>LNAC01000342.1:917339-1024309 GCA_002007465.1 Ailurus styani
TGCCTCTCTGCTTACCTCTCTGCCTACTTGTGATCTCTCTCTCTGTCAAATAAATAAATAAAATCCTTAAAAAAACATAAAGTTATTTAAATTCTAGTTAACATACAGTGGAATGTGAGTTCAGGTGTATAGTGTAGTGATTCAGTGCTTCTGCCTAACTCTTGAGCTCATCACAGCAGGTGGGTTAGCATTCTTTTTGGATTCTTATGTGCATATGTTGTTATGGTGGTGGTTGCGATACAGTCACTTTACTGCAGAAGAATTCTCCTTTTCATACCCATGCCTGTTTGGGGAAAAATCTAGGCCCCAAAGACAGAGGGCAGTGGAGGTGATGAAAGGGAAACATGAAAACAACTCCCCAAGCCTGTATTAACGATGAACTTGCCCGGTGTTTTCCTTTGTAGGTGGGTGCACGGGAAAGTTCTATGAATTGAGGGAGATCTGTTTAGTTTTGGGGATTTGCACTTAAAATAATAAATCTTTGTCAATACAGATGAGGACAAATGAAGTTAAATCGCCATTCTGATTTCCTTCTAAACCAAGAGAATTCAGTAATAATGAGAGGAATTTCCATTAAACAACCACAATCTGAATGGATATTTGATGTGTGCCCTCCCATTTGAAAATGCCTCAGAAATATTTCTTTGGGAAGCATTCGATTGAAATCCAAAGGGCATCAAGACTGTGGAATTTCTTTGAATGGTTTGGTAGGGGGATTTCTTGATCTAGGTTTATAATCCTTTTGGGAATTTATCTTAAGGCTTTTGTACCCACCCGACCCATGACCCATGACTGGCTCACTCAGTGAATCGGTGTTATCTGATGAGGATCTCATTTCACTTTTGAAAGCAGCGTGTTCTCTTTGTTGGGCGTTGAGGGGATGAGGAGGTAGGGGGGAAAGCTTGACTCCAGGTGATGCAATATAAAGCCTAATCGATCTTGAAATTAGAGAGTACACTGCTTGCCGTAGACCTTCTTCCACTTGCAACTCATGAGGCAAAGACTTATTTTTGAGGCACTTAGCTATCCTTCCTGCCGAAACAAAACCATTCTTAACTCTTGGGGTAAAAACCCTACCAGGCGGTCTTAGGAATTCATTTGTAATTTGTTTCATTTTTCCTTTCATTGTTTGATAAGAGGATTTTGGACACTGTTTTTGTGACCAGGTAGACCTAGACCTCTGTATCCTCTGGAGCCATGAACTTTCAACATTATGTTAAATATGAAGAAAATGATTTTGTTTTGCTGGTACGGTGCACACACTTTTTTTTCTCTCAATGGGATCCTACTGAGTAAGAAATTGACATGGGGTGGGCTATAAAACTTGCATTAGTCTATCCAATTCTGTGTGTGGAGAAAGCTGAATACTCTATGTTTGTTTGATAAGTTTTCACTGTATTCTGGCTCAATACACGTTCTAGAATATGAATATTTAAGATAATATTTCTCTGGTTCAAGTACCTGAGCTTTATGGGTTTCAAGGTTGAGCAATTCATTTGAAGGAGTGGTTTTAGTTTTGGGTATTAAGATAATGGGAATTCCAAAATGTATTGGTTAATTTGATTAGCATGTGCCTGGCAAGTGCAATCATTTGATGCTTAAGGTTACAGCAACGATAGGATCTTTCAGTGACCACTTCCATTTTGCTCTCAATCCTTTTGATGTGTAGTGGGCCTCCAACCCCAGCCCCATGTATGTGACAAAAAGCAGAGAACCTGGTTGTAGTTTAGCATGTAGCTAAAAGCCTCATAGCATATTTGACACCATAATGAATGAGGAGGTATTGAAATATTTCCTATTTTTAAGCACTTCGACTTGCTTTCTGAGATGTAGCATGATAACCCCAAAGAATATTTCAAATTCTAATTCTTTACAGAGAATATTTGTTGTAAAGGCTTGTAAAATACATTGTTTGAATTTTAGAGCTAAACCTCATACCCATCAAGCAGGTTTATATAACACTGAAAAATAAGCACAAATATGTAAGCAATCTTGCTAATGAACAGGGCTTCTCATTCACCGTGGGCAGTCTTTCGAAGAGTTTTTCTTAGAGCTTGACTTAATTACTAGAGAAAGAGTTAAAATAACAGAACTCTGGTTACTAGTGCCGTGAAGGTAGGCGATGTTATCTTTTAGACATATCATACATCTAGTGTAAAGCAACATTAAGGCTCCACGTATATTTGTTGAATTAACATTTCAAATTAGTCCCTAACTTCCCCTGGTGTTAGGTTTCTCAGTCTATGGGTCATCACCTCTCTTGACCTTCCATGGATTTCTGTTTTCTTCCTGTCTGCTCTTAACCTCTGTTCGCCCTAACTTTTAACTTAAAGATAGGAACTCTAAGCCATTGTATTTCACTTTTTAAAAAACTGGATAGGAAAAAGTTATAAGAAATAAGTTCAAATCATTTTAAAAATTATGTAGAGACAGACTGCTCTGTACCAGACACTGTGTTAGGATCCTCCCATAAAAAGGAACTAAAAGTTAGTCTGTAGATAAAATAGTTACATCAAGAGAGCTGAAAAGTACAAGTCACGGGGTGAGGGTGGCAGGAAGGGGACTGGGGGACGGCTTAAGGAAGGACGTGGTCAACTGAAGCCGGAAGGATTGTTCTTGGCCTCATAGTAACTCGAGAGTGGAGTCTTCAAGGACAAACTCCCCAGGCGGTGGGGGGACTTGAAAAGGCGGTGGGGGGAATTCTCCGGGAATGGAGAAAGTAATCCCTGTGTTTCGTGTGTTGACCCTTACGAGTGGCACATGTCTCCCATTGGGGAATGTGGTGAGCACAGATTAAAAGAAGATCTGGAACGGACAAGGCTTTGTGAATGCTACTAGATGTAGTGGATATGCTGCAGTTGGGGAAGGAGGTGCCTCGGCTGGATCTGGAAAGAAGGGACTGAAACTCATGAACAGGTGCAGTAGTGGGACTCAAAGCCCTGGTGAAGTCAAAGAGAGGTGAAGGTGGAGGAGGGTGTTGGAGGGAGCCAGTCAAATGGGAAAATGTTCTCAGAGAGTTGGATAAAGTGAGGAGTCTGCTTGTGAAGAAGCTCAGGACGTGACCATGAGCATATTGCTAAGAAGGCGCTGTTGTTTGATTTCTTCCCTCCCGTTGTACTGTCTGTCATTCCTCGGGCAATATCATCCCCACTGTCTCTCACACGTAACAGTCAGGACTGGACACTTCAACGCCACACCAATTTATCCAGCAGCTTCAAGTCCTCCACCTTAAACTAACTCAAGCAACCTCAGACCTGAAACTTTTAACAATCCACTGCCTCGTGTTGAGTTACTTTTTATTAATCAGTGTGTACCTCATACAGACTGTTATCACCTGTAACCTGTTTTAGTCCTATGTTTTACGTGGCTCTATCTCTTGATTAATGAGCCACCTGGGCCCCAAGGATTGAGTTGGTTTTTGTAAGTCAGGAAAGTACTTGGCACTTCTATGTGCTAAATATTTGTGGAAAGAAGGAAGGAAAGAGAAGAAGAAAGGAGAAAAGGGAATTGAAGTTGAGGAAAGGGAGGAATTTGTGAGACAAAGACTCCAATGCTGTAGGCACCTGAACTCTGCAGGTCAAAAGCTGAAGGAGGGCTCTCGGGTAAGCCTGTGGGTAGATAAGGAGGATGGTGGTGGTCGTGCGGAGGGGAGCTGATATCAGTAAGAGGGAGAGGTCAGGGCAAAAGGGTGAGGTGAGAGTACAGTCTTCTTTAAAGAAGTTGAGTTTTAGAAGAATGTTGACTGCCATTTGTAAAGGAATTTCAGTAGACACAGTAGGGAATGGACTGGGAGAGGACTTGCTTGGGTCAAGATCTGCAGAAACCCATAACTTTGGGTAAATATTGTTTCTGTGTGGGAAATATCTCAATGAGAATTACTCTTAAACGCTCACTCTGGGATGTCCCTTGGATCGAGTTTTCTGGGGAGATACTCTAGAGAAGGAATAGCAGCAGCAACAACGCAATTATCATTATATCATTCATTCTCGAAACAGCCCTGTGAGGTTCATATTTTTATCTTCCCCATCTTCTGAACAAGGAGGGTTAGACTTGGAGTGGTTAAGTAGCATTCCCAGTCCTCACATTCCTCCTGCATGAGCCACTTATTCTAGCCAATGAAGCACACACTAGAACCAATCAGGTCCCCTGGGAACATCGGATCAACCGTCTGAACTCCTAAAACACTGCCAGCTGAAATCCACTTCCTGAGTGACTCAGTATCCTCTGCCACTTGTTCAAGCCCGAGAAATTCAACCCAAACCACACTACCATTTTGGGAATCTGAGGGGTTATACTGCTGCCTTCTGAAAATGGGCATTCGGGTTACTATTAAGATGAAAATGTGTAAGAATAGAGTAAAAATACGGTAAGAAGGGAGGAGGAGAGCAAGAATGCCTTCAAATTAGGAAGGCTAATACTACTTAAAATTCGAGGAGAATATATTTCAGTCTTCTAGACAACATACGGACTTTTGGCCTGAGTCAAGATGGTGGGCTGGAGGAGGAAGACATGAATAATATAAGAGTATATGTCATAGTTACTAGAAAACAATTCACTCATGGGGATTGTAGAATAGGGGCTATCAAAAGGTTAAAAAATCTGGCGATAGAGGGTGTCCTAATTCAAGGCAGTCTTGAGGTTGGATCCTCTTGCCTCTGTGAGAGAGTCTTTTCTTTCGTGCCAACTCATGGGGCCTCTCAGTGGCCTCCTCGGGGTGTGGTCTCCTGAGAAGTGAGGAGAGGACTTGCTGCCTTAGCCAGCGGAAGAACCCCCTGAAGTTCACACAGGAGAGGGCCTGTGTGCTGGAATGAGTGTCCTCCTTCTCCAGCTGACTTGACGAGACTGAGGAGGTCTCTATAGTGCTTGTCCTTTGGCTGCCAGTTGTCTGGCTTTTCATCTGCCAAGAAAATGAAGGAGTTAAATACACATAACCTGGACAACAGTGAGGCCAATATTTACCCACTTATGGAATTCAAATCCTTTTATCAAAAATAATCCAACTTTAATCCAAATATCCCAATAATCCAAAATTAAATGCAAAATTTTAATACTTCAACACACATAGGGCCGGGGGTGGGGCTGCGGTATCATAACTTCTCTTTTCTTAACTTCCCTACCCTCTTTTCTCCTCAGTGCTCCTCAGTATTTTCCCTTCAACTCCACCCTGACCCCTTTCCTTGCTTTCTCCCTCCCTCTCCTGCCATGTCAGACACTGGGGGAGGCTGGGTTTGCTTCAGAGTAGGGAATAATGCTCCATTTCAAACTGCCCTCCTCCCCAGCCAGGTCCATCCCCTTTTTGCCTCTAAGGCATCTCTCTGCTCACCTCAGCAAGTTCGTGTTCCCGAAATCTTGGAGGAATTTGTGGAAATTGGATGATGCCTTCATGTTGCCAGCCATGGGGCAAGTCCTGGCAAGTGTCATGTTCTTGATGACTGACCTGAGCTGTGTCTGGAGGGGAGCTGCTGAACAACTGGAAATCTTCCTCGTGGACAGATCCAGGGAATGCAGAGTCATCCTCTTCGTTGTCTTTCTGATTTTCTAGAAATTTCTCAAGCTTTTGCACAAGACTATCCAATTTGCTGAGAGTCAGTTGTGTGTTCTCTTCGGGGTACTTGTCGACCCACTGATTGCTTCCAGTTATGTCCCAACTAACTATGGAGTCTGAATTGTTAGAGCCCACATCAACATCCCAAGCCAGGGGGATGCTGAGTTTGCAAAACTGCTTTGGGTCGTCCCGAATTTGGTCTCGTCTCCTCAGGAGTCTGCCTGTACTTTCCGTCCTCCACGTCCCTTGGATAGGGGGGACAAGGATCGGAGGACCCTTGGGAGACATGTCTTCCTGGGAGATGGTGTTCTCATAGGAGAAGGTGTCTTCACAGGGGAAATAACCCACAGAGAGGCTCAGGTTTGATTCCGAGTTGCAGTCTGTGCTGTCCGATCCATCGCTGCTGCAGGATGAGTGTGCCACGGAGTTCAGGGACTCACATCTCAGGTCTCCTCCAACTCAGGAATCTTCAAAAGAAAGAAAAAAGTAGGTGGGATTGGGGAGAAGAGGGAAGTCATGGTCCTTAAGCAATAACGTTATTCATTCCTTTTTCTATTTGTAACTATGCCATTTTGGTAGAAGTTCATCCAATTTTTGTATTCTTTAAGGAAGGACAAAAAAGGCCACCCACCCCCTCCCTTGAAAAAATGCCTTTCTTTGTATGACCACCCTCTTGACTAATCCTCTCCACCTGCCCCTGCTCGTCGTCTGTTTTGCTGCAGTTGAAACAACTTGCATTTTAAGAAAAAAATGGTCATTGTGTGAAATTTGAAAAATACAGAAAAGCATGAAGATGAAGTTAAATACGCTTATGATCCTACTGTCCAGAGATATGGATAACCATCACTGAAAACATTTTGGTGGATTTCCTTTTCTTTTTCTTTGTATGTACATATATATGTACCCGGGTATTTGTACATATACATACACATACATATATGAGGATGTCATATCAGCTGTTGAAGATTATTCTGTTTTATGGCATGCTCTACAGTAAACCTCTATATGGCTATTTGTCATTTTTAACGACTTTGTTATTGATGGCCATTAAGAGGTTGTTATTGTTTTAATAAGTCTTCAGTAAGCCCCATTAGCAACAAATCCATGTGTCTCCCTCTATATATCTGTGGCTTTAATAGATCAAAGATCACTGATAAGTTAGAATTGATATCAAATTGCTTTCCAGAAAGGTTATAGCCATTTGGATGCTCATCCTCCCACCATCTGTTGGCAGGTTTTAGTGTAGCTTTTTCTGTGATGCCCCAGTAGGTATGTGGGGGTAGAAGAATCACACACACACACACACACACACAGTCTGTGTCATGCCCTGCTCTGGCGGCTGCCCACATGAAAAAGGCGCTGCCAGCTCCTGAGCCATAAACCGGGGATGTTAGAAATCCTTCAGATCCTGACTCGCAGTGGCTAGAAGTCCAACTGCCAGAAGTCTGTGTTCTGGGACTGTTGGTTACTATGGCAACACAAGGACCCAAGTTAGAGTCAGAAATGTGGGAAGAGGGAAAAAAAAAAGGATAGAAAAGCCACAAGAGCTATCCCCTTGCTTCCGCCCTATTCTGTGCTCATCCCATCTGGGGCTGAAGAGGATCCCCGCTGAGGGCAGAAGAACAAATGGGATGGCAGGTCCTTCCCTCCTGTCACGTGGGTCTGGAAGATGGCTCCTGCCTTAAGGGAGTGTAGAGCCTGTTTGGTGAGACAGACAGAAACAGCTGGTTAGAGGACAGAATGGTAAATGCAGCAACAGGACTTAAAAAAATAATGTCGTGGGAGAACGAAAGGAGGTACCTCACGCAACCAGGGTGAGATTGGGGTGGGGATATCAGGAAAGGCCTCCTGGAGGAGATTACCTCTGATCTGAGTATTTATGAGGAAGTAGAAGTTAGTGAGGTTAAAGGGGTCCAGGGAGGTATCTGGGTGGCTCAGTCAGTTAAGCATCTGACTCTTGATTTTTGGCTCAGGTTGTGAGATCAAGCCCTGTGTAGGGCTCTGCTCTGAGTGTGGAGCCTGCTTAAGATTCTCTCTCTCCTGCTCCCCCTCCCCCTGCTCATGCTCTCTGTCTCTTTCTTACAAAGGTGGGGCGTAGAAGGGGTTGGGGGAGAGGGACTTTCCGACAGAGGGGACAGCTTGAGCAAGGACACCCAGGTGAAAAACAGCTGATTGTGTGGGGAGGTCAAGCACAATGAGGTAAATCGGAGTCAGTGAGATCATGGAAGGCTTTCTCCTCCTGTTAGGGAGCTTGGAGTTTTATCCTGTAAGGCTGTACTCGGGATAGTGGTGTTCATTTATCTGGCAGTCTCCCGGGTAATTCAAAATATATTAAAATACTTGGCACGATTAAAACAAAACTTACAGTGGACTTGGCAGCATAGATGTTATGGGTGGACTTCCATGAGAATGGGATCAGTAGGTTTGCGTGGGCCTGAGGAATGAATGAGAGGAAGCGAGAACAGTGAATACAGACTATACTTTAGAAATATCTGAATGAGAAAGTAAGAGGAGGAAGCTGAGTCAAGGTTAACTTCTGCACCGAATCCCCAAATAAAAAAGGGGCAAGGAATCAATACAGGGGGGAGAGTTTCCAAAATATAAGAGATTGGCTGCTGCTTTTGAAGAGGGTAAGGGTGGGATTCAATGGCATGGTTAGAGGGATAGGTCGTTATTTCCTGATACTAGAAGGAAGAAAGTGAAGATGGATGTAAAGAAATTGGTAAGAATGCAATGCTGAGGACCTCCGTTTTCTTATTTCAGTTTCCCAGCTGGGCTTTTGTCTTATTGCAAGATTAAGTCTGCATTTTACACCAATTCTGTTAACTGGATCTTTGTCCAGTTCTGTTAAGTGCCTCCAGTAACATGAGGTGTCTTGGTCCTTCTAGAATTGAAAGCTGCATATCTTCTGTTCACCAAGCCCTCCCACAGCCTGCTCTTGCCTTTAACCACTGTTGCGAACCCTTCCCTTTCCAGTGGCATCGTGAAATTATTTGGTCATTGGTCAGATCATAGCCCTGTGGAGATCCAGTGTGGTCGCTTTGCCTTCACTGCTGTAGTGTTCTCAGTGCGTAAACCATAGGCGGAGGTAGTAAATCTTTCATTGTTTCCAAAGTCTTGTTTCCAAATGTGCAATTCTGATGATAAATGTGGGTCATGTTGGATCAAGGGCTCTCAGGTGTGTCAACTAAACCAAAAAAACTTTTCTATAGCAAAATCATCCTGAAAAACTGGGTATAGCAACCTCCAGTGTGGTGTAAACTGTGAGATTGTACGATACTGCTTTTTGGTCAATTCAGTGATTTCCAGGAAGAGACTAGGGCACCTACTCAGTTTCCTAGAGATAAAGCCCATGTGTACTTTGAACAAGTATATTCTTAAATTAACATTGCTTAGATTTGCTTTTGGTCCATTTTGTAAAAATGTCAAGTTTTAAATAGCATTAAGAGAAACCATAAGGTTTTTATATTTATCAAAAAAGAGGCATGAATTTAAACACACACACACACACACACACACACACACACACACACACACTCCAGAAAAAAGCCAAGAAATATAAGTCTGACTTAAAAGAACCTCAGCCCATTGGAATCTATCCATCGCTTAAGATCCTTTCTGAATATTTTTCTGTCTTTATTTCCATTTAACAAGATTACATTTTTTAAAAGATTTATTTGAGAGAGGAGGAGAGAGAGTGTGCGTACGCACGAGCAGGGGAAGGGTCAGAGGGAGACACAGATTCCCCGCTGAGCAGGGAGCCTGCTGTGGGGGCTCTGGGGGCTCGATCCCAGGACCCCAAGATCACCAGCTGAGTCTAAAGTAGATGCTCAGCCGACTGAGCCACCCAAGTGCCCCTAACAAGATTACATTTAAAGCCTGCTGTGCCTCAGGTTTTTGACTGTTGTGCTGGTTTTAATTTTAGGTTCTGTTAAATAAGACTGTTTTTAGGCAACTCTGTTTCAGGTGACAGAGTTGGGGAAAAAACCACGCCTTCTACCCAACAGCTGGCAAGTGGTCACAGCTTCCATGAGTGACTGGGGACCTAGATTAATTCCCACTGAGGGGTAGAATCAGGACCTACAGTCTCCCTAGCATTTACTGAGCATTTACTACCTGCCAAGTCCTGTGCGAAGCACTTTATGTGTGTGTGTGTTTAATCCTCACAGCAACCCAGTCAGCTGAGTATCATTATTTGTTCTGTTTTACAGATGAAGGAACCAAGGCATGAGGAGTTATATAACTTGCTGACCTTCCAAGATCATAAACCCTAGAACCTGGATTGAAACATAGGAAGTCTGGCTCTAAAGCCCCTACTCTTACCCTCTACATGCTCTTGTCTCTCAGGGTGCTGACCGCCTCCCTCCTCCCTCCTCCCTCCTCCCTGGAAGTTAACCCAGCCCAAAAGCAAACCCACGCTCTGTTTCTTTGAAAGAAACCACTTTGAGTGGAGCCGTGTGTTCTGAGAGACATGCAGGAGGTGTGTGTGGTATGTGCGACTGACTGGCCCAGAACAATGGTGTCCACATCTGAGATGGCCAGAAAATTTAAAATGGGTGTTCAGCTTCCTCTTTGGCATAATGAGACCTGAATCACTCTGCTCTAGCTTTCCATAAAAACCCCTGTGACTGCCTCCCAGAGCACTGGGAACCTAGAAAAGCATTTGTGAGTAGCTTTCTTTCCGTGAGGGTGAGGGAAAAGCTGCGGTACCATTACCCGCGGAAATGGAACGTTTTGAACTAAATATAAAGTTGGAAAAACTTTCCCAGCCTAGACCACCAACATTTAGAGTGATCCTGAAGATAAAAGAGTTTCTGGGGCGCCTGGGTGGCTGAGTGGGTTAAAGCCTCTGTCTTCGGCTCAGGTCATGATCTCAGGGCTCAGGGCATGATCTCAGGGTCCTGGGATCGAGGCCCACATCAGGCTCTCTGCTCAGCAGGGAACCTGCTTCTCCCTCTCTGTCTGCCTGCCTCTCTGCCTACTTGCAATCTGATCTCCCTCTGTGTCAAATAAATAAGATCTTAAAAAAAAAAGAGTTTCAAATGGGGAAAGCCTCAGAAAAGACTTGAAAGCTTATTTATATACCGTTCTCTCTCCATGTTTATATATACATATGTAAATGACACTTGTATGGAAGTTTGATGTTTATTTACCTTAGACATCTTTTAATATCATCTTTACATGTTAATATGTTGTTTTATTTTTGGAGACAGAGACCAATGTAAATATGAATCTAATTTAATACTACTGAACTGCATACTAAAAAATGCTTAAGATGGTAAATTTTATGTCATATATATTTTACCACACACACACAAAAAAGTTGGGGGGAAGCTCAGTGTAAGTAGACTGCAAGAGATGTTCTTTAGAAAATAGGAAGTCCCCTTATTCCTGTAGCCTGTTTTGTTTTATAAGAATTACTGTGACAAGGGCATCCTTCTTCCAAGCCAAAGTCTTAGCTGAAATACTTAGTGTCTGTTTTGGGGAGTGGGGAGAGGACTGGACAAACCCCTACGCTCTAGTCGTGGATGACCCCAAACAGACAAAACCTTATCAGAGCCCACGTACCTCATTAGAGGAGAACGGCGTTTTGGTGTGAAGCAAAGTTGCATGTTAGGAAGCCTTTACTGATGCTACACACTCGGCTAGGGGCTTTCACATGCTTGGTCATTTAATTTCCATGACAGCTGCCAGAGTTGTGTATTTTTATCCCGATCTTAACTTCTTGTGCTGTTCAGATTACCCAGATCTGCCGTCAGAGTCCAGAGTCCCTCCCGAGGTAGCCTGCTGAGAACTAGCCTCAGCGGATTATACCACATGGGTTGATACAGCCAGTGGACAGTGGCCATAGATGAGAGCCGTGGGTGTCCCATGCGCAAGCATTTAATAGCAAGCAGGCACAAAATCTGCACCCAGCCTTCTTTTTTTTTTTTTTAAGACTTTTTATTTATTCATGAGAGACGGGGGGAGGGGCAGAGGGAGAAGCTGGCTCCCCACTGAGCAGGGAGCCCGATGTGGGGCTCGATCCCAGGACCCCAGGATCATGACCTGAGCCGAAGGCAGACTCTTAACCATCTGAGCCACCCAGGCGCCCTGCCCCCAGCCTTCTTTTCTAAGCTCCATGCCTGTGCCATTCGATCGAGTAGCTACTAGCCACAGGTGGCAATTCAAATTCAAAATAAATTAATAATTTGATTCTTCAGTCACATTAGCCAAATTTCCAGTGCTCAGTAACTGCCGGTACCTAGTGGCTAGACTATCACAGGGCAGACAAAACATTTCCAGCATTGCAGCAAAGTTCTGTTGGACAGAGCTGCCCTAGAAGGTCTTTATGCTGTGTCCTTTTGTGTATTTGGGTAGCACTCTGAACAAAACGTTTCCTTAGAGGCAGATGGGACAATAGTCTAGCTTCAGGATTTGGCTTTCTTGTCAGGATCAGGTGACAGTATTTCATCCAAAGCATCTAGAACGAGGACTGGTGGCAGTCCTCAGCAAGGACACCATTTTGAAAGGTTTAGACAACTGGGTTGGATAGATTCTTCTTCCCAGTTCAGCATAAACAGAATATATCTGCACGATACTGATAGCCCACCATGAACACCATTTCACTGATGAAAAATCACTGTGGCAGCCATTATACTAAGCAATAACCCTCTGGCGTTCAGCAGATAATTGACTCGATTTTCTGTTTACATGAGCTTCTTTCCTTTCTGTCTTTCTTTCTTTTTTTCTAAGAAAGGGAGAGAGGTGGAAATGTGGGGGGAGGAGCAGAGGGAGAGAGAATCCTAAACAAGCTCCACACCCAATGCAGAGCCAGATATGGGGCTCGATCTCAAGACCGTGAGATCATGACCTGAGCCAAAATCAAGAGCTGGATGCTTAACTGACTGAGCCACGTAGGTGCCCCTGTATGAGCTTTTGATTAGTCATTCAAATGCTAACTGCCCCGGAGTATAGTTAAAAATAATAATCCCCTTTGTGTCACAAGTGCCTAGGTTGAAGTATTTTGAAAAATAGCAGGCACTGTAACAGCCTGTGTATATTCTGTCTCATTCAGTCCTTACAACAGCCCTTCTCATAGGCATTGCTGATGTTAACCTCATTTGGGGCTGGCTTGAATTCCCCAGGAGTCTGTGGCCAGATTTTTGCATGATGGAGACAATTGCTTCTTCATTTAAGTGAGAGCTAAATGCAAATTATTTGTGCCGTTGCCAAACAGATAGGCATATAGCCTGTCTTGTTTTATTCCCTAATGTCAAGGCTTATACCTACTTTATTTTTATTTATTTATTTAAGATTTTATTTATTTATTTGACAGAGAGAGATCACAAGTAGGCAGAGAGGCAGGCAGAGGGAGAAGGAGGCTCCCTGTCAAGCAAAGAACCCGATGTAGGGCTCGATCCCAGGACCCTGAGATCATGACCTGAGCTGAAGGCAGAGGCTTAACCCACTGAGCCACCCAGGTGCCCCAAGGCTTATACCTACTTTAGACCAAGACTGGTAGTGCCTCACACAACATCAAATGTGGGGAATCCACAGTCTTCTCCTAGCTCTCTGTTAAAATACTCCCTGTACTCTTCTAGTTTTTATTAATTTAGCAACTAGGTGCCTACCAATTGAGTGCCTATCAAATTCCAGGTCACTTCTAGCAACAGTAAATCCATTTTTAACTTGGTTCTGGATCATCTACAAAATAGAGATAATAATGCTTTACTCGTAGCGTTTTGGTAATGATTAGGGGTTATGTTTGTGGAATGCATGGTAAATGGTGTATTTTTATTCCACAGTTAAGGAAATTGAAACTACTTCCTCTTTCGTTGGCACTGCTTCTCTGGAGAAAACGTTTTTATTTTATTTTAAAATTTCAAAAATAGGGGTGCCTGGGTGACACAGTTGGTTAAGCGTCCAAGTCCTGGTTTTGGCTCAGGTCATAATCTCAGGATCGTGGAGACTGGGCCCCGAGCCTGGCTCCACACACCCAGTGAGGAGTGTGCTTGTCCCTCTCCCTCCTCCTCTGTCCCTACCCTCACTGCCGATGTATGCTCTCTCTCAAAGAAATAATAAAATCTTTTTAAAAAAAATTTCAAGCATAGACTTGTTTCCAGCTCTGATTGTGTATCAGAATCATGTGTGCCTTTAGTAATTATACTTGTGCTTGTATGATTATCTGACCAGCTCCTTCCCCTGGGCTGCAGTCTCCATAAGACAAAGGTGGAGCCATGTGGCTGTCAAGCAGTGTCTACATTCACCAGCTCAGTGCCTGGTCTGTGAGCCCCTCCAGGATTCTGACCATCATAAGGAACCCCCCACAGTTCTCATCCTTTCTCAGTGTTTCCCGTGGGAACTGCACTGGAGACTTTGCATTTCTAGTCCATTTTTCAGTCAGTGTGGAAATGCCTGGAAGGGATCCTTTTGGGGCTAAGCAGAGGCCTGGTGCAATGAATCCCATCCAATCTGGACATTTAGTTCTTACTTTGCCATTATTCTGAATTGGGTAGTCGGTTCTCTTGGTGGAGAGAGTTTTCCACAAGAAATCTTTGGGGCGGAGGATGGGGAGGATGTAGACTCCGCAGGTGCTTTTAGTTATCTCAGAGGAAACGAGAAACTAGTTGGCGTTTTACTACGGTTCCTTAAAAGACTAGCAATAAAATGCTCGAAATGCAAAGATTTTGTTCTGGTTCTCTAAGGCCTTGCAAAGGAAGCGGGAAGGGGGGTGGGAATGAGGAATAGAAATCTAGGGAGATGTGCTCAAGGTTGATAATCCAGAAGGACCCCAAGAGTTCAGAGGTGGAAAGACTAGCATGCAGCTCCCAAACTAACCCAATGGGAGAAAATATGGATAGGAGGTGGCCTACACTGTTTTCCTTAAATTCTGGGAAATCAAAAAGGTGGTATGCCGTAACTGGAGAATGAATAAAGAGTGGATGTGGGCAGAAGCAGAAAATGTGAATACTTATTATAAACAATGATTAACTCCATTTTAATTAGAAGGGAATTAGAAGAAAAGCAGAATGGGAATAGGTGAGCCCAGAGAGGGGGCTGGGAAGAGATGCAGCTTGGGAAGAGGATGTCATGCTACCTCTCTCTGGCCCTTATCAGTCATCACAGAGCTCCCATCGGCAGACATTGCCTGTGGGCCAACGCCTCCTGTCCTCACTCCCCCTCCTACCTGTAAATGCTTTTTACATGCCTGTCCAAGCTTTTCTTAGTACAGATAAAGCTTTTTCTCCACTTCCCTAAAGCTAAATAAAATTAAGCTACAGTCGGTTCCCCACCTCTGGCTCAGATTTCCCATAGCATCTCTGAATAGAGCTGTTGTGTGTTTGCACAATGGTCTCTATTCAATTATGAACCACTTGTGCGTGCCTCCTTTGGAAGGCAGTTTGTTACCCACAATGCACTGGTGGTGGTCCTACCGGCATTGGAGCTGGTTCATGAAAACTATAAGAAATTATCAGGCAAGGCATTCCCAGATCTTTTAAAGTTAAAAAAGAACTATTTTTGGAACAACACAAGATGATTATGGAAAATTAGAAGATAGAAGACAAAAGGAGGAAATACTTTTTAGAGACAACCAAAAGAAAGACTTCGGGGTTAGGAATCAGATCAGTGGGTGCCAGGAGCTGGGAGTGGAGAAATGATATCTATTGCAAAGGGAAAAGAGGGAGCTCTTTGGGGGCTAGAAATTATCTCTAAAGCACGACCAATAAAAATGTACTTTGAGCTACAAATGCAAGTCAGTAACTTTTAATTTTTTAATGGACACATCAAAAAAGGAAAAACAGGTAAAATTAATTTTACTATATTAATATTTAACCCACTATATGTAAAATATTATAGTTTTACCATAAATTAATAAGTTCTTTTGCCTTTTTTTTAACAAAGTCTTTGAAGTCTGTGCGTATTTTATACTTACAGTAACTCTAATTTTTGGAGGAGCCACACTTCAAGGGCTCAGTAGCCACATGTGGCAACTCTAACGGGCAACACAGTTCACTGTTTTGGTGGTGGTCACACAACTGTGTACATTCATCAAAATCATCAAATTGTATACCTAAAAAGGGTGACTTTTGCTGCATATAAATTATACCTTGATTAAAAAAAACAGACAATTTTCCTGCGAGGCAGAATGAACCATACAGATTCCTTTCATGAGCATCTATTAAAATTACTCTCTTAAAATGAATTTCAGAAATAGAATTTGGCAGTTTTAAAAAAATAAAAGTGTAGAGCATACATCAGAACCACCCAAGGCAAGTACTTTTCATAGATTTCAGATGTGTGTGTGCGTGCCAGTTTTTCCATTACAAAGTTTAGAAAGAGTGAAAATTTAATTAGACAGTGCTGCAGTTTTTAAAAACAGATTCGCATGTGTTTGACAAAATCAAGATGAGCACAGATTGTTTTGAGAAAGACCCTGGATGCTAATTCTAGGAAAGAGCTTGTTGTTTTCCCTTCTGTTTCATAGCTACTTCTCTTGCAGTGGTATTAAAAACCGCTTGTCTCTGGACGCCGTTCTGCTCCTATTATATAACGTGCTCTGTAGTAACTGTTTTGACCGTGGATCTGTCTGCAGGCATTTTTAGGGTGTGTGTGGGGGTTGGGGTGGAGCTCGTGTACCCACTTGAGAGCAGGAGGTTGTGGGGCAGTGGGTTGGGGGGGAGCAAGTTTAACTTTCGTAACTATAGCCAGGAAATATTTTTGGCGTGCGACAATGTGTCAGTAAGTTATAAATAATTTCGTTTGCTATTTGGCAGCTATATTGGTGTTTTCTTTTTGCACCTAAAATTTCCCATTTAAATTTTGTTGAAGCTAATGTAAACATTCACAATTTAGAGTTGAGTAAGTCCAAGAAAAATGGGTGAAAAGGGTATCTTCTAAATGGCTGTGTAAAGCTCCGATATCTGGTCTGAAAAAGATAAAACAATAAAAAAAAAAAAAGATAAAACTCATTAGGTCTGAAAAGCAAATTCTGTACGTGTAGGCTGGGGGAGACATACTGATAGTGTACAGAGAGCTTCCAAGTGTGATGTTGCTTTATAACTTTAAAAATCTGCAGAATGCATTTGGGAAGTGGACCATAGGTCAGGAACCAAATAATCTCTTCTCATTTTGTTTCAACTTAGTTCAGTGTCCGGTGCTCAAGATGCTGTTGATTTAAATCTGTAGTTCTCAAGATAGTGGTTCATCTACATCAGGACTGAGCAAACTTTGGTGTGCGTTGAAAACGCGTAGGGCAAACAGTGAATGAATCCTGGAACACCACATCGAAAACTAATGATGTACTCTATGATGATTAACGTAACATAATAAAAAGAAAGAAAGAAAGAAAGAAAATGCATAGCCCTGTGCCCAGAAATTTCCAGTTTAAGAGACTAGAAACGGGGCTCAGTATCTGTACTCTTTCCTTGTCCTTTCAGTAGACTCCACCTTGAGACACATTGATTTAGACCAGCCGCTTGCTTCGACTTTCATTAGGTTTTCTTTGTATATTAGATAGTGATGGATCCAAATAAAAGGCAGGTCCCTATTGGGGACATGCTGTGGCTCACAACACGAGGCAGAATTCCAGGCAGTGGTGCAGCCTGTATGGAGTGAAGGAGCTCAGAGCAAGAGGGTGGGGCCACCAACAGTTGACTCAATGATAAGGGCAGGATTCAGATTGGAGGAGATGAAGCTGGGTGTTCAGATACCTTGAAGGAGATAGTGTGGCAGTCAAATGAGGAATGAGGTCACCTGGGGAAGGAGCTTTACGTAGACACAGATTGCAGTTTTGGAGTTCCAAGGACATTTTAACAGGGAAAAAAGGATTGTTGTCATTAGGAAGCAGTCGTGAAGGAAATGTAATTGATAGTTGTCCATGGTTCCTAAACTTGGGTGTGCATTAGAATCACCCAGAGGACTTGTTAAAGCACTGAGTGCTGAGTCCCACCCTCACAACTTCTGAATCAGTAGGTCTGGGTGGGCCCAAGAATTTTAATTTCTGACAGGTTTCCAAGTTCTGCTCATGCTGCTTCCTCTGGGGACTATGCCCTGAGACTCTCTGCTCTTAATGAATTTGGTAACTTAATCAACAACTTGTCGATGAGGATTGGAACACATTGTGGGGGCAAGATTGAGGACAGGATGGTAGTCACAGTGTTTCGTGACCTAAAACTCCTACCAGATAGGCTGTCTTTTCTCCCCTTTCTTTTGAGATTTATTTACTCTCAGAGCAGCTGGTCCAACCAGATACAGTCTAGACATAGGGACAAGAATGCGGTCATGGAGAATCATTTGACAACTATATAGTCGCTTTCTGAGTATGGATAGAGTGCTTCTAAACTCTGATTAAAATTGTGTTTCTCACGTTTTATTTAAAAAAAGTAAGTATGGTATATCATACTTTAGTACAGTGTTTATTAGAAGACATAGTAACCCACTGTCTAATGGAAGTCTTGACTCTTAACACCGAACTTATGAGCTTAACCCCTCAAACTTGCTTCTCCTCTAGCTCTCTTTGCTAACGGCATCGTTGTCTGCCCAGTTTTTCGTGGCCTAGGCTGGGAATCATCCTGGACATCATTCCTTCTCTCACTTTCAGCCCTGCGTCTAGTCGTTCACAAAGTCCTGGTGATTCTATCTCCTAATGTGTCCACCCCATTGCAATCATTTGTCTGTCAACCAACTCTCACCTGTACCTTCCACATTCTCTCTTGCTCCATTCTGATTCATTGTCTGCAAGGGAGCCAGAGAGAACTTTATAGAAACATAAACCACATCAGGTCACCCCTCCAATGATATTTCTCTGTATTTAGGATAATCTTTAAATTCTCAAAATGGTCCCCGTTAACATCTCCAGCCTCATTTTGAGTCACGCCGACTTTGTTCTGTCAACTCCAGTCCTACTGACTATTTCACATCCTGAACTAAGCAAGTTTAAAAGCGTTACCCTTTGCTGAAGTGATTGTGGACCTATATCCCAAGGGTATCCACAGAGAAGAAGGTGAATGTGGCCCTAGTCCTGAGAGAGCTTTTGTGTAATTAGAAAATGGTCGCCCCTCAGGCAGATACAGCCTCTGGGCCTGAACAGACCACATTTCAGCCTCCACTCGCCCAGGGCAAGGCACCCTGTGCGGATTACAACCTGCACAGCCAGAACGATGACCCTGACTCAAGATGTCAGTTGGTTTGCCTCCAAATTAAAATAGGTCTGTATGTCCTATTTAGCAGCAGAATCCTGGACAACTTCTGGAAATCCCTGAAAGCCTTACAATTTAGTGACGATTGCAAATGTGAGAAGGCTTCTACCATGAGAGCTATAGAAATTGTTCTTTGCATGACCAGGATAGCATGTAGGCATCTTCCCAAGCTGGCGTGGCTCTGTCTGTGCTGCTTGTTCGTAGCTGTGTCTCATAGTTGAAGATCAGGAGTGATTTACAATCTAGAATGTCTCTATCTGCTAGCCGGAGAAGCACAACATTCTTCCGTATGGCATGTTTGCTCTTGTGAAAATGACTTGAAGTATTTGAGACCTGGCAGGAGAAGAAATGGGAGGGGACCTCGTTCTTGCTAGGCATGAGTCATCTCATAAACATTTAAACTGAACATTTTATTAAGCAGTTTCATTGTTGGTACAGAACGATTCATCAATCCTAGATTGCTCTGATGTACATGTTAGGTATCCACACGTCCTCCTCCAGGGTCCTAGCATCAGTCTCTCTCTGAGCAAACACTGGATAAATAGCATTATGATAATTTTGACTTTGGTTTGAGGGCAGTTTTGTTTGAACTCGTTATCGAAAATTTTTTTCGGTCATTTTTCAGAATTATGAAAGTGCCTAAGTGTTATCGGGGCGGGGGTGGGCTGTAAAAGAAAGTATGAAAGACAACCACATATATTCAGTACCTTGTCATTTCAGACATTGATGGGCTCTCAGAGAGATCATTGCCAGGTCTCATGGTAGGAATAGAATTTGAATCTGAGAGCAAATAATTCCTCTGTAAATATTTGTTACGATATTGAAATTGCAAATGTGCTGTATCTAATCGAATTAGCTTATCACGTTCGTTACTGGGTCATAAAGGCAGTTGATGACTGTTGTCACTGAAAAGAACAGAACGTGGCCAGCACGTTGTTGCCTAGAAAACTCGTTCTTCAAGGTAGAGCTGCAGCTTGATTTTCCAGGCCAGTTGTGCTCTAAACTCTGCTTCGTGGGATGCCCTGTGCCTTTGTGATCCTGGGTCATCTCATCCCTGGAAGTTGGCCAACCTGCTCCTGCCACCGCCCAGCAGCTCTTGTTAGGCCTCAGCCCCCTGTAATTGTTTCCTAGGGCTGCCAAACAAGGTACCACAAGCGAGGTGGCTTGAACAACACAAATCTATTCCCTCACAGTTCTGTAGGCTGAAAATCCAAAATCAAAGTGTTGGCAAATTTGGAGCCTCCTGAGGGCTGTGAGGGAAGGAGCTGTTCCAAGCTTCTCTCCTTGGCTGGTAGACAGCCGTCTTCTTATGTTTTCATATCATCTTCTGTCCCTGCATGTCTGTGTGTTCAAATATCCCTTTTTTTAAAAAATTGGGATACTAGTCGTATTGGAATAGGACCTGCTCTCATGATCCCATTTTAACTTGATTATTTCTGTAAAGACTTTATCTCTGAATGTGGTCACATCCCATGGTCCTGGGGGTTAGGACTTCAACATAGGAGTTTTGGGGGAGACACATTTCAACCCATCACACCACCTATAGTCAAGCCTCCGTATAAATTAGCCTCAGAAATCTAGCTGTACTTATTGTGGAATCTTCTAGAAATCACCAAAGGAATCTGTAAACAGCTGAATTCTAGCTCCTCTTTTCCAATCCAGCAGAATGCCTTAGTGTGGGCAGTGGTGGTTCTGTAGTTCACGGTGCTCTCCCTTCCGTTCATTTCATGAGTCGTTGGATCGCAGTGTTAGGTAAAAGAAAACCACTACGACAGCAGCATCTTTAGCAAGGGGTCTTCAGCCACTCCCTTTCTCCCAGAGTCTGTGACCTATAAAATGTCCCACCCATTCCAAGTTCCAAGGATCTAAGAGAACACGTTGATGTATAGTGTGTTTTTCTTTGACGCCTGTTTTAATTACACCATCTTTGCATATTCTTCAGTTTCCACATAAGCCTGGTTTGGCAGAGTAGTTTTGACACTCACAGCTCTCCAGTGCTTTGGACTGACTGTTTATTCTGAGAGTTTACAGCTGAATTTTCTGGCAAGTCGTTGTGATACTATCGACTGATTCCTTCAGAGATGGGGGTTTTTGAGCTAAAGGATGTCTTCCTTTTTTCCTCTGGCCCTTTCCCGGTTTCTGGAAGATCAAGGCATCTGCCAGACCTCTGTCTCTGCGGACACCCATCCCCTGTCATGTCTGTCTGCCCCATCTGCATCTTCAGGTCTTCCCCGTTTCCTGGTCCCCGGCACGCCTCGGTACCTGACTGTTACGCACCTTCTTAGGCTTCCGGGCATTCAGTCATAACCCGTGCTTCCTTTCTCCTGGCCTTAGAGACCCCGATGGATAGGAACTTGTCTCTCCGTTCTCCTAAATGGGGTAGATCTTGTCTCCCTGCAGGTCTGTTCTAGAATACCAGCAGTCTGTGAGTAAAACTCCATATCCTGGAGGAAACAGAATTTGGGACTGGTTGTATACCGCATGGCATCATTGGTATCCAGACTTCTATAAGCCGGTAGCAGTGTGGAAGCCACCACGGTCAAAGGTCCTTTCTGACTCTACAGGAAAGGCTTTAGTAATCTTCACTATTAAGATGAAGTCAAAAATTACTTTTTTTAAAGACTGATTTATTTTAGAGAGAGAGAGTGAGCAAGCACAGGGGGCGGGCAAGTTGGGGCAGCAGAGGAAGAGGGAGAGGGAAATCTCCCGCAGAGTCCCCGCTGAGCGTGGAGCTTGCCACAGGGACGTCGGGGCTTGGTCTCACAACCCAGCTGTCATGACCTGAGCTGAAATCAAGAATTGCATGCTTAACTGACTGAGCCACCCAGGCGCCCCAAGGTGAAGTAGAAAATTATAAAAATTTTTCTAAATACTAATACACATATTTCCCTGAGATAAAAGATCAGTTCTCTGGTTTTTTTTTTTTTAAGATTTTATTTATTTATTTGACAGAGAGAGAGATCACAAGAAGGCAGAGAGATAAGCAGAGGGAGAGGGGGAAGCAGGCTCCCTGCTGAGCAGAGAGCCCGATGTGGGGCTCTATCCCAGGACCCTGAGATCATGACCTGAGCCCAAGGCAGAGGCTTAATCCACGGAGCCACTGAGGCGCCCCCTGTTTTTTCTTTACACAGCCAACCCTCCCTTTTTCCTTCCTGTGCTCCCACCAGAGTGAATAACTTCTAAACTGGGAGTTTCTCACAGGTGAATGTCCTTGGTCAGCTTAGGGATTGCTGCTCTGTTTTTGCCAAGTTTCTTCAAGACACCTCTTGGGCGCCTGGGTGGCTCAGTTGTTTAAGGGACTGCCTTGGGCTCAGGTCATGATCCCAGGGTCCCCGGATCAAGTCCTGCGTTGGGCTCCCAGCTCCATGGGGAGTCTGCTTCTCCCTCTGAACTTCTCCCCTCTCATGCTTTCTCTCCCTCTCTCTCTCTCTCTCTCTCTCTCTCAAATAAATAAATAAAAATCTTAAAAAAAAAAAATCAACAACAACAACAAAAAAAACCAAAAAAGGCACCTCTTTGGGGAATTCTCATTTGGAATTGGAATAAACATGTGTCTTTCCTCCACCTTACCTCTTGGTGTTAAAAAAAAAAAAAGATTTAATGAATGAGAGTCATTTTCTTTGCCATCCTCATGAGGGATGGGTTTCTTGGCTGTAACAGGTTTTCCTGCCACCTGCTTCCCAACCCCCATGCCGTGCACCACATGTTTAAACCAAGAAACAATAAATGTATCAACCATCTCAGCTAGCCTTTAAAACATTGACTTCTGTTCTAGGTGTTTGTCTCTGACTGGTTTCTTTTTCTTCATGGAGCCTGGAGCTGATGTCGTACCCAAGCAAAGGACGGCCTGGGACCTCATCTCTCCAGAGGCAACCACGTACCTTGAGAGGCAGTCCTAGATTTAGATCATTCCAGTGCCAAGAACCAGAACCTCTTTGTGGCTACAGTTGGTTGCTTCCTGATCGCCATGCCTGGCTTCCTGTTGGACGAAATCCCAGAGACTCCCAAGAAGGCCTAGAGGAGCCCAAACTTCCCAGGATCTGCCTGGTAGTCTGATGGTTCTGGCATTTGACCTCTTCAAAGAAGACAAGCCTAGGGGATCCCCCATGAATTCCAGTTTCCCAGTGGACTGAAATACCTCTCCAGGGGCGAGGATGTTTTAAATATTTCACCTAGAGATCTGTAGTATCAGGTAGTAGTCCTTTGGCCCTTGACATCAGTCCTCGGGGCTAGTTTCCCACTTTGGGTTATAGACTGTCCTTGAGTAGTTATACCTCCCTCTGACCTCCTCTCTTTTTGGGGAACGGGGCGATGAAACTGACTCCCGGCTCCTTCCTTTGGGTAAATAACTAACTCTGTCTTCTTTACAACCTTTGTTACAGCTCTGTGACTCAGACCTCACTCCACAGGACTAAAACATTTCAAGTGGCTGCTAAGGTTTCATTTCTCTTTCTATTCCCTGGTAAGATGTTTTCGCAGAGATTTATGTCTGGCATCTGTTTTCCTCTTGTCACTGTAGGAAGACTTCCTAACCTCCTTTAGCTTCTTGCCTACACACTGGAGCCTCCGGCAAGTTAAGAAAATCTCAGGAAGCTCCTGAACGTGACACTCCCGTACAAATGAGAGTCCGGGGGCATGTTCGTGGCTGGTTCTGCGTTAGCTGTTAGCGAGCTTCTCTCTTTTTCCCGTCAGAGGCCTCAGCCACTAATGTTCCAGTTGTCACAGTTGGGCAAGCATTTAATAAAAGTTATTTTCTGCCTTCCATTCTCCTTTTCCCTCTATTTTCTTCCTTCCTCTCTCCTTTTCATTCTTCCTTCCCTCCGCATACTCTTATTTCCATGGTTTTTAAGCATAATGTGTAAGGGAGGGGATTTTTTTCCTGGGGTGGGGGTCTGGCCTGAGAAAATATTGATGGAACCAGTGAAGGGCGCTAAGCTCTTCATAAAGATCAGGTCAGCAGAAGGGGCATACTCAAGAGGTTCTCAGTGGATACCTGCCAGGGGCAGAAATCATAGTTACATATGCACTATTTATTGAATCCTTAAAATGCAGGAGGCCCACGCACAAGGCACGTCACACACATCTTGGCAAATCATTTTCTAAACTGTGCAAACTCAAAGAGCTGCTGCTTTACACTGAAAAGGTCGCAGGCCTGAGTCCTCATGGTAGAAATTAAGGGAGGACATGGGACTTCTGTCACCTTTGGCGGCAGCAGGATTCTTCTATTTCATGAAATACCACCAGGTACTGAAGTATTAGACCACCAGGGATGGTTTTGTTCCCCGCCCCCCTCAGTTTAGTTGCATCGCACCCATATTCTATGAAATTTCTCTTATACTCTGATAAAAGGCGGTTTTTCCATCTTTGTTTTCAGCCTTTTTAAATGTTTTATTGTGGCATAACTGACCGCATTACATTAGTTTCAGGTGTGCAACATAATAATTCAATATTTGTAGGTATTGTAAAGTGATCATCTCTTAGCAACTTTCCAGTATGCAATACAGTATTATTAACTATAGTCATCATGCTGGCCGTTACATTTCCATGACTTACTTACTTTGTAACTGGAAGTTTGTACCCATTTTGAAAGCCTACCCCTAAACTCCTTGCCCCTGGCAATCACCAATCTGTTCTCTATATCTGTGAGCTTGGTTTTTTTTTTTTTTTTTAAGATTTTATTTATTTATTTCACAGAGGGAGAGAGATCACAAGGAGGCAGAGAAGCAGGCAGAAAGAGGGGAAACAGGCTCCCTGCTGAGCAGAGAGCCCGATGCGGGCCTCGATCCCAGGACCCTGAGACCATGACCTGAGCCGAAAGCAGAGGCTTTAACCCACTGAGCCACCCAGGCGCCCAGTGAGCTTGGTTTTTGTTTTGTTTTGTTCTGTTTTTTTTTGGAGGGGGGAAATCCCACATACAAGGAGATCATATGATATTTGTCTTTCTCTGTCTGACTTATTTCACTTGGCATGATATCCTCAAGGTATAGAAACCCGATGCTTTCTTTAGCCATTCACCTGTTAATGGACACTCAGGTAGTTTCCCTCTCTTGGCCATTGCAAATGATGCTGCAGTGAACACGGGGGTGTGTATTTTTGAGTTAATAGTTTCAGTTTCTTTGGATAAATACACAGAAGTGGGATTGCTGGATCATATGAAGTTCCATTTTTCATTTTTTTTTTTTTTTTTTTAAAGATTTTTTTTTTTTTTTTGACACAGAGAGNTCACAAGTAGGCAGAGAGGCAGGCAGAGAGACAGGGAGAGGAGGAAGCAGGCTCCCTGCTGAGCAGAGAGCCCGATGTGGGCCTCGATCCCAGGACGCTGAGATCATGACCTGAGCCGAAAGCAGAGGCTTTAACCCACTGAGCCACCCAGGCGCCCCCATTTTTCATTTTTTGAGGACCCTCCCTACTGTTTTCCATAGTGGCAGTGCTAATTTACATTCAAACCAGAGGTGCATAAGGGTTCCTTTTTTCTCCACATTCTCACTGGAATTGGTTATTTCTTGTCTTTTTGACTCTAGCCTTTCTGACAGGTGTAAGGTGGTATCTCTTTGTGGTTTGGGTTTGCATATCCCTGATGATCAGGGATGTTGAGCTGCTTTTCATGCACCTGTTGGCCATCTGTATGTTTTCTCTGGAAAAATTTCTGCCCATTTTTAAAATCAGATTTTTTTTTCTCTTTTTGCTATTCAGCTGTATGACTTTATGTATTTTGGATATTAACCTCTTATCAGATACATGATTGATGAATATTTTCTCCTATTCTGTAGGTTACCTTTTCTGTGTGGAAGCTTTTTAGTTTGATGTAGTCCCACTGGTTTAATTTTGCTTTTATTGCCTGGGGGATTTTTTTTTTAATTATGTTATGAGTAGATGGCATCCAAACTGGAGTGGGGAGAAGGTGAATCAGTAGGTAGGAACTATTCATTTCAAGGATATAATCGGGAAGAGTCAGCTACATCTGTAACCCATGAACGGCAAACGGAAAGATTTGGGAATTTTTTGCTTGTTAGTTTTGTTTAGGACTTTTAGGTCCAGAAGGTTTTCGACATTCTCTTGACTGGGCACAAGGGAATAGGTGAACGGAAGAGATTGAAGATAGAAAGGAAGGAGGCACTAGTTATTTAAAAGGCTGGGATGAGATCAATAAATGTGGCAAGTTTTCTCTCTCTTTTTTTTTTAAGATTTTACTTATTGATTTGAGAGAGAGACAGAGTGAGCATGACCAGAGGGATGGGGAGAGGGTGAAGCAGACTCCTCACTGAGCAGGGAGCCGAACAGGGGGCTCAGTCCCAGGACCCCAGGATCACGACCTGAGCCAAAGTCAGATGCCCGAGTGACTGAGCCACCCAGGTGCCCCAAGGTGGCAACTTTTTTATGACAGAAGGCAGGAACAGGTAAGTAAGGTAGAGGAGAGAGCTCTCCAGGATTCTCTGTCTGTAGGGTATGAAGTAATCTACTGAGATGAAGCGTCGCAGCGATAGGAATAGATAAGGGGAGAATTTTGTGGGGATTCTTAGAGACAGCATCATGAAGAATGTGACAGGGAGGGAACTGGTGATGAATACGGGGGTGGCTGAGTTACACTAAGGGCCCAGTCAAGACAAGGTAGCAGGCATTGGAAGCTGAACCAGCCCAGCTTTCTCTAGTAGTGCTTGCTATAGCTGAATCAACATAGCGGGGAGTTTCATAAGGAAAAAGACATTTTTGATACTATATTACTTTCTTTCTTTTTTTTTTTAAGATTTTATTTATTTGACAGAGAGAGAGAGATCACAAGCAGGCTGAGAGGCAGAGAGAGAAGAGGAAGCAGGCTCCTTGCTGAGCAGGGAGCCCGATGCGGGGCTCGATCCCAGGACCCTGAGATCATGACCTGAGCCAAAGGCAGAGGTTTAACCCACTGAGCCACCCAGGCGCCCACTATATTACTTTCTAATAGAAGGCAGGACTTGAGGAATCCTGAGATTCAGATAACTTAAAGACATCGAGTACACATGGTGTAAAATGCAAAAATGTAAAAACCAAGTGTATTATTTCTTTGCCTTGTTTTTAAGCCCAGGCAAGCACTGTGTTCCCCCAGTCATTTAGAATGTTCAAGTTTGGGCTTGCCATTTGAACACAAGACAGATCTCTACTTGGCTAGAGAAAAAGGTTCTGTCTCTGTCAGGTGGGCTCACTTAACCAGGTCTGTGAGATGGACTTTATTGGATAGCAAATGCAGAAACTGGGGGTGTTCATGTGAATGGCAACTCCCTGGTGCCTGCGGCAGTTCCTGGCACATGGTGGGGTTGTGATAAATATTCTTTGAATGAACATCTGTGTGGATGAATGAAGGTATGAATTTATCCCTCTGACTTTGAAGCAGTAGCTCTACCTGACATAGTAAAATACGAAAAATCCTGATTATATTGGTCATTTGGTAGCCCTGCCCTAGTTCTTCAACATATAGGTCTTTCTCTCTTGATGGGTATGAGTTGACAGAACTTTTAATAAAGTGAAAACAAAATCTGGGTTGATGATCTAGGACACAGAAGTGTCGAACAAGTCCATGAATGTACTCTTCTTTCCCGGTGCGGTACCCTACACCGTGTGTGGTGGTGACTCATGAATAATTTTGTGTTGATGGGTATAAATGGTTATTCACTTATTTATCAAATCTTTACTTGAGCACTGTGTCCTGAGCTAAGCTTGGTAGAAATTATTAAGAGTGATACCTTAGTTCTTGAAAAGCTCAGTCGAGTAGAGATAACATTCCATGAACTTAGTTAAGTGAGCCTGCCTCCCGAGTATAGCATCTAGTAGAGATAACCCAGTGGTTCCATATGGTACCTGGTAATAGAGGTTTAAAAAAAAAAAAAGTGCTGCAGGAGTGTTCAGTGCGGTGGGTGTGATTTTTGCTTGGGTAATCCGCCACGACCTACAGCTTTCATGTACAAGATCCGGGGGTTTCATTAGGCTTTAGTGTAAAGGACAGTGAGTGATGACTCTCCACGGGTGATGGTTTTGTAGTTCTTGCTTCATTCCTTTGGTGGATAGTGGAAGTACTTGTCATGCTTAGGGTTGGGAGTGGGCAGGTTAGACACCTCTGTAAATGCATCCTTCTATGGAGTAGGCCACAGAGCTTGAGTCCTTTCTTTTTCCCAAACACCGTATCAAATTGTGGTAGCTTTTCCACCAAAACATACACAAAGTGATAAAAGTGATGCTTGCTATCTTGTTGGGGGTGTATTACGTAGGTGTTTGCATTCATCAGAAGTCATCAAACTGTGCAGTTGAGACTTGAGCGTTTTATTCTGTGTAAATTCAACCCCCCTCCCTCCCTCTCTCAAATACAGACTAAACGAAGCTCTCCCTCCTCTTGGCCTTTGTACATTTCTACACCTTGTTTGTTTCTACGTGGAAGCTCTTCCTATACATTCATGTGACTTTCCCCCTCCCTTTTTACCAGGCTTTGACCAGTATCACTTTGTCATTGAGGTCTTCCCTGATTATCACATGAGAATTGTCACTCCCTGCCATTTGCTTTCTGCACAAAGAGGCATCACAGTGCGTAATTAAGAGCATGGGCCCTGGAGTCGGGCTGTCTGGCTCCAAATCCTTTTTCTAGCCGTATAACTTGGGTGCCCTTTCTATGGCTCAGTTTTATCACTTATAAAATGGCAATAAATATTGTGTCGGTGGGGTTATTGAGAAGATCCAATGGATTAATACACAAAAAGCACTTAAAACGGTGCCTGGTACATAGTAAGTTAATGTTAACTTAATTTTCCTTCCTTGCTTTGTTTTTCCCCTATGTCATCTACTATATATTTAAACTCTTTGTTATGGTTTCTTGCCATCCGAGGGACAACTTTTCTTCTATTCTTTTTTCTTTGCTACTATATCCTCATCACTTATAATTATGCCTGATATATAATAGGTACATAAATATTCAATCAGTGGGTGGGTGAGCAAACAGGAGAGGGTTCTGTGGACTTCCATGAGGCTATGGGATGGGTTGCGGCAGGGGTTGGCACACTTTGTCTACAAAGGGCCAGATGGGAAATACTTTAGGCTTTGTGAGTTAAAACTACTCAGATCTGCTGCTGGACAAGAAAGCAGCACAGATGATACACAAACGAGTGAGTGTGGCTCTAATGAAACTTTATTGACAAAAACAGGCAGGGGGCCAGAGTTGGCTTATGGGCTGCCATTTCCCAGCTCTTGGATTGGGAGTTAATTCTTGGTCTTGCTTTCCTGATTGTCTTTACCCCTTCCCTAAGACATCTCCTATTGCAGCAGTTAGTGCTGGTCATTCAGAACTGGAATAGTAGTTTGCAAAGCACTGTGTTACCCATTAATACTTGGCTCAGTATTCATTAACTGTACAAAATTTCCATAGGTCTTTTTAATATTTTAATAGTGAATAACAATATTAAGAATGTATTTTGCACTTTCAACTGTGTCATTTCAGGTCTCTGGTTTTGATTTTTTTCTCCAGCAGCCGAGGACATATCTGTAGCACTGATAATGGCCAGAAACATATATGCTATTAATGAACAAGTGGACATTCCACTCACTGAACAGCCAGTGCTGTAATTAACTCCTCATCGAAATAGAAACCAACAGAAGTTATCCACTAGAAGGTTTAGTTTTTAAAATTATTCTAGAGTCTTATTTCTCCACAAAACTGTTGCCTAGTCCACAATTTTTACCACTCTTGCCAAACAATTTGGTATGCTGGCAGGATCCTTCCATTTTTAAATACAGTACCATTTTGGCCATGTTGTATGAGTGACAAACTATGACATGTTAGCATGAACTGCATAGCCTTTATTGCTTTAATGAAAACAAAGTGGATCAGAAATTATATGTATGTGTTTTGCTTCTGTGATGCATTGTAACTAGACATGTAAGTTCAAGTATATGACTGCCATTGATATGAATTTCATATAAGCAAAATATTTCTTGTTTTGCTTCTGACTTTAACCCTATGTCATCATCAGCGCTAATGGTTTTCAACTTGCTGTTCAATTATTTTCATCATGGGACATGTGTGCAGAAAGAACCCGAACCATACTGCCCAGGTGCTAGGGTTCTCCTGCCCCCCCCCTCGTGTTGTCTCCTCTCTGTCCATGATCCACGGCTGCAGTTTCCAATCAAAGTACTGTGTTCACACTCCCAAGACACCTGCTCCTTGTGTCCTCCAGAGTGGTCGTTCTCCAACCACCTCTGGTAAAGGACCGGGTTTTTTTTCCCCCTTGTTTCCGGTTCGTCATGGATTGATTCTCTCTATAAAATCCAATTTTAAAAAAATTGTGCAGGCCAGCAAAATGATCACATAATTGGATATCATGATGAGGCCAAGTTGCTTCAAAATTTTCTAAATAATTTCTCTACTTAACTCATAGACCAGTAATAGTGAAATAGTTCAGAGACTGCATTTTATTTTTTTCTTTAAATTGTTTTTATTTTTAAAGATTTTGTTTATTTGAGAGAGACAGAGGGAGAGAAAGAAGGTGGAGAGAGTCAGAAGGAGAGAGAGAGAGAGAGAGAGAGAGAGATTGAGAGAGAGATTCAGACTCCCCACTGAGCAGGAAGCCCGATGCGGGGCTCGATCCCAGGACCTGGGGACCATGACCCAAGCTGAAGGCAGTTGCTCAACCGACTGAGCCACCCAGGTGCCCCCACAGACCACATTTTAAATCACACTATTTTAGAGCAGTCTTTCTCAAATGGTTTTGACCTAATGTAAGGAATACTTTCTTGGGGCACCTGGGTGGCTCAGTTGGTTAAATGTCTGCCTTTGGCTCAGGTCCTGGGATTGAGCCCCAGGTCATGCTCCTTGCTCAGCATGGAACCTGCTTCTCCCTCTCCCTCTGCCCCTCTCCAGCTTGTGCTCACACTCTCTTTTTCTCTCTCAAAGAAAAAAATCTTTAAAAAATATACTTTCTTACATCAAGATGCAATACATATGCATGCCTCCCACCCCCACCCCGCCCTCCCCACCACACTGAAACCTCGGGAATGTCAATTACCTAAAGACAGAGGTGTTTTTCTTTTTTTCCTTGTCTTTTTCACTGTTTTGTCTCCTGTGCCTGGCATGTGGCAGGCCTTCAATCAGTATTTATTGCATGCAGATGTGTGTATATATAACTGAATTAAAAGTTTCACAAAACAGTACTTAACCTTCTCATCTTGTGAGACTCTGGTGTTTTCTGTTTTGTTGAAATACACATTGCTTGCAGTCTGCTAAATTTATTTTACTATCTTCAGATCGCAGGGGTCATGACCCACAGCTGATCAAACACTTCTTTTTTTTTTTTTTTTTTTTTAAAGATTTTATTTATTCATTTGACACACAGAGAGAGATTACAAGTAGGCAGAGAGGCAGGCAGAGAGACAGGGAGAGGAGGAAGCAGGCTCCCTGCTGAGCAGAGAGCCCGATGCGGGCCTCGATCCCAGGACGCCGAGACCATGACCTGAGCCGAAAGCAGAGGCTTTAACCCACTGAGCCACCCAGGCGCCCTGATCAAACACTTCTTTAGAGGTTACGTATAGTAGACAACTTGTCCTTTCCCTTCCTTTTAGAGCTTTGAGTAGCTGTGACCCACCCCCACCCCCTGTAGGCGACAGTCTGGATCTTACAGATCCCAGAACTGCTGACCTCTTACCAGCTCAAGCTAGGTTGGTAGCTCTGGCAGGAAACTAAGAGATGTAGGAGTCCCAAAGTTTCTAAGAGCTAAGAAGAAGAGATGGGTGGGGGTTAGGGTTGGACTACATGGAAAAATTAGAAGTTAAAACCTGCTCAGACCCCCTAATACTCTTCAATTCTATTGGGAACTAAGTTTGCAAACTCTTATAAATAAACCATCACAATGGATTTGGTTCATCTGCATTTTGAAGAGTGTGGAAATTCATTTTGTAAGATTGTAGGTGATAGCAACAATCTGTTTCATCTGAAGTTATCTTAAAACTCAGGGTGAAGAGACAGGTTTTTGACATGCAGCTGAGAAGAAGGTCACACTATTCTCTGAAACCTATAGGAGAATATGTTTATATATTCTATATATATAAAGAATATATATAGGAGTCTGGGAGTTAGAATCCTTCTGACAGAGGTGTGCCTGTTTGAGGATCCCCTGAAACACAGCGCCATGCTGCAAGCATGCTGTCTACCACATGAGATACTGAGAATGCAGACGTCAGAAGTAGTCTCCACTTTCACGGAGTTTACAACTTAGTCAAGGAGACACATACTACAAAATTAAGGCTCTCATGGACTCAGGCCCAGGGTACTCTAAGAGGGGCAATGAGGCTTGGCGGCAAGGATGCCTGAGCTGAGTCTTGAAAGTAAGTGTCCCAGGTGGAGGGATGAGGTCACTGGGTGATGGGCATTAAGGAGGGCACTTGATGGAATGAGCTTTGGGTGTTATATGCCACTGATGAATCACCAAGTTCTACCTCTGAAACTAATAATATACTATATGTTAATTAATGGAATTTAAATAAAATTATTTTTTTTAAAAAGTGTCCCAGGGCATCTGAGGGTGGTCCAGACAGGGAAGGAGAGCTCTCATGACCACACATGCGTGTGCTCAGGGAAGGGTCTGTCGTATGGCAAGGTGGGCAGGGATGGGTGCCTTGGAGGCGTAGTTAATCTGGGTTAGAATCTCATGAGAAGGGTCAAGGTTGGTGATCCTGGTCAGAGCCGACGGGCTGTTCAATAAATCCCTATTGAGAACAATATGAGTTTGGGGCTCAAATCTTACTTCTTGAGTGACCTTCTTGAGTGACAAATTCATAACTTTTTGCAGTCCTAATAGCTAGTAATAGTAGATAAGGAGAAATGGGACATTCTTTCACTTTGTTACAAGATCTTCAGATTTTCCGATACTTCATACAGTCCGTTTTTCAAATAGCAGCAGCCTTTTATTCAAGAAGTAAAGGATCTTGGCTTATTGGATGCACATTTTTATCAATTTCCTTGAGGCTATCATTCCTAAATATTAATAGCATTGAGCTGAGAAATTCATTTCCTTTTATCTTGTCCTCTTTTCCCTGGCTGTTTCATTTATCTGAGTACTTGCCAACTTTGCCCCATCATCTTTTGTGGCACTTCGTTTTAGTGAGCAAGAGAAGTAAGTTTCAGTAAGGTGCAGTCATTAATACTTCCTCTATTATGCTCTGCCTTACAAATTCTCTGTGAGAGGCCGTTTCTGACTGTGTGTTTTTGTTTATGCAGGTGGTTAAAATAAGTATTTTCTTATTAGCTTTGTAAATATTTGGTGAGCCCTCAGTGTGCTTGAGGTCATGATAGAAAAATAGAATATCTAAGACAACGTATCATGTTCAAGGGTGTTTGAAAATCCTATTGTCTAAAGATATGGATGAAAAAATTTAAATATGTGATTATGGAGAATCTCAAATATTTAAAGGTGTACAAAGAATAGTCTAATGTTACCACACATACTTATCACCCAACTTCAACAATTATCAAATCTGTTTTCATCTGTATCTTTACCCTTACTCCCTTCCCCTTTATTATATTACAGGAAATTCCACATGTATCATTTTATCAGGGAACATTTTGCTAATAATTTCTTTTTAAAAAAGGAACTCTTAAAAAATAACTATTATTTAAAAATTAAAATAATTCCCTAATATCATCAAATAGTGTTCAAACTTTCAGTTATATCATCCATATTGCACCTACTTTACAATTCGACGGATTTTAAAATGTATGTTGTAACGTTAGATACCACCCCCGCTGCCAACAGCCCCGGTCTCTTCTGTTTTCAACAATTCCTGTGCACCTTGACCTCCGCTTCTTACCATGTTGCCTTTTCAAGTGAGTCTGAATTAATTTTCTAGGGATGTTAGAGCAGATTGGAGGTGAAAAGGATCTGAACTAATAGAGTAGAGGGGAGAAAGTATGTGATGACAGATGCATAGCAGAGAACCAGAAAACAGGGAGGATTGCGTAAGAATCAGAAAATGTTGTGGACAAAAGGACTTAGTAGTTGAAGTTTAAAGGGAGAGAGTTCTCGGGTTGAAACCTGAATTGCTTATTCAGAGCTGTTATTTTGGAATCAAAAGAAGCAGTGACTGGGGAGACGAGTTCTAGCCTTGTTTACCTTGGTCACCAGTTCCAACCTCGTCTTGGGTGGAGCTCCTTGTCCTAAAAGGGAAGATGTCCTCTTATGCTCTAGCACAGTGATTGAGTGCGCAGCAGGATCACCGGGACAGCTTGTAAAAACCCAGATTGCTGGGCCCTGCCCTAGAGTTTCTCATTCAGTAAGTTTTGAGGGGGGCCCAAGGGTTTGCTTGCTAACTAGCTTCCAGGGAATGCTGTTTCTGGTCCCGGAACCACACCTTGAGAAACACTGATAGTTCTAACGTCTCTCTTTTGGTCTTACCATTTTTAAAGACACGTTATCTTTGCTAAGACTTTATTGCTGCCTACTTTGGGAATCATTGTGTAATTGATGAATGTCCCTAGTGAGTGTCTTTGGGGGGAAAATTGATGAGAAATTCCTCTCAAGTAGAGGAATTTCTTCTTTTACGTGAGTTGTATCTGTCTCTGGCCACGAAATTAGAAGTTCTCTTTCAAACCTAAACATTTTAGCTAAGAAAAGCCGAGAAAGCTAGGACAGATGTCATTTTTGCCCAAGTTTAGAACAAACTTACTAATTTTCTTAGTCCTTTTTTTTTTTTCTTTCTTCACAGAGAGACTAAGCAGCTAGCCTGCCCTAAAACATCACTTAGTCAGCAACCCAGGAGAAAATTGTGGTTTTCTGCCAACTCTTTAGCTACCACGCCCATTGTTGGAACTTTCCTTAATATTTTATCCCGTTCAAATCTACTCTAAATGGGTCCTGACTAAGCTTGAAATATACCCAAAACATACTTCTACTGGGTCTTTCTTTTTGTCCTTTAGTGTATAATATATGAATGTTATCCCCAGGAGATTGCTTTTCTAAGACTTCTCTAAACTTATTTTTATTGAGCCATTGGAATAGGAAACCACCAGACTGAGAACTCCTACAAACAGAGCTGATCTCTGTTTAAATTACCCAACAAATGGGGCTTTCTCGAGTTCGAGCTATGACCTTAAACCCAAACTCCACTCCTTTGTTGTGGTAGTTGTATTTTCTGGTATTTTTCCCCTTCAGCAAGTCATTCAAAGAAGTATATTATTAACCATTTAGAATTTAGAAATGAATTTGCTGTAATATGAGAATTATTGGATGTTGAACGTTTAATCTTCTAAATGGTTTTGTGCACCCAGGAGACAAAACTATAATCAGCAGGTTTCTGGGTAAGCAAAGAATTAGAACAAAGGGACTTGGATATTCTGAGTCTTTTATTTTGGACCTCAAGTCTATAATTGGGTTATTCATTATCCTTGATTTATGACATCATTATATGCATTTCCTATTTATACTAATCCATTTATGTAGTTCATTTTAAAAGTGTAATTTCAGTTTTAATCATCATCATTCCAAATTTTTTTAATTTGAGATGAAATTTACATACAGTGAAATGCACACATCTTAAGTATACAGTTTGATGAGTTTTGACAAATGTATCAACTTGTGTAACCAACTATTCAGTCAGCATATGGAATAGAAGGTGCCCCAGGATCATTTGCCACTTCCTGCAAGTAACCTTTTCCTACTTTCTCTCACTATAGATTGCCTGTTCTTGATTCAGACAAAAGGAATCATATAGTACATTGTTGTTTATGTCTGGCTTCTTTTGCTCAGCATAGTGTTGCATGTGTCAGTAGTTCAGTCTTTTTTATTGTGGAGTAACATTCCTCTCAGTGTATTTGGAGTAATATTGTATCAAGTATGTAAGGATGTCCAGGATTGGAATCTTCCTCTCAGAAATGTTTTTGGGGATATAGGAAAACCTTTTTAGAGCATAGGATTTTCTGAAGCCTTTCCATTTCACCTTTCTATTTTTAAAAATACTTTGACCCAGCCTTGAAAGTTGACAGAGCTTTATTGACACAGATGCTCATTAAATTAAGCTGCCTCTAAAATAACTCAAGCCAGTGGGCAAGTCAGAATTTTAATAAACATGGAAATTCTATTTTAATATTAGTACTTTTATCACTTCAGTTTGCTGTTCTTATTCTCTGTGTAGTCCTTTGAAGTCCATTTGGAATTTATTGAGACTCACTTTGTTGCCTTGCATGTATGGACTATCCTGATGAATATAACATGTGGACTTGAAAAGAATATATGTCCTGCATTTGGGTGTTTTCTTACATAATCAAATTAGGTCAGGATGATGCTATTGTTCAAATCTGTGTTATTGCTGAAGTTTTTTCCTACCTTATATCTATCTACCTTTGCTATTCTGAAAGAGGGTTGAAAATGATTGGTGGGACAAAACAAAACCAAAAAAAGGACAGGACCATACACTTAAATCTAACCATATCAAAAATTACATCAAATAGGGCGCCTGGGTGGCTCAGTGGGTTAAAGCCGCTGCCTTCGGCTCAGGTCATGATCCCAGGGTCCTGGGATCGAGGCCCGCGTCGGGCTCTCTGCTCAGCAGGGAGCCTGCTTCCTCCTCTCTCCTCTCTCTTCTGCCTGCCTCTCTGCCTACTTGTAATCTCTCTCTCTGTGTCAAATGAATAAATAAAAATTAAAAAAAAAAATCTTAAAAAAATTACATCAAATATAAATGATTTATGTAATTCTCCTTTAATTGTGTTGGGTTTTGCCTTATATATGTGGAAGCTCTGTTATTAGTTGCAAAAACATTTGCAGTGGTTATGACTTGCGAACAAATTAGTCATCATTATAAAATATCTCTCTTTCTGGTAATACTTCTCAATTGAAAGCCATTTTTCTTATATTGATATAGCCACTCCTTTCTTAGGCTTACTATGTAGATGGTATTTCATTTTGCATCCTTTTATTTTATGTTTCTTTATATTTAAAGTATACCTCTATTAACAGCATACAGTTAGGTCTGTCTGGTTTTTTTTGTTTTTGTTTTTGTTTTTTTTTTTTTTAGCCAGTCTGACAATCTCTGGCTTTTAATAGTGTTCATTCTGTTTATATTTAATGTAATTATTTATATGATTGAATCTACCATCTTGCCATTTGATTTCTGTTTCTCCCATCTGTTCATTGTTCCATTATTGCCGCCCTTTGGATTGAGGATTTTATTAGTATTCCATTTCATTAACCTAATTGGCTTTTTACTTAAATCTCTTTATTTTGTAATCTTAATGGATTGCATTGTATATTCTTAACTTATCACTGTCTACTGTGAATTAGTGTTAAACATCTTTGTGTATAAGAGTTTACCCCTTTCTTCTCTTTGAGGCAATAAGATTTTGATATTCTTCATGATCCTAGCTACTCTCCATCCCATGGACTGGAGAGTGCCCACAGGTAAAAGATGTGTAAAAATGAATCTCACTCATTATGGTTCCCTTTACTCAAGAGCTGAATTCCCTCCAGTTTCTACCAGCTTTTGTTCACTCTCCAGTTTCTTCAAAACTGTTTTTATATTTTATCCAGTGTTTTGTACTGCTATTTGTGGGGTAGTTTGTCCAATTAATCTACTCCACCATTATCATTTTGTCATGTTTAATAATGTACTAAGCACTCTTCTGAACCCATTACCTACCTCAAAAACTTGACAGTAACCTTTGTTTAACTCTGTAACACTTTCTCTCAGGCTATCCCCCCCATATCCCTGACTTGAGGTAGCCATATCCTGAGTTTCATGTTACTGTTTCCTCTTTTCTGTTTGTATATGTAGTGCTGTTGAATCTTACATGTATTTCTAAAATATATTTATATTTATATTGTTTTAACTTCTAAAAGTCTCACTGAATTTATTGGAGACTTATTTTTATTTGCTATTATACTGCATAGATTTATTCACACATTTATTATTTAGCTTGTTTTGACAACTGTATGTGATTCCGTTGTGTAAATACACCAGCTTATTCATCTCCTCTTGTGTTGGACATTGGTTTGTGTCCACGTTTTTGGCCTTGCAAAGAGTCCTACTATGAACATTTGTGTGTGTTCTTGATTATGTACCTTGGAGTAAATATTGTTAGAGTGAAAAAAAATATGTTGAATTTTAGATGACAGTGTCAAACTGTTATTCCAAGTGGTTAAGCCATTTTACATTCCCACCACCATTCTGTAAGCGATTCTGTGAATCCACATCCTCTGTAATACTTCGTAATGTCAGGGTTGGGTTTTTTTTTTGTTGTTTGTTTGTTTGTTTTTTGGTGTTTTTGTTTTTTTACCAGCTGACTAGGTATAAAATGGTATCAGATTGTTGCCTAAAATTCCTTGTATTAACGACATTAAGCCTTTCTGTGCTTAATTGGCTGGAGATATTTTCTATTATACATCTATTCATGTCCTCACCTCTACTTCTTAAAATCAATTTGTAGGAATTCTGTCCTTTGACTACCACTGAAGCAGACCACCTATGCTGCTTTTAATTAGTAAAGAGATTTTAGGCCTTTGAATCCATCATTCTCCCAGACTACCCTATTTTGTTTGAAAACCCTTCTAAACTCCTGCCCTCTTTTCCTGCTCCATTTTTCCCCTTTAACACCTACGACCTTTGCAATATTAAATACATTTTTATTGACTGTTTAACTGTTACATGCAGGCTGCTACATGATAAGTATAGAGATTGAGATAAACATTTATAAACACTTATTGCAATTTAATATTTGTCATTTATTAAAACAAACGATTGGAAATTAAAGAAACAACTGGTTCTTCACCACTCTGAAAACCGTGGTCTAGGTTCTCATACCTCCAAGTCAGAGCATTTGAATGGCTCATTGAATGGAACAGAGAAGAAATACATAACTATCTGTCATATGTGAAAAACCATTCATGCTATACACAAATACAGTTGCTAACAAAGATGAATCTTTGTTTTCCTAATTCAGTGAGGTGGTGAGAGTTTTTCTAATATGAGTGTTACTTTGTTTTATTAGCCATCGTTATAGCTGAACCTGGCTTGAATCTCTGTGTTATTTTTATATTTATCATAGTATCTAGAGCTCTTTGAAGTGCTACTTTTAAAACGAAAGGGAATGCAAGCCGCTTAATTATATGAAATTCAGGGACGGGCATGGCCTTCCGCTTAAAGCTTCATGTTCTCAGTTGTCACTGAGTTTTGAGTTTTCAACCTGAAGTGTGACTATTAAATTCGCTCCCTACCTCTCTGGACTGTGCAAGTCAATATTCGAGAACTAGCCAAGTTCATAACCTTGCTTTTGTTAACTCCCTAATTCCTGGGTGACTGTAAACACCTGCCTTAAGTACGTTTGTGCTGTAGTTTTTCCACATAAAATGGTAGTGATATTTTACAACTTCTGAAGTTGAGTAAAGTTCTGGGAAACCTGAGACGAAATCTCTAAAAACTATGACATCAAAGCAATGGTTCATGATGATGATATGGCACTTTATCAGAATGAATGCAGAGTAGAGAACTGATCCAAGAAGATGCTTATCAGAATTATAAATATATTTATTATAAAAGTAAAGTGGTGAGATCTGGCTGCTTGGAAACAGTGGGCACAGTTTTCTTTTAAACAGCATATTCTTTATTTCCCAGATATTTGCTACACCGCAGTATCTGCCAAGTAACTAGGACGTTATTTAGGCCTTTTGGGAGAATTTACATGGGTGCTTAGTCTGGTATTGGAAGCGCATTAATTAATGTTGGAAATCACATAGTCTTGACTTTTTCTGGCTTATAATTAAATTTTTTACAAGAATAATTCCAGGTCTTTACTATATTTTTATTTGCTATGTTTCTGTGCAAAAGTCAACAAACATCTTTGATGTTACCTATCTACTGGAGACAAATGTATCCATTTTATCACAAATTATATTAGTGAATAATTTATGTCTGTGTATAGGGACCACTGTAGACACTGGTATGTGGGAGCTGTTGTATTAAAAATCCCAGTGGTTGTGTGTTCAGTGTGTTTGCTAGTAGACCCGTCTCTTTGACAAGTCCTATGGTAAATCCTAATACAAAAAAAAAAAAAAAAAAGGCAAAATTGAAAGAGCAGAAATTGAGTGGGGCTGGTGCAGGAAGAAAAAAATCTCACCCACTGAGCATTCCTCCTGGCCCTCAGGAAGTTTCCACAGCCATCCCTGGTGCCCATCACAGAGGCCTCGAGCTCTGTAGAGTGCATCATGGAAACCATTCTACCGGACCTTAAACACCTTGCGTGCAAGAACTGAAACTCACTTATTTTATTAACTGGTAGAGCGCGTGGTCTTGCAGTATGGTAGACGGTCGGCCACAGCCTGTTAAGTGACTCTGGTAATTCAGCTCTGCCAATTCAGAAATTCTCTCTCCCTAGCTGACGTCTAAGTGGGGTTGTAATTTGACGTTGAGCTATCACACCTGCCAGGAAGCAGGTGTCATTTAAAGGATATAATGGTAACATCATTGTTTTTTCAGATCTAGGTTGGAATTTGCCCTTGACAAATAACAAAATGATGAGTGATGCAAGTGACATGTTGGCCGCGGCGTTGGAGCAGATGGATGGGATTATAGCAGGTAATCTGCGTCCTCTGAAAGATGGAATCATGACATTTACCCTGCACTCTTGGCTTTTTCATTCCTGCTCTTTTATTACCTTTCCACTTTCTTATTTTCATTTATCGGTTGCCTTTAGATTCCCCGTGCTTTCACCTTGGTCCCTCTTCTCCATTTTACAAGACAGGCCCTACTCCTCTTCTCCATTTTATACCAGTGTTATTCTCAAGCTTTGTTTGAAAATGTCAAATTCCATTTCCATCCTGTGGTTCTGACTCAAGGATACAGAAAGTACGTCTCGTGGGATTTCGGTGCAGGTAGTCTGTGGGCCACACTTTGAGAGATACTGCTCCATCCAGGATCCGTGATATTCTGATATGGTCCCTCGAATTCCACATTTACTTTGCCACCAATGACTCTCACTTCTATTTACTTTCTCAGTTCTCTGCTAAGCTTTGGGTCTCTCACTGCCAGTCAGATGCCTCCTTTGAAATAGCCTATATGCACATCCGTGTCATCACGGAAAGCTTTGAGCTCGTTTTCTTTTCTCAGAAGCCTCTCTGGTAGTCTTTGTCTTGTCTAGTTTCATAACCTTCCATCCATGCAGTTTCCTAAATAGAAATTTAAGTCACTCTAGACCTTTGTCTAGTCCCTGCTTAGTCAAGTTCTATCACTTCTATCTCCCATTAAATTCAGCCATTCCTTTTTTCCCCTCTAAAATCTGTCCTGTCTGTGCTTACCTCTGCCTTGCTTTGTCCTGGCAACCCTCTCCCTTGATGCTCTTTTCTTTTTTTTTCTTTTTTCTTAGCTTTTTTTTTTAAGATTTTATTTATTTATTTGACACAGAGAGAGAGAGATCACAAGTAGGCAGAGAGGCAGGCAGAGAGAGAGAGGAGGAAGCAGGCTCCCCGCTGAGCAGAGAGCCCGATGCGGGGCTCAATCCCAGGAACGTGAGATCACGACCTGAGCTGAAGGCAGAGGCTTTAACCCACTGAGCCACCCAGGTGCCCTCCCTTGATGTTCTTGACACTCTCACTTTCCTGCTCTAGTCCATCATTCTCTAGACCACCAGAATTTCCTTTCTGAAACACAGATCCCATCGTATTCTTCCCTTGTTAAGAATCTTGAGTGATTCTCTGTTATGGAAGTGGAACAAAAACAGTGTAGATCATGACCTCCTTGTTTTCTCATCATGACCAAAGGGACCGTCCAGTAGGTAAACGCTTTCAGGTCCTTGTGGTCTCTTAGGGATAGTGGCTCCCTAAGGTCTCATGGCACATTTTGTGTTTTGTCACAGGAGAAGTACCTTTTGTATTGAGGAATCCATGGTAATGAAGAGGTTGAAGGGGCGAGTGGGAGGGGTTGTCATCCACCTGATGGTCAGGGTCAAGATGCGGTTGGCCTCTACTGCTCCTCCACTCTAGCTATCCCAGCCCCTGTTGCTTATCTTTTCTGGTCATAAATTTAACCCTACTCTGTTTTAGTGGTTTGAAGAAACCACAGGTGTTTTCCTTGTCAGAGGTTCTTCCCTTGAGGGACATGGCAAGTCAAAGTTTGGCCTCCTTTGTAATACTTGTATATCCCGAGACCAGATTTTAATTTGACCTCCTTTGTAGATTAGACCACACCTTGTGTACTGTGTTTAGTTCTTGGAATATCAGTTTCAAAGAGCTTATTGGTAAAACTTAAGAGCAGGTGAACGTGATGGCGAAGAATGTAACAACCGCATCTGGTAACAAAGGAACTGGTTAAGTTTAACTTGGAAACGTATATTCTTGCTCAGGGCATGATAGATACTTTCACACAGTCGAAGGACTATTAGGTGGAAAGGAGATTGAACTTATTGTGTCACAGAGAAAATATAACTAGAGCCAGATTTAGGCTATTATCAAGAGGTTATAACCTCAAACTCTTAGTGGAACTCTATAGTCAAGATAAGTGGTATTTCTGGACAGTAGTTGAGGATTGACGTTTTATATACTCCACTAGATGAGTATATTTGTTCCTTAGCCCTGGCAGGGCTTCAGGACCAACATTAGAGTTATTGAGAAAATCAGTAACTCTAAAAATCAAGACTTTCTGGGTCCCACCTCACACTGAGCCAGTCAGTAGATTTGTGGGTAGGACCTGGGTTTATGTTCTCAAGTTAGTATCAGTAGCTCTCCACCTAAGGTAGGGGGAGATATGACTGCAAAGATTTGAGGAGTATTTCTAAATACGTATTGCTCCCCAATCCCTCACCGTGTTTTGTGATGGAGACTTAACAGAGTGGAAGGTTATTGTGGGCACATCTCTTTTGAATAGTGTTTATCGGGTGACCTTAATGCTTAAAACTGCTGGAAGAGGATATGATGGCGTTTTACTTTTTTGTAATGCTCTTCCATTCCTGCCTTTCCCTGACATACTCTCTCCTCAATTTCTATTTTTCTGGATTCTCGTCCCAGCCTTACATGGTTCCTGAGGGTATTGATTCAGAAGGTCATGGGAAGCATTTAGCATTGGGGCTAGCATATCAGTGGTTACCATTATTATGTTTTGGCAGATTTTGGTCCAAATCATTTGGTCCAGTTTTAAGGAAGGTCAGTGGAATGGACTAACTGAAAGAAAATGCCTCTTCTCATGGTTGGACTTAATCAAGCTGTATGGCTACTGGAGAGAGAATTTACACATTGGTTTGCAGTTTTCTTCCCATTATAACACCCTCAGATTAATGAGGTAGTAGTCTAAATATCATAATTACTGACACTTAAATATAAAGTTAGTACATATAATTAATAGTATGTATATTTGATAGACCAGAAAATAAAAATCAAAGAGATGAAGAGGTACATGTGAGTGCTTTCTGAACAGGCTATGTTCAGCCTTAACTGAACAGGTTAGTTATGTACATTTACGTCATAACATGCTTTCCCTTATAAGTAATGGGGGGGAAAAGGCTGTAAAACTATTTTTTAAAGCTGGTATTAGCAAGAGCATTTGATGCTAGGCTGCAAACAAAATCATGGAAGAAAATGTTAATACACACACACTCATGCGTACATTACAGAAAGGTAGTAATACATGTAATTCATTGAACTGCTCCAAAGATTAAATTCTGGTAAATTAACTGGGAGCTGGCCCTGTTACCCTTGATATTATGCTATGCAATTTCCACAAAATTGTGCAACTTACTTTGCAGGGCATTTCTCAAAACTTTATGGTACCTAAATTTATATTTTTGGGAGTGCTTGGCTCTATCCAAACTGATCTGCTACCTTCTTAGCCCTTATTTCCATGAGGTCAGCACATCTTTCACCAAAGCCCATTCATTATATTCTTACCATACTACACAGTTGGCCTCCCTGTTAAGTATTTGGCAATAGATATTTACCATCAATTACATGGGTTTTATTTTTGCACCAAATCACTATGAGTTGGAGAGATTTGCATGATCAAATTTTTTTTTCCTCTTTGCTTGTTTTGATTATTCCTCACTGTGATTGGACTTGGTTGCCACCCTCAGCTTTAGTATATTATCTAATATAAACCCTGTTTCTCTCTCTGATTTTTTTTTTTTAAACCTAGGTTCTAAGGCCCTGGAATATTCCAATGGGATTTTTGATTGCCAGTCTCCCACTTCCCCGTTCATGGGAAGCCTGCGAGCTCTGCACCTTGTGGAAGACCTGCGTGGCTTGTTAGAGATGATGGACACAGATGAGAAGGAAGGTTTGAGATGCCAGATCCCAGATTCAACAGCAGAAACGCTCGTCGAATGGCTTCAGAGTCAAATGGTAGATATCGGCACGTTACAGATCCCGTGGTGTGGATCTTTTGTGGCTTATTCCAAAATTTAGAACATGGAGTATCTGATTAGAACAAGAAAAAAAAAAAAAGGTACAGGGCACCAGGTTCACTGTGAATTTTATCCCTTAATGCATCCCAGTTCCCTTTAAGGGTAACGTTAGTGTACATTTCATGGGTTCCAGCAAGCATATCACCTGATTTTGCCCGTAAAGGTGGACTAGCTTTCACACTTTCCTTGGATGACATGTTGTGGCCTAAAGCAAAAGGTCCTGTAAGGGAAAGAACCTTGCACGTAATAGATGCTTTCTCAGTACTATTGGGAAGTTTACCGTAAAAGGACCCAAGAACAATTCAAATAGGAAATAGAGTGACTCGCCGCCTCCAAAGGCAACAAGGTGGAGTTTTGCAGTATTTGATGTGAAGTGCCGTCTAGTGGTCTGTGGGGGTCATGTCAGCTCTAGGGCATGAGGGAATCTGTAGACTTGGGCTTTCAATGGCATTCTTCCTGAAACAGTGAGGCCCCTTTCTAGGCATCTGTCTCAAAAATGGGTGGCATGGCAGATCTGCCCTTTCCCTGAACACAGTGGTAAATACCATGGTTTTAATCCGTGTGGAACAAATCTAAAGAATGCCACTAAAAATATTCAAAGGAGAAGATAGAAAAGGTGATCATTCTGTGATATGAGTAATGCCACTAAACTATACGCTTAAGAATGGTAAAAATGATAAATTTTCTGTGTGTACTTTACCACCACCAAAGATGAAAACATTAATACTGTGATAAAATTGATGGCTGGATTGTATCTTGGCATTTCCTGATGCAGGTGCTGGAGACAGCAAACCTGAATTTTGATTTGGGCGCAGACTCTTAGAAGCTTGTATGATTTGGGGGAAATTTTTTAAGCTGTTTGTCTCAAGTTTCCTCATTTGTGAAATGGGGACAACAGCTTCTGCCACACAGGATTGTGAGTCCCGTGAGCTAATTTATGAATGCTTGTCAGTGAGCTTGGTAGACGAGTCAAAAACGTAATACTGAAGAGGAGATTATGGGTGGCGGGGAGCCATGGGATCCCTTTGCAAAGAGGGAAAGAGAGTGTTGGCTCCAGTTCGACCTTACTCCTACATAATTAACTTTTTTACAAGAGTACAGACATTTTTCAGACTACGGAGAAGCTTCCACAGTATTTTAGAAAGACTTATTACTAGTTGCATAATTAAGATTTCATTTATGTTTAACGATAGCCAGCTTGGGAGTCCATGTCCTTAAGACCGATACTGGTCTACTCATTAGTGCCTCCGGGCATTCGCAGTTCTGATTACTTTGCCTGGGCCAGGAGGTCCCCTGGTTTCCTGTCGGATGTCGCTTCTTCCTTCCCTACTGACTTCTGCTGCCTGTGTCATTTTTTCATATCATGAGAAGCTGGATGAGAAGAAAAGAGTCACATGAGTAGTTCGTTACTGGTGAGGGATATTAAATCTCTAAGAATGAATTTGTTTTAATAAAGTAGCTATAGCTGTAGCCTTCTAAACACTGACAGGTTTAAGACTTAGAAGTTCCTCTCCTGTGGTTAAAAAAACAAACAAAAAAAACCCCACATCTATTGACTGTGCTGTATTTGGTCAAGGACTGAAGGAGAACTTTGTTTGATTGTGAAATGTTATCCTGTTAATGCCTATATTAATAATGGAGAATTACATGCTTTATCAAGCTCTAAGTTCAAGAGGGCAAATAGAAAAATATGTCCAGTTGTTTGAGCCAAGCGAGCAGTTTCTGTTTGCTTTAGGTCCAACTCCATGAGTTGCCTAGAACATTCATATGGTGCTTTTCCCAATAGATGATGTTGAGGATCATGACCTTGATTAGGGCGTAAAATTCTACAAGTGTCCAGTTATCTGGCAGTTTTAACATGAGGCATTCGCAAAATCGGCAGAAATGACAAAAGTGCAGTTTTCAACAAAGCGAGTGGAAATGCGATGACGGAAGTCCAAATCAGGCATCTTGGCCGATGAGATAAAGTGAAGCGTGCTTCACTGGCTTCTGACCTGACCGGTCACCATACATTTCTGTCTTATTCCTACATTTAAAAAACAGCTGCTATGGGCGCCTGGGTGACTCAGTGGGTTAAAGCCGCTGCCTTTGGCTCAGGTCATGATCCCAGGGTCCTGGGATCGAGGCCCACATCGGGCTCTCTGCTCAGCAGGGAGCCTGCTTCCTCCTCTCTCCTCTCTCTCTGCCTACTTGTAATCTCTCTCTCTGTGTCAAATGAATAAATAAAAAAAAAAAATAAAATCTTTTAAAAAAATTAAAAAAAAAACAGCTGCTATGAGTTGCAAGTGTATCTTTTTACAAAAGTTCTTAGAACAAGCTTCATAAAAATAAGAACGCTCATAACTTAAAGAGTTCAGGCGTGGGGCACGTTCTCCCCAGGCCCCTGACTCTCCGCCACACGACCCAGTCCAGACCCGCCATCCCCAGCCCTCCCGCTGCTCTCTGCCCAGCTTCTCTTTCCTTGTGTGCCTCCAGAGAATGTTTGTTCCGGCCTTGGCCAACAAGGCACATGTTAAGATTATCTTCTGTGCCGGGTCGCAGATCATCTGAGTAAGGCAGTGTCTCACTGAGACATCCTAGCTCCTGCGAAAGCTGCTTTCCCCCTTCTGGCACCAGGCTTCTGGTAAACTCCCACGAAAAGCGTCCACAGATACAGGACAACAAATGGAGCGAGTCAGCAGAATTCGTGGGAGAAGCCAGCACAGTGTGATAAGTGAGAGATGAGCTTTTTCATGAGATCTCCGGCAATTGGTGTTTGTGAGGACTGAATGGAAAGAGATGTGTCTGTTCTTTCATGAAAGTAAGTCAAGAAAGGCTAAGGGGCAAGAAAAATAGGGACAGCGTTTTTTCTTGATCTCGTGTTCCCCTTCTCTTGCTGTATCTGCATCCTGTCACACCTCTGGCTTTCGGGAAATATCGCGTAAGTGAATGAATAATGGGTGAGCGTCCGAATATTGTAAGCTGCTTGAATAGGAGCTGGGCCTTAGCTTCTAGGCCTCTTCTAGTCTTCATCCTTCTGGAGCTCAGAGGGCTTTGGAGTATCCCTGCGGCCAGGAGAGCCTAGTCTCAACGTGTACCCTTCTCCCCCCCTGCAGAAGCTTCAGGGAACGTGGTGGTGTACGTGACAATGAGGGGAGGAAGGGCCAGAACGTGTCTCCCCTGCTCAAGTAAGGTCTCTGAAAGAACCTTTTAGGGGACACTAAAGATATCGGTCAAACTCTGCACTGGCCCCGGAGGCACAGATAGGAAGCTGTGCCTGCATCAGCTGTATCACGGGCTCGCCACTGGAGCTTGGCGACAGATACTCAAAGATCTCCAGGGACGCTCCCTCAAGATATTTCTGATGGGACTGGCAGATGAAAGCGCTTGGCATGTGCTGCTCTCACAAGCATTTGGGATGGAGTTCCGTTTTTGGACTAGCGCATCCTAGAAGTTGGCCTGTTACTGGGGTCCTTCTCATCCCCAGAACACTTGTCTCTTGCTCCCGTTGGCTATTGAGTGAAGAAGATGCTTTCCGTTTCTGGAAAACAACCACTGAGAGAATTAAAACCCAGAAATAAAAGCCATGTTCTGATTTGACCACATCTGCAGTCTCGACTTGGAAAGTACAGAAGACATTCAGGCTTCTCTTGACCTTTGGGCTTCGATGCATTTTCTGGCGACATTGAACAGGAGAGGGCTTTTTGGGCGTGATGCTGTGTATAGGAGATGGATTTCTCCCTTTGGTTTTCTTTTTGAGCAGAGCTGATGAGATTTTGGAATAAACAAAGGGCTTCCTGAAAAGGTTGTGCCCCTCGCCTTGGTATCATATTTATTTTTTAGAGCCGTAACAAATTTCGGAGGAAAAAATAAATGGGGTGTTTCAAGATTGATGGAGGCGGAGGTGCTAGTACGTAGGGGCGTTAGCCAACCAGTAGGGACGCTCTAGTGGCTCCCGATGGCAGTGGTGTTGCGCTGAGATCATTATAGCACAAGGTGAGAGCCTCACCACCCTGACTCCATCACACTTGCAGAGAGGACAGGGGAGCTGAGTACTGCCGCCTGGTGGCTTGATTTCCAGCGTTGTTGACCATCACGTTTGTTGATTCCTTGGACAATAGCAGATGAGATTCCTTCTTGTGCTGTGACTGTGAACATGACTGTGACGTTCATGTCTTTCCCGATTTTCTCCGTGTCTCCTCCTTCTCTGGTGTTTAGTAGAATGTCTGCATGCAGTGGTAGAGCTGTAATGCTGGCTAGGGTGCACGAAGCCCTGGCATGAGAGGGTTCTTTGGGTAGCTGGAGATAACATTTAACAAGAAGAGCTTTAGCGGGCTGCACCTTCCTTTTTCTTTTTTGATACGGAATTTTGAAAAATGTAATCATGAAATCAAAAACTGGATGGCAGTTTTTAAAGCTAATTTTAAAAATAAGTGTATTGGGGCGCCTGGGTGGCTCAGTCGTTAAGCGTCTGCCTTTGGCTCAGGTCATGATCCCAGTGTCCTGGGATCAAGCCCCATATCGGGCTCCTGGCTCAGCAGGGAGTCTGCTTCTTGCTTTCTCTCTGTCTCTCCCCCCCACCCCCGGCTCATACTCTCTCTCTCTCTCTCTCTCTTTCTCTGTCTCAAATAAATAAATAAAATCCCTAAAAAAAATTGTATAAATAAATAAAAATAGGTGTATTGACTTCGGTGGAAACTATGTGTGTGTGGGGGGGAGTGTGTGTGCACGTTACAGCAGCAGTCCAACTATTAACGTTTTTATAAAATGGAACTGATTTTCTTTTCCACGTTTTTATTTAGCTACTCAGCACTCTGATTTGGGAGTGTTCTATTCAAACTGAGTTCTGTGTTACAACATAAGAGTAATTGTGGAAATCACTGCTTGCTTGTTGGTTTGGGATTTAGACAGGACAGCAGAGCTCAGGAAAGAAGAACAAAGCAAAACAAAGCTTGGGAGGGAGACAGGAGAGAACTGGAGACCAGTGCAAACCAACAGAACTGAGAAAATTAAAGGAAAACACAGCATGATGTTTTAAGTAAAAGTAACAGGTAAAACGTTCCTGCCTACCTTGAAGTAATAACTGTTGATACTGTGTGATGGGTACATAAGGTCTCTGCTCTTATATATAAGCGAAATTTTATATAATAAAACAGTTTTTGAAAGGGAGGCATGGGAAGCAAGACGCTAACATTTATTGGGTCTTTATACTTGATAGTGTGTGTACTTGGTAATGAAAAGGAATTAATATAAATAGAAGAGCTTCTATCTAGATGACAGTGGGTGAGATATATGGTGCCTTTAACATTATGTGGAGCATCTGCCGTGTGAATTCAGGCAATTCACATTCCCAGGTGTGGTTGCTGGCTAACTTTTGGATTCTATAATTCTGTAAGGAATAGAGCCTTTTAGACATTTCCCCCCTGTTGTACCAGGAGAATTTGGCCAATACCATGAGTTCCTTAATCAAAGTATCACTGTTACACTCGAGCTGCGTGCCTGGCCCTGCCTTTCCTTCCTTAGCGTCCCATACGCCCCCTCAACACGCACTGTCGGTTGGATACTATACTGTTGAAATCCCCAAGCTGATGCCGATTTTGACTTAAACTTTCAGTTGCATCGAATGTGGTCAATACGGGGTTGCATTGTGAGTTAAAGCAGGAAGAGTTATTTTGAAGGCATCTCTGGGATTTTGAGTAAAGTAATTCAGGCTGGTGTTCAGTGCTTTGGATGTCAAATCGACTCAACAAGAATTGATACTCAGTGTGTTTTTAATTCTATGCTCATGATTTTATAAGAATCTTAGGTGAATCAAAAGAAATGTAAGGTAGTTTTGGGGCGCCTGGGTGGCTCAGTGGGTTAAGCCTCTGCCTTCAGCTCAGGTCATGATCTCAGGGTCCTGGGATCGAGGCCCGCATTGGGCTCTCTGCTCAGCAGGGAGCCTGCTTCCCCCTCTCTGCCTGCCTCTCTGCCCACTTGTGATCTCTCTCTCTCTCTCTCTCTCTCTCTCTCTCTCTCTCTGTCAAATAAATAAATAAATCTTAAAAAAAAAGAGAAAGAAATGTAAGGTAGTTTTGCCTTGAGGGACCTTTAAGGAGAATAAGTGACCAACTCTTATAAGATCACTAGGAAGCCATCCATGGCAGAATATGATGAAAAGCTAAGTGGTGAAGGACAAGACAAGACACAGAAGGGAAGCCAGTGTAGGCGGAGAAGAGAGTCTGGCACAAGCTAAGAAGGAGGACGTGGGAACTGGCTATGAAAATGGATTTGTGGAGGCAGAGAGGAATGGGGGTTGAGTATAGTCGTGGACACAAAGCCTTCGAGTAGATGTTGGAGAGGCCAATGGAAGAAATTTCATTCGGAGGAAGAAATTGAGAATGGTAAGGGTAGAGGGGGTAATTGTAAGTCTCAGGGAAGCAGGAAATCAAGGATCCAAAGGTTATGTGGAATAATGAGCTTTCAGCAGGAGTTAAGACTCCATTCCCCCAAGGAAGGAGGAAAGAAAGGGAAGATGTCAGAGGCCATTCATACTCTGTTTTGGAGAAGACAGTATGTAATGGAGTTCATGCAGGATAGTCTCAAGTATCATCCATTAAAAAGGCTCTGAGAACACCTAAACATGGTAGGAAGAGGGAGTACAGGCTTGAGGTCGACCACGGAGTACATGTCAGGTTGCAGGGGAAGCGTGTAAAAGTCTTGGTGAGAAGCAAGAAGGCCAAGTTACAACCAAGCATTCATTCATCATGTATTCATCTGGTGTTTATTGAACACCTATCACTCATGTTCATTCTGCAGTCATTTGGTTTGAACTCACTGTGTGTCAGATGCAAAGGCAAACCTCACAAAGGAGGCAGTTTGTTGGAAGAGAGGAACATATATGTAGCCAAGTCTAACCTAGTCCCTTCAGTGTGATGCCTGCCAGGATGAGGGCTCATCCAGAATCTCTAACTGGACTATGAGTGAAGGGGCAATTCAAGGAAGACTTCACAGACCAAGCCTGGATTGAGCTGGACTTTAAGGAATGAGGAAAGATGAGGAAAGGGCGGGAAATATTCCTTCTGTCCACGCAGAAGGAATAGAATTCGAGAGAGCATGCCATGTCTGGGGGGGGTTTTGAGTGGTCTGGTAGGTAAAGTGTGGGAGTTGGAGGAAAAATAGAGGTGGTAGGGTATTTGCCTAATGAAATTTACCCCTTGCTAACATTTTTAAGACAAAAGTAACAGAATTGGCAGAAAAATAAATAAATGTGTGAAGAGACTTGACTTTTACCTGCTAGAATAGGTCAACACACTACTTTAAAGTAGGTAACTACTCCATTGGTGGCTCTTAACTTTTGCTTTGTTTTGCTATGGTGACCTGTGGTGTTTAAAAAAAAAAATTACGCAAGCATTATGAGCTCTCGTAAATATCACTAGTCTTGAGAAGTGTGAGTATGCTCATTGTGAGTCAATTTTTAGTATTTTGATTTTTAAGATTGTTTTGTGATACTGATTTTGCAACATCTGATTTCCATATCAGATGCAGTAGCTTCGTGAAACCCTTCTAGAACTTGCTATAACAACACTTCTAATCTTTCTGTAATTTCCTTCAGTCAGAAGAAATAACAGCTTCTGCTTTTTATCTTCAGTGAACAGAAACCATTTTTTTTTCTACCTAAGGAAATGTATCTGTTTATAAAAGTTTGCTTATGTGGGGTTTTAAAAGCAGATGCTTGCTAACATTCATCATCAGAAGGAAGAATTTAAAGCTGTGTAGGGCCCGTCTGAGCAGTGCCTTGGATTGAGAACGTGTTATACATCCTGGCTCTGTCCCAAAAAACTGTCCTCAAGAAGTTACATAAATTTCATTTTCATGGTAGTCCTGGGGGTTGGAAGTCTTTCAGGCCACTCCATCCAACTCCTAGTACTTGTAATTTAATTCTGGATACTTTAGTTTACAGTATGAACAGAATTATGCAATGGTAATTGCGCAGGTATGTGGTCAAGCAGCTGATGTTAAAAAACTTCATCCACTCTAAATACATGTTGCAGCTTTCCTCAACTAGCTTCTGATTCTTTTGTGGCCTCATGGGAAATGTATCCAGTGCATCCAAGTTTTTAGAAGCAACATCCTGAAATTTCCCTTTTTCTTAAAGCTCGTGCACGTGTGTGTGTGTTCTCAACACATGCATTTTGTTACTCCCAGAATTTATATGGGAAACTGCATTATTTGGAAAGATAGAATAAGAATACTAGTTAATTCTGGAAAATAATAGATGTCACATCTGCTTTGTCCTGGGCAGTAAGGTTGAGTTAGTGTTTTTCTGGTTGAAACCTTAAGTTATTTGTTCTTTTTTCTTTTTAATGGTTTTATTTATTTCAGAGAGAGAGAGAGAGAGAGAGAGACAGAAATAACGAGGGAGAGCATGCACAGGGAGCAGAGGGAGAAACAGACTCCCTGCTGGGCAGGGAGCCTTATGTGGGACTCGATCCCAGCACCCCAGGATCATGACCTGAGCTGACGGCAGACGCTTAACCGACTAAGTGAGCCAGGCGCCCCTGAAGTTATTTGCTTTTTTGATTGAACTCTGGATGGCTCCGTCTGACCAATTTGAGCTCCACTGGCTTTTATTTCTGTTGTATTTGAATGAGGAATCAGGAAATCCTATTGGGATTACCCATTATATGATTATGAACTATTTACATGAGATAACAAGGGACATATCAGATATACTGCTGTATTTCAAAATGACATTTTTATGTTGTCTGCTCTCTGTGAGCCTTTTCGTGTGTCTCCTTAATGATTTTTATGTATGAGACAGCTGAGGAAAAAAAAAGTGACTCGCTTTCCCAGTCTGTGCTTCTTTCAGCATTTGTACCATACCATGCATAGACACGTCCGAATCTGATAAAAAGGTGCGGGGCTGGAGGGAGGGGAAGAAAGCGAGCACGAGTCTAAGCAGAGCACCCGGCTGGTGCTGTGGTTGCAGGATGATCCGTTTCCAGACTCTGTGCAGGAGCTCGGCACAGCATTACAGAGTTGAGCAAACGCACAAAGAATTAGTGAAGTCAGGATGGGAACTGATAAAGTGCCAGTGAGGACGGCTGGTCTGCGCTGCTGAGGAAAGTCTTTATGGACTGCTTCCTCAGCTCTCAGGAGGAGAAAGAAAAGCTTCAAAGACAAAGGGAAGGCTTGCCCTGTGACTTGGTCCTGAGTAGCAGGGAGGAAGCTGGTGTGAGCTGCCCCCGCGGCCTCCTCTGTAAAGGCAGGCATTTGCAACTTGGGAGGAGAGGGGAGGCACGTAAGGACACCCCAGGACATTCCTAGTGTCCCCACCCAGAATTCGTAGCACAGAGCATTCAGGAGGCATAGGGAATTTGTGTCCGACCACACATGCAAAACTTTGCGTGACCCAGCTGTGCATCCCTGCCAGCGAATCTCAGTACCACTCTTCCTTTTAGGTCGTGATTTTCTGCTTGATGAGAAGTTCTCTGGTTTGGTGATAACATGCCTGCCATGCCTATTTTACCTATTTTGAGGTAAACGGACCAAGTTTTAGTCTCGTATTTTCTTAGTGGCAGCCGCAGCTGTGCTGAATTCCATTCAGTTTCCTTGGATTGAAAAACTGTATGCCATTTTATTTGCCCACAGTCGTTTCAGTTTTAGAGAGAGTCAAGCCTTACACATACTACTTCATCTTTTCAGACAAATGGACACCTGCCGGGGAATGGAGAGGTGTATCAAGAAAGGCTAGCACGTTTAGAAAATGATAAAGAATCTCTCGTTCTTCAGGCAAGTGATTTTAAAATGCTTTTCTTTTTCCGTGACAAGTTTACAAAGACCATTTTAAATTGGGATGGCATATTCAGATGCTTCTAGGAGCCAGACTGCTGTTGGAAATAAGTGCGTAGGCTATCTGTACACAATAGGGAGCAGTGGGGACTGTGGCTTACCCAGTTGAGAATGAGCAGCCTCGGTTCCTCTGGTGACAGACACAGTGTCATCTAAGCTGATTTTATGATCTAATCTGTCATCTTACTTGGCTTGGTTTTTTAAATATACAGCAGAAATTGCAGTTCTATACTACAGATGTTCATAAATGTGAATGTTTCTGAATCTGAATATATTTAATTTTTCAATTTTAAAAATGATACCAGGAGCCAAACAGAACCTAAAGTGAGTAATGGAGTCTGGTTGAGTGGCTAAATTTGAGTTTTCCTCTTCATAATGTTTTAAATGCATGACAAATATTTATATTTTGGTATTTTGAGCTAAATAAATTGCAGTACATTTACTGGACTGGTGATCGCTGGGGAAAGACTCACGTTTTCAGTAAGCACCAAGGAAAAAAGACTAATCCAGTGTCTCTTTGTGGATCTTTGAGTTACATCTTGGATTTGAACACATTTGTGGACAATATAATCAGGAAGATCTCATAGAATTTGAATTCCCTGGATCCTTTTCTTTATTCTTCGTGAAGTGTCAAACCTGAGTAGTCCTTGACAGCTTCCCTTTCAAACATAACTCCATTTCCTCTCTTAATCTCTAATGCTACCTCCCACTCCCATCCATCCCACCCGCCCCCAAAAAGATGATCTCTGCACGTTCCCTCTCACATAAAATGGTTGAAATGCTAACCTATAAATACAAGGTATTGTGTATCCCCAATCAGCCCTAACCTCCTTAAAAATTAGGAGTCCGCAGGTCAACAGGCATCACTTAAATAGGATTGTCAAGGACTGCTGTCTTATTCACAGCTTTTCCCCCCTTACAATCAAATAGGTAGTGACATCATTCCAGTTTTTGTTCTATTTAGAGAAATAAAGTTTGCAGTGGGATCCAAATTCTTCCTGATCTATTGCAGTATTTTTCTCTAAATACAGGTAAGTGTGTTAACAGACCAGGTGGAGGCTCAGGGAGAGAAGATTCGAGATTTGGAGTTTTGTCTAGAAGAGCACCGGGAGAAGCTGAACGCCACAGAGGAAATGCTGCAGCAGGTATGTTCAGAAGCCCGCACCGAGGTGGGGTTTTCTTGCTCACCTGTTTGAAGTGTGGTGTTTGTATTTTGTGTCCACTCTGATGCAGCAGTGAAGTTCATGATTCACCGAGATTGGCGTATTTTAAGCAAAAACCTGGAGTGGCAGGGTCTCCTCCTAATAAAAAGTGTTCATGTAATTAGAATCTGGAATAAAATATTAATAGGATCGTAGGTAATTTTAACGTTCTTCTTTAAACTTTCATATGGTTTCCTAACCCCAAAACATGAGCGTATATTTTATGATTAAGAAAAAAGATAAGCACCATATATGACTTTTACTGGGAAAAAAACAAACCCAAACTTGTAACACACACACGCGCGCACACACACACACACGCACACACACACACACGCACACACACACACACACACGTTGCTCGTAGACGAGAGGACCTATCATATAGCGGATAGGGTACATACTGGAGGGAGACTGTTTCCGTTTGAGTCCGCACTCTGCCCTATCCTTGCGGTAATGACTGTTGGCAGGTTCTCAACCTCTCTATTCCTCACCTTCCTCATTTGTTGAACAAGGATAATTCATGAGTTATCTTTAGGAGTTTCTACTTTTAGGAGGTTGTTTTGAGGGGCGCCTGGGTGGCTCAGCTGTTAAGCGTCTTACTTCGGCTCAGGTCATGATCCCAGTGTCTGGGATTGAGCCCCTCATCAGGCTCCCCGCTCAGCGGGAAGCCTGCTTCTCCTTCTCCCACTCCCCCTGCTTTTGTTCCCTCTCTCACTGTGTCTTTTTCTGTCAAGTAAATAAATAAAATCTTAAAAAAAAAAAGGTTTTGAGGATCAAGCCACTTAAAACACATCAGAACAGTGCCTGACACATAGTGATCCCGTCAGCATCAGTGTTCTCATCAGGCTTTGCAGCATTTAAGGTTTCTGTAAACGTGTATCTATGTAATGTACATCTCCCCAGTAAGCAAGCGCACAATGCAGTTCTGCTCAGTGAAGGTTAACTGAAGCAAATAACTTTTTCAAATTTTATGTTTAGTGATTAATCTTTATCACATTCCCGACTTGATAGTTACTGCTTCGCAGGAGTGAGACACAACCATATGTGGCGATTTGTACTAAAACAACTTTTGAGTGTATCTCTTAAATTCTCATAGGAACTTCTGAGTAGGACATCCTTAGAAACTCAGAAGTTGGATCTGATGGCTGAAATATCTAACTTGAAGCTAAAACTGACAGCTGTAGAGAAGGACAGATTGGATTATGAAGATAGGTTCAGAGACACGGAGGTAAGTGATACCCTCCCCCTTATTTACATATGCATGTGCGTGTGCGCGCGTGTGCGTGTGTGTGTGTGTGTGTGTCATATGCATATTTCCAGAGCAAGTTGAAATTCCTTGTAGGCGTGAGGGGGAGGTAGTTAATTACATGCTCTCGTTCATCCGTGCTTCCTTTTAGGTATAATCTTTAATTACATTGGCTTTTTTTACATTGACTTTTTATCACTAAATGCTCATGGCAATATTTATTGTGAGACTTGTTTTTGGTTCATAACCTTTTTAATTGTGAGACTTTTGATATGAAATTTTAATCCTTTCATTAGTCTTTAGAAAGAACTTTTGACTTTGTGACATCTGGAGCTTCTCCCTGTTCGTCTGGCTGTCTGTCCTTCTGTCCATCCCTAGTGGTTTTCTTCATTATGGAAATAATGGGTTTAACTGTATCACTTTACCAACAGCCATTTTTAAGTTGTACTGATTATTTACTATATAATAACTAGGTTTTAAAATGACGTCCAGAGAACATGCTTTCATTATATAATCATAAAAATCAGATTTTTAGAGTTTATTTAGTTTGGCCTTCTACTTTTGGTCTCTTCCACACATAAATCATTCCAATTAAATAAAGCTCACTATACTTTTGTGAAATTTGGGAGAGATTCTACAGCTTTGAAGTACCCATTTTTGTGGTTAAACATGCTTTGTTCTTTGTACTGTTTTATTGTTAATCTGGGTCTTTTATTTGCTTGTTAGTTGTTGTTGGGAAAAGAGAGCATATCCGTTTGAAATCTGTTTATTTGGAAAGAAATATGAGGAGCTGCACAACTCCCTTATTTCCCAGGGGCATCTCTTCTTTTCTCTCTCTCTTGTTCCTCGGTTGGAGTGTGGAAAGTTGTCATAGTGGATTAGAAAGTGGGTACCAAGAAGCAGAGAGGAGAAGAAATCATTGAAGTGTTTTTTCCCCCTCTGTTTCATTTCAAACATTTATTCCAAGCCAACTCTATACCGTCATGATACAAGGTACATTAGGTGTGTTACCCACTGTGTGCAAGTCTGGCACAGACTGGCTTTAGTGAGATTTACTCCATGGCTATTTTCCAAATTAAATTTTCTGCCAAAGATGGAACTGTAATGGAAAGTTTTGGTGTATGTATTACTTCCTCAGCAGCAAAAGGAAATCCCCAACTTAGCTCACGTTTAATCTTCTAAAGCTCTTTGTCAGTCACCTGTGTGAGCGTGTTTCTCACTCAGTTGAGTCTGGGGCTCTTACAACAGAACTTAGAAAGTCACCCCATTTCTCTAAAATTGTCCCTTTTGTGATTTCTTGAAAAAATCTGTTTGGATATTTTCCTCTATTTCCTCTCTGTTGTTCCCTGACCCCAGAGTTGCTGCGTAACACGACAGAGTTCAGTCAGCAGATGGACAACATGTCGCCGAGCTTACTCTGGTGCAGGGAAAGAAGTAACAGCGTTCAGGTCAAGAGCTGGCCTTTTCCACTGTGCACATAAAGTTCAGGGGGAGTCTTAACCTGCCCGACTGCTTAATTTGGATCCTGAGATGTTAACCAGGCATTGGGACTAAATCGAAGCGGATGTGTTAGGATTTTTTTGTAAGACTCCAGAGCAATATTTACATCTCTTGAGTTTGTCTGCGTTTTTAAAAAAAGATTTTATTTATTTAGTTGAGAGGAAAAGAGCACATGTGTGTGAGTAGGAGGGGAGCAGAGGGAGAAGGAGAGGGAGAACCTCAAGAGACTGTGTGCTGAGCATGGAGCCTGTCAGGGGGCTCTATCCCACCACCCTGAGCTGAAGAGCAAGTCAGAGGCTTAACTGAGCCACCCAGGTACCCCGTCTGCATTTTTTTAAATAAAACTTCTTTCTCTTGTGCTTCCTTGCTTCACTCATGCATTTTCAATCATAAAGTGATCCTGTCATCAGACTTTCAGTAAACTCAATCCTTGATAATTTTCTAGTAAATATTCAACACTATCGGTAAAATATAGCATGCATACCCAGAGATTATAAACTATAATCTGAGCAACCTTGTTACAGATGACAATAAATAAAGTAGTCCTCAAAATTAAAACTGAATTGAGGGGCGCCTGGGTGGCTCAGTCATTAAGCGTCTGCCTTCGGCTCAGGTCATGATCCCAGGGTCCTGGGATTGGGCCCCGCATTGGGCTCCCTGCTCAGCAGGAAGCCTGCTTCTCCCTCTCCCACTCCCCCTGCTTGTGTTTCCTCTCTTGCTGTGTCTCTCTCTGTCAAATAAAATATTTTAAAAAAATTAAAACTGAAGTGAATATGCTCATTTTCCTATTATTGTGCCCTTAATAAAAATAAAACGTTGGGGGGTGGGGTGCCTGGCTGGCTCAGTTGGTAGAGCATGCAACTGTTGATCTCAGGGTCATGAGTTCAAGCCCCATATTGGGTTTGGTGCCTCCTTTTAAAAAAAACTTTTCCTGGCTGTTTCATGAATCCAAAATTCCTTAACTTTGTCTTAGAATTTTAGATTATTTGGAGATTTATTTCTAAGAAGGTGTTGGCGTGGGGAAGAAATAATAGGCACTTCCAAAAGAGTAGGGGTAAAAGTCTTGAAATCCTGGAATTTTGAAGACTTGCCTGTCCCGGGAATGGCTGATAGGAGATGCTTAGCATTATTCAACAGTGCCCCCTTCTGGTAAGAGTACAGATGCCAGAAATTGAGTTCCTGAAGAGTTTCTCAGAGAGGGAAAAGGGAACAGTAACAGGGATTTTCTTTTTATAAAGAACTGAAATTCTGATAAGAAATTAGTTGGAATTAATTTGAATTCCATTTTTTTTAAGTTTTATATTAAGGAGCTATTTCCAGATTTTCCAGCTTGAGTTACTATGGAAAAATCGGACTTCTTTCAGGTTGGAGATTTACACTCATACTTACGGTATTGTCAAAAGGGATATTTGGGTAGGTTGGGTTTTTTTTATAGAAAATTTATCTCAATTTATAATTCCGTTTTCTTCAATTACTTCTTTTTTCAAATTGTCACTATTTCTAAAAGAAGAGGCAAAATAAAATAATACCAAATAGGAATTCAAAGTTGCTAACCATGAGAAAGTGGAAGATATATATTAAAAAGACGAGGCAGATGAAGGAAGGTCACTAAGAATTAATAGTATGCAAGAATGATTAATAAACGGGAGATGAATAAGTGAGAGAAACTGACTTTTTCCTTAGACATGAATTCTGAACATGTAGATAAAGAATCACAACTAAAATGTTATTAAATTATGTCAAACAGTTTCTGACCTCATTTATGAAAGGAGAAAATAGCTGTTCCCTTACTGAGACACTGTGTTAATAACAGTTGTAATAGGGGGGCCTGGGTGGCCCTGTAGGTTAAGCCTGTGACTGGATTTTGGCTCAGGTCAGGATCTCATGGAGCCTCACTTAGGGCTCCATGCTCAGCGGGGAGTCTGCTTGAAACTTCTCTCCTTCTGCCCCTCCCCAAGTGCACGCACACACACGTGCACTCTCTCTTTAGGAAAAAAGAAAAAAAATAATTATAGTAATAACCAACGAGTAATTATTATATAGTGCTGTTAAGTAATTATATAATTAGGAAAGGCATCCCTTTTTCTATGTGTGAATCATTAGGCATAGAAGTTTAGTAAGAAAGTTTTATTTCTTACAGCGCTATTTTTTTCTTTTTTATGGCATTTTTGTATAATGCTGTCAACTGTTAATTTGTGGCTCAGGAGTAGAGGACTTGTAAAATGAGGAATAAAAACACATTAAACGTTGGTGGGGTCTTGATGACTTGTAGTAAAAAAAGAAATCCTCTCCACAGTATTTGAAGTTGGCGTTGTGTGGCATTCTGATTCCCTTTTCCTACTGTCTGTGCTCTGGACAAAAATATGTCAGTATTTCTCAGAACACTTAGAAAAGTTTTACAAGCAAATTTGTTTTTTTTTTTACGTGAAAGTAGAAAAAGCATCTGGCTGTATTTGTATTATGAAAACGTGAGGATTATTTTATTTTTCCTATTCCAAATGTAACATTATGACAATATATTTGTAAATTACAGGGCCCTCATCCACCCTCAAATTGAGAATCCTTGGTTTAAAAGGTTTACATTTCAAAAAAACAAAAAAAGGATTTAAATTTCATTCCATTCTCCCAGAGTAGGTTGATGAACAATCTGTATTTTTGTTAGACAAAGGAAGAAATTGTAAAATTGTTTTATAAATAATCCACAGATCACTGAAAAGGCCCTAAAAGTAGATGGCTTTACTAAAGAGAATTTTTCTGGTTAATTTTTAAAGCAGAATCTATATGGTGATTTTTAGCCCAGAAATAGTTGATGATTGGTAGTACGCAATTAGCTACCTTTGTTAATCAAAATTGAAAGTCACCTTTTAACTCTTTTTTTTTTTTTAAGATTTTATTTATTTATTTGACACAGAGAGAGAGATTACAAGTAGGCAGAGAGGTGGAAGCAGGCTCCCCCACTGAGCAGGGAGCCTGACTCGGGGCTCGATCCCAGGACCCTGAGATCATGACCTGAGCCAAAGGCAGAGGCTTGGGGCTCTATCCCAGGACCCTGAGATCATGACCTGAGCCAAAGGCAGAGGCTTTAACCCACTGAGCCACCCAGGTGCCCCTTTTAACTCTTAATCGCAGTAAACAAACTGAGGGTTGCTGGAGAGGAAATGGGTGGGGGGAGGGGGTAACAGGGTGACGGACATTAAGGAGGCCCCGTGATGCGCACAGGGTGTTACATAAGACTAATGGATCACTGACCTCTACTTCTGAAACTAATGATACATTATATGTTAATTAATTGAATTTAAAATTTAAAATATTGCCTTTTATTTCCATAATCCCATGATCGTAGGCCAGAGGCATTGAGAATTTAAATAGTGTTTTAACTAGAAAGATGCTTTGGGTCTCAGGGAGATAAATTTATTTCCACTTTTCTGATCCAATTCATACAACCTGAACCCAGAGACTTGTTGACTTCAGATTTCCAAGCTGCTGTTTTGGCCTAGGTTGGTGTGTTGCGGCTCTCCTAACGTATTTCATTGTTCCTTCTTTGACAGGGGCTAATGCAAGAGATCAATGATTTGAGGTTAAGAGTCAGTGAAATGGACAATGAAAGACTTCAGTATGAAAAAAAGCTGAAATCAACCAAAGTAAGTTTTCTCAATGGCAAAAATTTGTGAACAACATGACTCACTTATCTATGATGATAATAAAAATAAGTTCTCAACTCAGTAAAAGACAAAGAAGGTATTTTAGAAGTGAATGAAATTTTCCCCCAAGCTGGAGACCTTCTTAAATTTGAACACCACTATTCTGAATTAAAAAAAAAAAATCGGATTTTAACTAATCTAGGGAAACATAACCTGTTATTTCTGTTGTTAACCTAACCTCCTTTATAAACCGATACTATTTTCTTGGATATTTAGGCTTGTCTTTTTCTATCTGTGGTTTCTTTCACACCTCTGTCTCTCTACCAGTCTTTAATGGCCAAACTTTCTAGCATGAAAATCAAGGTGGGTCAGATGCAGTATGAAAAGCAGCGGATGGAGCAAAAATGGGAGTCACTGAAGGTGTAGTAGACTTTGGGTAATGGGGTCCTGGGCCTGTTTGCTTTCTGGCTTGCACTGTTTTGCCGTGATAGTGTTTTTAGTAGCATGTGCAGTCATCGTGTGTGTGTCATCTGTTTTTTTAAAAATACATTTAAACCTGATGGAAGGGACAATGCGATCCCTGATGTTGTTTTCAGAAACATATGAAATAATTAATGAAAAATAATAAATGGGTATAATAAAAATAGTCATTTATAAATTCGATCTCACCCTCTTAGAGTATCTGAGATCCACGCATGGTAAAATAGTTGTAAAAATGCACCTGGGAAAAAATAGCCGTTTTGCATCAGACTGCTTCTTCCTTTAGGACTTTCTTGAAGGTTAACTATATCGTGGCAGTGAGTTGAAATTACTGCTGTAAAGAAGCTTCTTGCCAGGGCTACTGAAAATTCCTTGTACTTTGGATCCATGCCTATCATAAGGAAAATGTATGGGGCCAGCTTTCTTGCTTCATTGGAGATCTTCTCATAGTGCTAAACATAATACTTACATTTAGAGACTGAAAATAAAATGTTTATCAGATATAAAAATACACTTATTAGCACTGCATAGCTATACTTTCTGTGCTAAATACAGCCAGCAAAATTTCAGTTTGCTAAAGCTAATTCTTCACCAAAATCAAACTGAAAATTGAAACATTAGTAAATAGAATGTTGGACTTGGAATCTTTAATAGCTATGGAGTGAAAAAGAAGGGGGGTATTTAAAATCTGTTTGTTAAATCTTTTTTCAATGTGGTAGGAGATTCTGTTATTTTGGTGATGAAGATGAATTACTTAGTCCCATGATTTGGCTAACATTGTTCATCACCTGCTACCTTACCCGTTGATTAAGCTCTGCCTTGTCCAGGGAACATGAACGCCATCTTGAAATACTAAATAAATCTCAGTCAAGTCTTAATATATATTTTCCAATTTGCATTTTATTTTGCTTTTTTGACACTCAGGGCCTAATTTGATTATCATTCTTGATTAACTTGGGGAGATTTTTTTTTTTAATTTAACATAAGCTTTAAACCTTAGGGCTACCCTGGTCCTAATTACACTTTAAAACATTTTGTTTTAATTTGGCCACACAGAAACGTGAAAGACTTATACCAGAATTATTAGACATTGACCTTCATTAGTTGTCTTGCTTCCTGCCTTCCATTGCCACTGTCTGGTTTCTGAAGTCTGCATCTAGATTCCTGTCATTTTTTGTTTCATTTCCAAAAACTAATTATTGGTTTAAGAGTTAACATGCTCCCTGAATATTCTCCTTTAGTCATAATCCACTGTTTTAAAATGAATCTATCATTTGTAGGATGAACTGGCTTCTTTGAAAGAACAACTGGAGGAGAAGGAATCTGAAGTAAAAAGGCTACAAGAAAAATTGGTGTGCAAGATGAAAGGAGAAGGGGTGGAAATTCTCGATCGAGGTAGGTACATACATTTGACATTTGTTCTCTTACCTAGTTAGAAACCTCTCTCTGCAGCCCTCCCTTACTCCCGACACCTGCAAGAGAACCCAGTGTTAGTGATGAGTCATTTCAGAGAAAGGGGAAGGGTAGCAGAAACCAGCTAAGCCCAGGACAACAGGGCCTCCTCAGAGGCTCTTTTCCTGTGCCTGGGGATCTATGAGCTTCCTCTTCAGCAGCTGGAGGAGGGCAACGCTATACTTCATCGGGTGTTTATTTTAGATTGCTAAGTTGTGAATGCTGCCAAGGCAGTTCTTGTTCAGGTCGAGGTACAAGGAAATGAAAGCATTAAAAGGAGCCATTATCATGTCCCAGGATTATTTCCCTCTGAACTGAACTTGAAACAGCACAAAGTGAGAGATTTAGAAACCTTTCCTACCCTTTTGAGAGAAGAGAGGAAGAGATTTTGCATCTTTGGAAAATCAATGAAAATTTCTTATCATGATTTGAGCCCTTGACCTGCTAGAAAACAAAAATAGGCTAAACCTGTTTTTTGAGAACGTGTGTGAATTTATCAAAAGTTTTTCCCGTAATTGAGGAGGTTTGTCTTGAATATTGTATGGACTGTAATGTTTAATGTATGTGATACTTGAAAGAAAATAAGTTGAATGAAATGTGTTTTTTATGTTATAGTTAGAAATATAAATGCACTTAACACCTGACAACGCTAGGTTTGATTTAACCTTTCTTTGCTATTATAAATCACTGTGGCATGCAAGCTACCAAAGCAACTTCTATCTCTTTTGAAACAAGAAATTCCATTGAGTGTAGCTTTAGTACATGTTTGTGTATTATGTGGACCTTGGTAACCTCACTGTCTGAACAATGAGAGCCTCAATTAGGTTACCTGTAATGTCTTTCTTGGCTCTAGAATACCCTGGCTTTATATCCCTGTAGTTGCAATTCCCTATGGATCAGAAAGCTCAACTCATCAACCGTTGAAGGAAATGGATTTTTTCCCCCTTGTGTATTTTGGCCTTTATAGACTTGTGGTTGTGTGGGTATTTTTTTGTTTGTTTGTTTGTTGAGTAAGCTCTGCACTCAACATGGGGCTGGAACTCACCACCCCGACATCAAAATCACATACTGTACTAACCGAACCAGCCAGGCACCCCTAGAATTGTGTAGTCTTTAAAGGACATTCACAGATAGGTCATGCCTTTAGGGTTTTAAGAATAAAATGGAGTCATGGGACTTGTGGGCCAGAGGATGTGTTGGAGTAGTGGTGCCCAAAGATGGACAATGGTCTGTGAACTGCTTGTCACCAGTGCACAGCCAGAAAAATGCAAGGGTCGAGAGCAACGTTTAGAAACTTCATGGCAATCTGATGTTGGCATAAGATCTCACTGCGTAATCAGGGGACTCGTGTCATTGAACGGGAGATGGACTGTGTCAGTGTCATTGAACTTGAGTGCTGAGTTTCACGTGTCATAAGCCATGGGCTGGGCACATCCTAGAGAGACATGTGTTGACCTGAAATGGAAATGTAACGAGCACCAGCGCATCACTCGTGGTGTTTTCACCCCGTAGAGCATAAGGAGTGCTTGTACGCCACAGACCTAATCTTAGTATACCAGGGAATCAAGGTTCACAGAGATGAAGTGACAGAGACAGGAACTCAAATTTAGGTCTTTGGGTGAATTATATTCTCTTTCTAACCTTACACAGAACATCGTGTATTGTGGTACAATTCCTAAAGCCACAAAATAGTGTTTAATATTCAGTTTTTATGGGGTTAGAGTTTCTTTGTCTTGGATAAAAGACTAAATAATAGTGCTTTTAAAATATTTATTGTTGTAATGTATATACTAACTTCCAATTCGATGGGTTTTCCTGCACAGATGAAAATTTTAAAAAGAAGCTCAAAGACAAAAGTAAGGTTTTTGGTGTATTTCCATCAGCCTTTACATTCACCAAAAGTACTACTTGGACTGTTCTTTGCATGTGTTTTAAAAACATTTCTCTCACCAAAGATGTGAAGTTGCTTCATCCATAAGCTCTCCATTTCTTCAGAGTGCACAAAATAGAGGGTACATAAACAAACAGTACAAACAAGGAGTAAAAGGTCATTTTGCTGATTTTTTTTTTCCTTCTGATTCAGTCCTTTTGCTCCACAGGGTACAGCAGAACACCCAGAGTGGTGGAGGTGAAGAAGCATTTTCTTTGTAGTTCAGGAGACGGAGGGTCAGAGGAGAAAGTTACTTTTCAGTGTTTTGTAACTCACTTCTTCACTGAGATCACCATTAGGGACTAAACACACCCTCTTGGTGTTAGAAAAGAGATTGTCCCCAGGATGATTAACAGAACCCAGTTTATCTAATGCAGCATCAAGATAAATCCTTAATTAATAGGCTCTTTCCTCCAGATGTTGAATTCTCAAGTCAAGATAATTTGGCCTAAGAAAAAAAAAGGCAATTTCTACAGAATATACCTTCATTGAAAATGTTATATCAGTGGTGAATTATGCACCACTATTTTAAAAATTGTCTTAATTAGTAGTTTGTTATTTTTCCCCCTCAGAAGCAGGTAACCTTAACTCAATTTTTTTTTCTGTTTGAATTTTTAAAATTTGTGATTTCATTTTAGGCTGATGTTTTGTCTTAAAATATTGGTTCCTTTATTATTAAAGTAATGTGCTTTTGTATTTGACTGTCCAATTTTAAGGAAAATCACATTTACCTACTTTGGCTTTTACATTTTAAAATAGTGTTGGAAATGATGTTTATAGATGAAGCAAAGTACTTATCCTTCTGTATGGAACCTACAACCAGCTTCTTAGCATGACTCCTCCTATAAATGCCACATTCCATCAGGCTGTTGCCATTCATGTCTCCATCTTGGTTAAAACTAAGTATCCTAGTCTCTGCTTATGTCATCATGTACACTGTTCATCGCTTTCACCCACTGCTTTCTAGGTTTCTTTTTTTTTTTTTTTTTGAAACCTCTGTGTTTTCGCAGTTGTAGCACTGAAATTTCACCTTCAGTGTTCTCATGAAGATTTTGTTGCTTCGAGGAGAGGGTAGTGAGCTCTCCGCTTATTGTTTGCTTTCTGGAGTGGTGACTGTTCAGGCGACATGGAAGGTGTTCATTTTTCAGATTTTCCCCAAAAGTGGATAGGGATGGTAAACATTTCATTAAAACATTGCAATCCGAAGAGTCAGCCTCTTGTTATTGTCACACACATTAACGAAACTGACTTCTGACGTGATGTTGTGATGTTTTCAGATATTGAAGTGCAAAAAATGAAAAAGGCTGTGGAGTCTTTGATGGCAGCGAATGAAGAAAAGGTATCTCGATGAAATTATTTATGTGGATGTGTACCACCATTTTAATCATTCCATGCGTTTTCTTGAGATATGTCAGTTCGGAAGAACATACCCTACACACCGCTGACATTGAGGAGCAACCGTCGCCCTTTCTGCCCTCGTGGGCCTGCTGCTCTCGGTGGTAGCAGTTGTGGTTGCGACTGTGTGCGTAGAGCGGCGACCAGCAGCGCCGGCTCCACGGAGAACCCCCTCCCCCACCTCCCCGTGAATCTGGAAAAATGTTAAAGCCCTCAGATCATTTCTGTGTATTCAGGTGGGAAATGAGAGAAAGGATACAGTCCACAGTGCATCCTTTCTGGGCTAACATGAACTCTGAAAGGGGTGGCCCATGACAGCTTTAGCTTCCTGATGAGGTTGATTTTATTCATATTATTTCCTTCACACTCCTGGATTCTTTCACTTGAAGGATTGTCTCTGTTCTCCTGAGAGGTGAGATAGGAGCACAGAGGCGCAGGCACTGTGAAATCAACTATGGCCCTAGGCTCTGTTTACCTCCTGTTACTTAATGAATAGGACAAGGAGGCATTTTCCCAACAAAAGAGTCATTTCAAGGAAGTAAAAAAACAAGCAACTACCGAAGAGCTTTGTCTTGATCTTTTTCTCTCAGCTTGTTTCTTTCTCTAATTCCTGTCTTCTCTGTTTTACTCTATATTTTTGCCTTTCATTCTCTTTATTGGCTCTTTATTAGGAAATAAACTCATTGCCCTCTCCACCCACTCATATGTAGGTTTCTTTCTGCTAGTCTTTCCCACGATGGAATAAAAAGGAAAGTCATTAGCAAGGGGCCCACATAGTTTTTACTTTTTTTTTTTTTTCCCCTAAGACTTTATATTTGAGAGAGAGGCAGAGAATAGGGAGCCTGATACGGGGTATGATCCCAGGACTCTGGGATCATGACCTGAGCCGAAGGCAGACGCTTAACTGACTGAGCCCCCTAGAGGCCCCCATAGCTTTTACTTTTTGAAAATAATCACTGAAATTCATTTAGTCTTAATTTCTCTCTCTCAAAAGCATCAATAACAAATCTCCCAATGTTGACCGAGGGCATATTAGACGTTCAAACTGCTTTAGGAGCATCAAGGGTGACATAAGTTTTTAGTAGTTCCAGAAGGCTTCAGAGAGGCCATATTTGAGCAAAATCTGTGGAAAAGCGAGAGTTGATCATCAGGAAAATGAAAGCTTCTAAGGAAAGTATCTACGAACCAAAAGATGTCTCCAAACCCCAGGCTCAGAACAGCCCAGTGCATGCTGGGAAAGTTCAGAGTGAGATAAAGTGGAGGGGTATATGAAGCTGACATTTACACAGGTTGACAAGATTTTTCTTTTTTTTTTTTTTTAAGGTTTTATTTATTTATTTGAGAGAGAGAGAGCATGGGGTGGGGGAGTCAGAGGGAGAAGCAGACTCCCCCGCGAGCAGGAAGCCTGACATGGAACTCAATCCCGGGACTCCAGGATCATGACCCGAGCCGAAGTCAGTTGCTCAACCAAGTGAGCCGCCCAGGCGGCCCAAGTTGACAAGATTTTTTTGTAAATGTTTGGATTAAAAAAAATTTTTTTTTTGGATTTGAGAGCTCTTGGGTGGCTCATTCGGTTAAGATAAATATCTATCTGGTCCTGGAACTGAGCCCTACATCAGGCTCCCTGCTCAGCGGGGAGCCTGCTTCTCCCTCTTTCTCTGCCCCTTCCCCCTGCTCATTCTCTCTCACTCTCTCTGTCTCAAATAAATAAGTAAAATATTTTTTAAAAAATTTTTAGGATTTGAGAATAAGTTTCTAGTTTGAGTAACAAGGTGAATGATAATGCCCTCAAAGAGTTAAGAGAATCTAAGCAGAGGTTCAAGTACCACAGGCAAATAAGGAGCTTAATTTTAGAGACAGTCACTTCGATGTGCTCATGGGACATTTAAAAGGAGATTTCTCATAGAAAGTTGGAAAGTGAATCTAAATTTTGGGATTAATGTATACTTATAGATTGGGTAGGGAATGAACCCCATCAATTTTAGGAGAAATACAGAATTGTAGATTTTGGGGGACGAAACTGTAGTTGATGTATAAGTTGACTTTTGCTCCATGACAAAGCACACTTATTATTTCTCATACTTCTGATGGTTGGCTAGGTGGTTCTTCTGGTCTGGGCTGGCTTTGCTGATCTCTACAGTTATCTGGTGGGTGGGATGGGGCTGGATGGTCTAGGGTGGTGTGATTCACACGTCTAGTGAGTAAAACACTTGCGTAGGTTGGCCTCATCTGCGGTGTCTCTTCTCCAGATGGTCTCTCGTCTTCCAGTAGACTAGTCTGTGCTTCTTCACCTAGTGCTCACATAGTTCCCTAGAGCAGAGAGAGAGGGCAAGACCTAATATGCAAAGGCCTTTCAAGCCTTCGCTTGCACCACATTTGTTGATATCTCTTTGGCCAAAGCAAGTCACATGATCAGGCCCAAAACCAGTGAGGGAAGAGCTAGGGAACCCATTTTTAGAATCCACCAGAGTGAGGGTAAAGGACAAAATTTTAAAGCGCTGACATTTTATAGACCGGGCTGGGTAGATAGTGGGGATAGTGGATGTAGAATATCTATCTGGTCAAAGAATTAAGAAATCAAAATAGAAGAGGAGTGCCTGGGTGGCTCAGTCGTTAAGCGGCTGCCTTCGGCTCAGGTCATGCTCCCAGGATCCTGGAATTGAGCCCTGCATCAGGCTCCTTGCTCAGCAGGAAGCCTGCTTCTCCCTCTCCCACTCCCCCTGCTTTTGTTCCCTCTCTCGGGGTATCTCTGTCAAATCAATAAATAAAATCCTTAAAGAAAAAATTTTAAAATAGGAGAAAAGAGAGTGGAAAGAAAAGTGAGGAAAAAAGGAGGAAAGAGTGGGGTCAATCAAGTATCAGAGGTCAGATTAGAAAAAGGATGAAAAATTCTATTTTTAGTAAATATAAAGTCTCTGATGATTAATTGACACAACTTTGGCTGAGGGTTTTGAGAAGAGAAAAGCCAGATTGTGACTGATGACAGCTGGTAAAGGCAACAGGTATCAATCTTTCTTTCAAGACCTGACCCATAAGTTGGAGAGGAGAATAATTAAAGTTGATTTTTTTTCTTGGTTTTTTGTTTTGTTTTGTATCTTACTACCTTGTTTTTTTTTTTTGTTTTTTAAAGATGGCAGCTGAAGGATAGGATCTCTAAATTTAGAGGTACTTTTTCTCTATCTCTGATGTATGTAGGAAAACTATTCTAGATATTACCAGTTTTACTAAAGTTTAGAAGTATTCCTTGAATCATGTAAATAATTCATGTCTCCCTATTCTTTGTGTTGCAATTACTTTCACTGTTTAAGGTCATAGTTTAAAGATGACAATTTATTTTATTAATAGGACCGGAAAATAGATGACCTTCGACAGTGCCTGAACAGGTACAAGAAAATGCAAGATACGGTGATACTTACCCAAGGTAAAAAAGGTAGTGTAGCTCTATAGGTTTTTCTACTTTACTTGATTTTAAGTGGCAATGAACTTTAACATTTGGTTTCATTTTCCTGGAATATCCATTATTCCAAAATAGACAGCTCATTTGTTTATTCATTCAACAATATCATTAGGCATGTGTTCCCTACACACTTTCTTGGTGAGTAGGCCAATGAGAATACTGTGGATTGGTTGGTCAGAGAGAGCCTCTGGTCATCTGATAGCATACCAGACAGAGGGAACAGTGTGTTCAAGAGCCTGTGGGGAGGGGCACCTGGGTGGCTCAGTGGGTTAAGGGTCTGCCTTCAGCTCAGTTCATGATCCCAGAGTCCTGGGATTGAGTCCTGCATTGGGCTCCCTGATCAGCAGAGAGTCTGCTTTTCTTTTTTTTTTTTTTTTTAAGATTTTATTTATTTATTTGACACAGAGAGAGAGCGATCAGATCACAAGTAGGCAGAGAGGCAGGCAGAGAGAGAGGAGGAAGCAGGCTCCCCGCTGAGCAGGGAGCCCGATGCGGGCCTCGATCCCAGGACCCTGGGATCATGACCTGAGCCGAAGGCAGAGGCCTTAACCCACTGAGCCACCCAGGCGCCCGAGAGTCTGCTTTTCCCTCTACCCTTCCCTCCTGCTGTTTTTTTTCCTCTCTCTCTCAAAAATAAATAAAATCTTAAAAAAAAAAAAAGCCTATGGGGAAAACAGGCTTAGTGTATTTAAGAAGTAAAAAGACCATTGTGACTGACTGATCAGGGGGAGAATGAGATGAGATGAGCTGAGTGGATAGAAGTTACTGTTGGCCAGGTCAGGCAACATGAGGCATTCAGCTCTGTGAGGCCAGGGGGATCCACCGAAGGGTTTTTACAAGTCTGCAGCACCTTCGTAACAAATGGACCATATTGGGAGGAGGGACTTGTACCAGAAGGAAAAGAAGCCAGTCAAGAGACTCTCGCAGGATTCCAAGTAGAATGTTGCGATGGTATTGATTAGAAATATATTTTGGCGATCGAATTAACAGTGATGTGATGAATTAGATGAGAGTGAAGGAAGAAGAAAGAATCAAGAAAGATTACATTTTTGAGTAAAACAACCAAGTGGATGATGATTCCATTTACCAAGGTAGAGAACCCTAGTGAGCGAGCATCGAAATGATTAAGGGGGATTGTGTTCAGTTTTGAATGTGTTAAGTTAAAAATAAAATAAAAACCATAAGACATCTAAGTAAAAATAGTCATGCTTTGATAGGGATTAAGGAGTGCATGAGCACAGGGTGATGTTTGGAAGTGTTGAATTACTATATTGTACACCCGAAACTAGTATTACACTGTATGCTAATTAGAATTAAAAACTTAAAAAAATAGTCATGCCTTTTGATGTGCTATTATTTTATCTATGCATGGTCCAGTTGGCCATCCTCAAATGTGGAAAATCTCTGGGGGTCATTTCAAACAAAAGTGTTAAGAACTTTGAAAGTTTTCTTGTTCCCTAGCAATGCAAGGTGGGGTTATTTGCTCTAAAAGTAAGCATGAGTAATATATCTTTTCAAAGGTACTCGTGAAATACTCAGATTTTGGAATTTCAATTTCAGTGAGTTCAAAAAGAAAGAAAGTCCTACTTCAGACAAGGTTTTCTGACAAAAAAATTGGATCTTCATCTTATTGTCCACAGGGCTTAGCGTATGTTAAAATTTTGTAAATACCCAAATGAGCAAGCCAATGAACCTGGCTATCAGTGTTCTTACGGCAATTCTCATCACTCAGCATTTTCTCTGCCTTCAAGACAGTGTCTGTTTTTAGATAATATTGCAAATTAACAAGTGATTAATTTTTATATAGTCATGACATTTAAAACAGTGATTTTATAGACTCTCAACACTGTAATTCTTATATTTAAAAATCAAGGGAAAACATTAATTTCTATAATTATAAAACATGTAGAAAATTGAGGAAAGGGGTAAATATTCTTCATAATTGCACTGCATGATCACTTTTGTCAGTTTCATGGGGGTTTCTGTTTATTCTGTTTTGTTTTAAAGTAGACTCCATGACCAGTGTGGAGCCCAACATGGGGCTTGAACCCAGCGACCCGGGGATCAAGACCTGAGCTGAGATCGAGTCAGACACTTGGGGCGCCTGGGTGGCTCAGTTGGTTAAGCGTCCAACTCTTGGTTTCAGCTCAGCTCGTGATCTTATGGCTTGTGAATCAGGCCTTGCCCTTGCTCCACACCCAGCCAGGAGTCTACTTGAAGATTCGCTCCCTCTGCCCCTCCCCTGGCCTGTGTGTGCACATTATCTCTCTCTCTCTCTCAAATAAATAATAAAGCTTTAAAAAAAAAAAAAGAAGAAGAAGAAGGGTTGGACACTTAACCAACTGAGATACCCAGGTGCCCCTCATGTATTTTTTTCACCTTTTTTAGTGCATATAAAATGTGTAGCAAAGAGGTAGTTTTTAACCACCGTTGAAAATTGTGTTCTATTCTAATGAAGAGTTTATAGACAGTGATTTCTAACTAGTATTTATATTTACTTAGTCCTTAGAGAATGTTAATAATATCTACATTTTGTATTACTCAGAGAATAGTGTTTTAAGTGCCATTTTTTTTTGTTTTAAAAAAGAATATCTGGCACAGTTGTTCAGCACCTAAACCTTTTCATCACTGGAGATGTAAAAGCACTTCTCAAAGTTGGCCACTTTGCTGGGTATGTGGTTACATTTGTCCATAAGGTTATTCTCCCTGCTTTAAAATAAATGGCCCAGAAGGGTCATCTTAAGGAATCAAAAGATTGCCTATCTTTTTTTTTCTTTTTGCTCTTTTTGTTTTGTTTTTTTAAGAACACGGTAATGGTGAATGTTGAGTTTTTCACAGTGACTGTGTTGCTGTTCAGAATTAGTTTGTTGTACCACTGGCATTCTCCAGCTTTGTTACTTCTGAACTGAAATTTGTAAAGCCCCAAATTCTGAAACAGAATTCGGGAGGGTTGTTGGACTAAATTAACTTCTGATTTCGATGCTGTGGGTCCATGATGGTGACTGTTAATACCTCCTCCGGGCTTCAGGTGCTCATAGTTTAACATGTTTCCTAGGGGCCCTCTTGTTATTTTTCTAAGGATTTCCGAAGAAGCTGACTTTCTGATTTCTGAGGATGAGAAAAATTTTTATATTCAGTTGGTATTCTTCCTTCAAAAATGAAATGTAAATGAAAAGCTGCCGTTGTCCTTTTGCTTTGTCTTTTCCTAGGCCAAGATGGCGACTTTGAAGATCTGCTCACTTCCGGTTCCATCTCCACTTTGCTGGATGCGCAGGGTTTTAGTGACCTGGAGAAAAGCCTGTCACCTACACCAGTCATGGGGTCTCCCAGTCATGACCCATTTAACACAAGTGTTTCAGAAGAGGTATTTACAGACTCTCAATGTTATCTTCATAGTGAAGAGACTATGTCATTGAAGGTTAAAATGCTGTTGACAGCATGAAAGACATGGGATCTTTTCTCAGTGTGGCTACTGACTGAGTCTTGGCAATTTTTGTGTCAAGACTCAATCTCATAGGACTTTATTTGAAAGGTGTGTTTTTCCCCCTCTCTTTAATAAATAAATACCTTGGGCGCCTGGGTGGCTCAGTGGGTTAAAGCCGCTGCCTTCGGCTCAGGTCATGATCCCAGGGTCCTGGGATCGAGGCCCGCATCGGGCTCTCTGCTCGGCGGGGAGCCTGCTTCCTCCTCTCTCCTCTCTCTCTGCCTGCCTCTCTGCCTACTTGTAATCTCTCTCTGTGTGTCAAATGAATAAATAAAATCTTTAAAAAAAAATAAATAAATAAATAAATAAATACCTTGGACAATGTCAGAATTGCTTAAATAATTCAGGAACAACATGGGAGAAAGATGTCATCCTAAATAGATTACAATCTATGTAATAAATCTTTATTATTAAAGAACAAATAGGGAATAAATGAAGAGGGATAAAGTGAGACTATATAAAGAAGTTGGTTTTAGTCACTTCCGATGGTGCCTCTGAAAAATGCTGGACTAAAATTTTCCCTGACTTCTTTAGACTTGGGGGAAAAAAGCAACTGGACAGGAATACTTAGTCTTGAACTCATTTACTTTTCTTTCACATCAAACTGGTGCCAAAATCTGTTTCCATTATCTATTGAGAACCACTCCAAAAATTCGTGGCTTGAATGACAACATTTGTTTTGCTAACAAATGTGTGATTTGGGTAAGGTTCAGCAGGAACGTTTCTTCTTCGCTCCACTGGGCAACAGTCGGAATGGCGTGAAGGCTGGGGGTCTTGAGTCATCCGAAGGCTACCCATTTGTATATCGCATGGTTGGGGCTACTACCGGCCAGGACCTCAGCTGAGGCCCTAGCTGGAAATTCCCATGACTGCCTGGCTTTCTCCTAGCGTAGCATTTAGATCCTAAGAATGAGCATCCCAAAAAGAGGGCTGGGCAAATTTGTATCACCTTTTACAATATGACTCAGAAGTCATGTGGCATCTCTTCTCCTGTAGTCACAGGTCCACACACGTTCACAGAGAGGAAACATAGACCCTACATCTTGATGGACAAGTAATAGTATCACATAGAAGAACACATGGGGTGGCATATACCCCTGCAACCATATTCGACGAGTACAATCTAACCCCTCCACTCTCTGGCTACAATCATTTACATCCCTCTCCCATGCAAAGTATCCTCATCGCCTCTTCAGAGACCTCTTGTTCTCATTCCAGTCAGGCATCCGCATCCCAGGATCTTGTCATCCAGACCGGGTCAAGACGTAGGCGCAGCCCCTCGGGTACGGCTTCTTGAGAATAGATCCACAAAGTTCTCATCACAAGGAAAAAAATGTGGTTTTGTTTTTTTGTTTCTTATCTACACAGTCCTGCATCTCAGTGATATCTCGATAAAACTGGAAGGAAGAGACAAAGGATTAGATAAGGAATAAAGAATATTTTAGAGGGGGGAAAAGCCCCTAATTGCTAAATATATGTTTCTACTGAAGGGAAAAATAACATCTGACAGCCAATGAGCGTGCTTGCTGCCTGTTTACAGAACAGCAGCTGTTACACGTAAGATATGCCCAGATAGTCTCATTCCCTTAAAAAAAAAAAAAAAGTCTTTCCTATGTGAATTGTACTTTAATGAGACTTTTAGTTTGGAACCAGAATGATTTGATGAGGATTGAGTGTGTTCAGCCACATTGTTAAAGAAGAGCTGGGAGAAGGATTGGAGTTGGAGTTAAAGCCCTAAAGTTCAAAATGAAATCAAGAAAATGGGTCAGTTTGTTAGTGGAGCCATTTCCTTCCCCATGATTAGGAACCCAGGGAGCTACTGTGAACTTGACAACACAGGGATGATGGCTCAGTAATCTGCCCAGAACTAATAAAGATTCAAATTAAAAAAAAAAAGATAGTGAAGTAATCTCCTATTTTATAATAATAGGACTTGTTAAAGAACAAAATTCAGCTGAGAAAATTTTAAACATAGGGATGACAGCTCAGTAAGCTACCCAGAGCTAATCATAAAGATTCAAATTAAAAAAAAAATTGTGAAACAGTAAGATCGGACTTGTTAAAGAACAAACTTCAACTGAGTGCATTTGAAACACCATATTGGCTTTATTCAGCAATTTATGAATCAAGCAACGTCCAGTTTAGCAGACAGAAAGCAACTCTACGGATCTGTACAAGGTGAAAGGCCTTTTTAGGCAGAAGGAAGCAGGAGCCGAGGATCATGCTAGGCATTTCCTAGTTGGTTAAGTAGGGTTACTTTCCTTAGGTGCAGCAAAGGGAAGTCTTGCGGGGGGTGGGGGGGCAGGTAACTTGCGCAGAGCAGACAAGTGCCGATTGGTTGGCCTAGGCCTGCCTTTTCTGGGAGTGCCGAGCGCAAAAAATTAGCTAAGTTTGGGTTTGCCAACATGGAGCTTAACACGAACCACTCCATCTTGGGCCCGATCAGATTATTTTAACAGACTTCACATGTTATAACCTCTTAGTGTCAAGGGATGAGACCACCCACCACTCAATAACTGGAACAAAAAAAAAAACACAGAGGTATATGTATTGCTTATTTAGTTAGCTGGGTAAACTTCTTTGGTCAAGGACAGTCTCTTTGATCATATGTGGGGTGTGGAGGGATGCTTGGAGCTCAGGGATTGATGGATTCTCAGAGGCTGGAGATGACATCAGCTGGGAATGTGTGGTTACAAAGGTGAGGCAGTTGTTGATTGGCATCTAGAAGTGTGTTCGTGGATATGAGTTCCTACCTTCTTGGCTGACTTCAGAAGGGAAGCACAGTCACTAATTGGTGGACTGGCAAAGTGCATTCACTGAGGTAAATTTTGTTTATTTTTTATCACAATATTTTTAAGTGTTTCATGTATTAGTTTATGATGAGCTCTTACACCACACTCCTCTTACACCACACTCCACCACACTCGGAAATTATTTAACATCAGAGTATAAAATTTCTTTCATAGATTCCATCCTTAGGAAACACAAAGCATTTGTTTGGGAAGATGTATTAGGCATTTTTGTTGTTGCTGCTGTAATATTGTTATCAAGCAAAGTGTTTTAAGTGGTATCTGCAAAGAACTGGTTTGGGGGCGCCTGGGTGGCTCAGTCGTTAAGCGTCTGCCTTCGGCTCAGGTCATGATCCCAGGGTCCTGGGATCAAGCCCTGCATCAGGCTCCCTGCTCAGTGGAGCCTGCTTCTCCCTCTCCCATTCCCCCTGCTTGTGTTCCCTCTCTCGCTGTGTCTCTCTGTGTCAGATAAATAAAGTCTTAAAAAAAAAAAACTAGCTTGAACAACATTCTATGTTAGACTAGTGGTAGAAAATAAAGTGAAAACAGAGGTGTGTGTTTACAAAGCACTTTACCCAAATCTCATCTCAAATCACGACAACCCTGTAAGGTAGGCATTGCCATTCTCATTTTACAGAGGAGAAAACTGGTGCCCAGTTCAGTGACTTACCTAAGGTTAGAACCAAGATTTTAACTGGGGCTTAAAGTTGCCAGGATCAACTACTGACTTACTTGATGGTATTTATTATGTTTTACTCAGAACCAAGTTCAAAAATGACCTTCCTCCAGAACGTTTTCTCTGATTTTAACAGTCATCAATGTTTATATCCCTAGACCTTTTTATAATTAGAAGACTAGTGTTCTAAACACAGGTGTATGAAATTTTTTTGATAGACCATGTAATTGTCTCACTTATTTTTTTTTTCCCTCTGTGACTTCTGTCTTGTTGGATGGATTTTTGACTTTCTATGATTACATTACAGTTCCACACCAGCATCTTGCAAGTTTCAATCCCTTCATTATTGCCAGCATCTAAGGGCTTGGAAACTTCTGAAAGAGCAAAATTGCCTCCTCAACCAGAGACTTCATTCGAAGAAAGGTATGTCATTTATGGCCCAACATTGCAATATCAGTGTTCAACAGAGTAGATCAAGCAAACACAAGGGTGCATTGCAATCTATTTATAGACACGGGTTTTACCACGAGAGGCAAGAAACAGTAAGGCATGTGCCTAGGGACCAGTCTGAATCAATAACTGCAGTCAGTTCTGGATTATTGAAATAAAGGATATGAAGCAAGAAGTCTTAGGAGATGAGGTTAGAGAGGGATTTCAGGACACTCGGGTTTTATGTCCTAAGTCATGGGGGGCCATCAATGGGTCCCAAGCCCCAAAGCAATGGTCATGTGCCTGAGGCTGTTTGGAAGAAGGATTCGGGACAGGGATACAATTGTTTCTCCATCAATAAGTAGAATTTTGAGGGAGCATGTTCTCAATTACTTAATCTTATAATTAGACCGAATAAAAGAAATATAATAGAATATTTTAAAAGAAAGGGGCACCTGGGAGGCTCAGTAAGTTCAGCTGCTGACTCTTGATCTCAGCTCAAGTCTTGATTTCAGGGTTGTGGGTTCAAGCCCCATGCTGGGCATGGAGCCTACTTAAAAAGAGAGAGAGAGAGAGAAATAGCTTCCCTAGCAATTTTTTTTTTTTTTGGACAGTTCTGCTTACTTAGAATATATATGGTCTTTTTACTCGTGAAGCACACAACATTCCTTTTTTTTCTTTTCTTTTTCCTTTTAGTGATGGAAAAATAATCCTTGGTGCTGCTGTTGAAACCCAACCTTGTGACAGTCTTTCGTAAGTTATGTTCTTAAATGTGGAAAATGTCATTGATACCCAGGAGAGAGGAAGCTTCTGTTACACTAACAGTAACTACTCTGAGAGGCAGATGACTGAGGCCTGAATACATGAATGCAGGTGTAGTGGTTGGATGTAGGGGCAGATAGGGGGTGGTGAGTTAACAAAGAGATACTTGCTCATTGACCATTATCTGTTATCTCGTGCCAAGCATTTGCACGGCTTTAGCCTTCCTTCATCGGTTTTCACGTGAAGTGCAGTGCTTTGAATTTCAGGTTTGCACTGGCTAGCATTTTGACCCTAGCAGAAAAGAGTCACAGAGAATAATGGGATGGCTGGAAAGGCTACAGTTGTTTTTTGCACTCTCCGTCTAGTAAACCGACCCATCATCTATGTTTGTCTAAGTTCAGGTCTGGATTAAATTAAGAAAATCTGTTTTCAGAGCAGTACTCAAAGATGAGATCTTTTCTTTTCTCACCATTATGTTTTACTTTATTTGGTACTGGGCGTGTCTAGTAACTTATGTACACATAAGTACATGAGAATTGCCTTTTAAAAGTTTGTATATGTATGTTATTCTACTTCTTAGAACGTTTTTCTCTCTCTTTCTAAACTGGTCACCTATTCCTTCCTTCAGTTTCTGAAAAGACCAGCCGTGTACACTTGAATGTTAGTTACATGAAAGAGAAAAATCCCTGGATGTTTACAGTATCACTTTGCCTTTACAAGGATAACAAATGAATTCTTATGGGCAGCCATAGGGGTTTTTCTTGTATGCCTTGATAAGAACTATAAAGTGAAGTACTTGGCCAGATTCAGAAAATGGATTCCTTTGTGAATTGCAAATTAAACACTTCTGTCCTTTATTTTAATTACAAGGATTATATGTCAATAGTATGTGAGCATTTTAGAAGTTCCCTGGTGTATTAACTAAAATTTAAGTAAAAATCAAAAATAAAAATAAAAAATTTCCTGGTCTAAATGTATACATGAAAGGATGCACCACTAGTCCTTGGAAAAACGCTGGTTTATTTTCAAATATTGACATCACAAGGAGAGTCCTAAGTGTTTTTCCAGCTATTCTAACATGTGCGGGACATTTAGAGTTATTGGCAGGACAGTTAACCACCTCTGCTTTTAAAAGAACTCAATGTTATAATTTAGTTAAGCACATAAGTGACTGCCTGAATCCAGATTTTCTTTTATGACCAGGATTCAACCCACACACAGTTTTAGTTTCTTTCCAAGATATTCTCCTAAGAAACAGTGGCACCAGAGCCACTTATTATTGATCCTAATTACTATTATTGTTATTTTTAGAACTTCAAGTCTGCAAAAGTCCAGCAGCCTGGGCAATCTGAAGAAAGAGTCATCAGATGGGGTTGGTTCTGTGTTTTTTTGTCTGTTACCCTGAGACAAAAATATTTAGGGATCTTCATATTTTCCCATTTTGCAAATAAAACTCTCAAGAGGAGCTTGTGGTTTCTCTAATGCAGATTTATTAGATATCATGGTTGATGGTAAATATTAAGAAATATGAATATGAAGGGTTGAAAGTAGTGTATAGAATCAAAACTGAAGACTTTAATTAACCATTATTGGAAATAAATGGAACTGAGATTGTGTAGCTTAGAAGTAGATGTAAGTTTATTCTAATTTCTGGAATTGTATGTGACAGATCATGAATATGTAAAGCCATTCCTGTAACAATCTGAAATATTGTTGTTTTGAACAGGAAAAGGAGTCTTTTCAGAAGCCTTCAGAGGTAATTTTTAATGTCCAAATTACAATGTAAAAATGTTTGCGATGTCTGATACATGTGATTGCTTAAATGTCTCCAAAAAAACAAAACTCAGAACCTCCAAAAACATGTTACATGAAAGAAGGCAGACAGAAAAGATCAAATAGGACATGATTCCATTTATGTGAAATATACAGAATAGATAAATCCGTAGAGACAGACCACAGCTTGGTGGTTGGCAGAGACGGAGAGGGAGGAACGGAGAGAACCTGCTTCCTGGGTGAGGGGTTTTATTTAGAATGAGGGAAATGTTTTGGAGCTCAGTGGAGGTGGTGGTTGCACAATACTGTAAGTGTACTAAATGTCACCAAATTGTTCAATTTAGGATAGTTACTTTCTATGTTTCAATAAACTGTTGGGAAAAAACAAAACAAAACAAAAACCCCCCAAACTCTCAGTCAGGGTGTTGATGTTCTTAATGATCATATTTGGGCTTCCCAAGACCTCACAAAAAGTCCTCAGGTCATCTATCTGAGAACAGCTGTTTATTTAATATAACCACTGTCTGTATATAGCAAACATTTTGTTGTTCTGTCTTTATATTTATTTACTTTTAAAAGACCTCATCAGCAAGGGCTCTGCTTCTTCTTTCCTCTAATTTTCAACCATTAAGTTTGTAAAGCTACGTCCTGGTAGACAGGCTATTTCCAAATGCACTCTCTTGACTGTTTGCTCTGCATGCCTTGAGTCGTAATGTAGGTATCCCTGATGAGACACAGGCCGTGCACACAGCGGTAATTACAGGCATCCTCTGTCCTTTTTTGTCTTGCCAGTTCAATAAATGATTAAATGATTTTGACATCTGTGTTGAGACATAGGTAATAGTTGCACTAAACTGGCATCTATAAATTTGTAGTTACGATGAGCAATAAATATGTAGGATAAAATAACCACCTTCAAAGACTGTATCCCCTCTCCCCTTTCTCCACCTCTGCAAAAAAAGAAACAGGGCAGGAGATGTTAGAGGAATGAGAACATGCAAACCAAAGCATCTTTGGATCATACTAAAACAATATAGTAGATCATGTTACTATAACTGTGAATTCAAATAACGAGAAAGCTAAAAAATCAACAGTACTTAGCAGTATAACTTAATTACAATTAAGGTTCTCAAGAAAGACCTTGACATATTATAGACAGCCCAAGTGTCTTCTGAATTAATGAAGAAAAATTTAATTATAGCAAGTTTAGTTTTGATCTTAAGTGTATCTGAGTGTATCATAGTCTTTGAAAATTGGTGATCTGTGTTGGGTAACTTGCAGGCAAGATAATGAATATATCTCAGAACACGCTTTCAGAAACAAAATGTTTCATGGTCACTGGTTGTGTCCTCATTTGACAATTAATTCCTTGAGAAGAAAATTTAAAATAACTGGAGTAGACTCTCTTTCTGCTGCTGGTGTAGAAGCTTGGGGTTAATGGCTACTTTGCACAGTGATTATATTACGCTGGGCTTCTGATGCAGTTACCGTACAAAGACTATAAAGACTATATGATAGCTCAATCTGCGTCATAACTGTTAGAAAAATAAGAAGTCTGCTGGTATTCTGGTTATGTAATACCTTATTTCCATGTCTTTGGGGGAATGAGGCAAAGAAAATTAAAATAAAGCTTGAGAATTTCTATATCCTAAATATTTCCCGTCCTAAGTACGCAGGTTATAGATCAGTGACGAACGTGTTTTTGTTGCTGCCGTTGCTTCCTAAGTAGCTTTCAGAATTGACTTTTTAAACTTTTTTTTTTTTTAAAGATTTTATTTATTCATTTGACACACAGAGAGAGATTACAAGTAGGCAGAGAGGCAGGCAGAGAGAGAGGAGAGAGGAGGAAGCAGGCTCCCCACTGAGCAGAGAGCCCGATGTGGGCCTCGATCCCAGGACCCTGGGATCATGACCTGAGCCGAAGGCAGCGGCTTTAACCCACTGAGCCACCCAGGCGCCCGACTTTTTAAACTTCTAATATGGCGCTCGACGTTGATAATCAGCTTGTCAGTTCCTTGATTCTTTTAAATAAAATCACATGTGTAACAGATCGGGCGTTGCCCCCGGCGTGTACTCCTAATTGTGCACAGCCGTGCCGTGTTCCACTTATTATTACTTCTCTCTCAGGATAAAGCTCCGGTAGAAAGCAGCCCGTTTGGGAGCCTCCCTCCGAAAGCTCCAGGGCAGGACGCCTCTGTGGACGACAACCCGTTTGGCACTCGGAAAGCCAGATCGTCCTTTGGGCGTGGCTTTTTTAAAATAAAAAGTAACAAGAGGACAGCAAGTGCACCAAACTTGGGTACGTATGGCCAGCGTGCCTTCGCCTTCATTCGCTCAGAACGCAGACGAAGTCGATCTCTTCCCTTCCCTTCTTCATCGGTCTGTGCATTTCTCTCTCTCAGAAATGAAAGCGAATGAGCGGGGGGGAAAGGTTCGCAAGAAACTGCCCCTGTGGGTTTAATTCGGTGGTAAAGGTAGCTCTGCGTAGGCCGTCACCCTGCCCTGCTCGTTGGACCTTAAATGTGGAGGAAAGACCAAAACCCTTGACACTCTCTGACTTCATTGTAAACAGCTTCTCATCTGTTTTGAAAGTGGACCAATTAACCCCATATTGACCCTGCTAATGGAGTCTGCGATGTTAGAAGCACAGCGCGGTGCTTGCCTTTCCTCCCCCTGTGTGTATTTTGTGAGTAGGACTTTGATCTGTGTTTCATTTTGTCATTCTCCTGTGTTCTCTCCATTGGGCTGCGTGTGATTGTGTGCGTTGTTGGGATATCTGAAGATCGTAAACGAAGTGCCAGTGCACCCACCTTAGGTATCGTACCCCTGCATGCCAGCCTTCGCCAGTGCTGTCCTCCAGGCTGAGCTAATCCTTGCTCTTGGCATCTGTGATCTCTAGAAAGCCAGCTAGCAGCAGTCAGAAAACGTCCTCGACTCCAGAGGGTTCCTTTCACCTGCTGCTAAAATGGACTCTCCGGAGAGCCTTTGCTTCCCAGCCTACGTGCTGTTTTAACCCCTGCTAATGACACCTTGCGAGGAGCTCTGGGAGGACCCAGAAGCGCACAGCACCCTCCGCGTCCAGGGCAGGACTCTCCCGCCTCATACCTTCCCGCTTCCTCACCCTTCAAGTGCATCCTGTCTCACTCTAACTCCAGGTCCTTGCAGTCCCGTCTCCATGCCTCCGTTATCCCCAGAGAGCAAGGTTTGCCGCCAAATAGACAAGTCTGTAGAAGACATCGCAAGTGATTGTTTTAGACTGACTTCCTTTAAGGGAACGTTCTTCTGACATTTATTGCTTTGAAGAGGGAGGTGGCGTTTAGTGACACTGGAGGAAGCTTTCTGTGATATCCGAGGAGCCTCCCCCAAAGTGATTTTAGGAGAGGGGAAGCTCAGTTTGCCTTTTTAAAAGTGTGGAGCATGGGAGGGAAGAAACATCCTCTCAAAACAAAAAATGAAAACAGGATGCTTTTAAAATGAGGGTGAGTCAGGCAACATTTTCTGGTGCACCCGTACCCATCATGGCTTTAGGGTTTGGATGGAAAGGTTCCTTTGGATTTTCCCTGTGGGTTTTATTATCTTATGCAGATACCCATACACCAATGCATGGGTCAGCACAGGTGACTTCTCTCCCTTTGTGGTCTTACATTTCTAGAATACACATGGGATAAATTAAATCCAGACAACTATTTTCAAGTGTTTTTGCATCTTTCTTAGAAGAAATATATTGTTAATGCTAAGAGCCGAGTGCTGCTTATTATAACCTATAATCACAGCTGTGCTTCGTAGAAGTCAACCTCTGCAACTTTTATATCTTGCTGAAACACCATCTCTGTGATTTTTGTACAACTTCTACTTTCGCTAAAAAGTGTTGTCTCACATTGAGGAAACAGTACCCCTTGTGTTTGTTAGCGTGGGATCATGCCTCAAGGGACGGATAATTTATATAATTAATGCTGGGAGACCTGGGCATAGCAAATTTGGATGTTACTCTTTCAAGGCAGAATCAACAGGCACTGATTTCATATCAAAAGAAAAGTTTATGCATATGCAGTTCATTCTTTTCTCAGTAGGACACAGAAAGTTATAAATAGGAATAACGCTTGAAAAAAGGATTGTCAGCACTTGGTAACTAGGATTTGATGTACATGCCAAAGGAGAGGAGGGAGTGCAAAGAAAATGACAAAGAGTGGGAACGGGAGTAATAGGAATATCAATTAGTATTAAGGGCTTATTAAGTAAGAAAATTTAAGAGAAGTCTCCCGAAAATTGGATGGATTTGTTGAGTCCAAGATGTTCCTGGCACACCAAATTGGGAATATCCATAGACATTCAGATCCTGAGTCTGGGGAGAGAGATTAGGTCCAGAGATTATGATACCAGCTGCCTATGAAGGAGGGAAGCCATCACTGAGTGCTGGGTGTGGAGTGGGTGAACTTGTCCAGAGATCCTGCCGAGGGGAGCCTAGAACAGAAGCTCGGAGTGGAAGAGGAAGAGAAAACAGGTCCTATAGCAGAGAAGAAACTATCAGATGACAGATCTGGGAGAGTGTCCTAACAAGATGAAGGAGATGGTGATTTTGAAGAATGTGGGAGGGACTCAGCAGTACCAAGCACTACAAGAAAATCAAGACTCATTTCATTATGTATTCAGGTCACTCAAGGAAAGAATGTGGCAATCCTATCCCACCTCTGAACCTCAAAGAGGTGGTAATTTGTGAGTTAATGAATTTAGGCACAATATCATACACGATATTATACACATTGTTAATTGATACACAAGAGAATGTAGAGCAGAACATACATTTGTGTTCCATCTTTAATATTTGTAGGGTGCTTTGTAAATTACTGCTTTACAGACCAACAGAAGAAGAATTTGTTAACAGTTGCTAAAGCCAAGAAGGGTAGCATCTAGTCATGTTCATTCCATATTTAAAACTCACCAAGTATGTATTCTGTTCTTGGAATAGCTGAAACAGAGAAGGAGACAGCTGAGCACCTAGATCTGGCTGGAGTATCTTCCCGTCCAAAAGATTCGCAGGGAAACGGTCCCTTCCAGATATCTCCACCATCGCCGGATTCCAAAAAGAAATCCAGAGGTATCATGAAACTCTTTGGAAAGTAAGTAACAGAGCAGACAAGTGGAGTGGACTTTGTACCGTATGTTGCTCAGACGTAGGAATAAATGGGAGATTGACTGGGAACGAGTATGAAATTGTAAGGCTTTGCTGTTCCTTCTATGGAAGGAAGATTGTGATCTGGGATTCACTAACTCATTGGGTCTCAGTTAAAGTGTAAATTCAGATGTCTATTCTGACCATACATAAGCAATGTTCTGATTAACTTTAAAGTCCTAAGGCCTCCTCAGATCTCTACAAGGCAATGTGATGTTGTGTCTTCTGTTCAGACTTAGGAGAAGTCAGTCAACTACATTCAACCCAGATGACATGTCTGAGCCTGAATTTAAAAGAGGAGGGACAAGGGCAACTGCAGGGCCTCGACTGGGTTGGTCTCGAGATTTGGGACAGTCTAACAGGTGAGAATAACCGAACAAATGGACTTTGACATCTCTACCCAAGTGTCAAGGCTGTGAGCACCTGCAATGTTAGTATTGTCCCTGGGCTGAACGGTAGAATTCACTGCCTACCGCTGTGCCCGGCAGAAGGGACCGTCATCTTTAGAGCAGGGCAGTTTGCAGTGATTGGTGAAAATCACGAAGATGAGGACTGCATGAGCCAGGGGAGGAACCGAAGCTAAAGTGTCAGCAACATCTGTGCAGGGATGATTTTTAGACTTAAATCTGACCGAAAAAATAATTACTCCAAATACTCTAAAGCATAGCTCTAGAGAGATGGGCTAACATAGCGGTTAAGAGTAGGTTCTAAAGACAGACTGCTTGGATCTGATATCTTTCTTTTTTTATTTTTTTTAAAGATTTTATTTATTCATTTGACACAGAGAGAGAGATTACAAGTAGGCAGAGAGAGAGTAGAGTGGAGGAAGCAGGCTCCCTGATGAGCAGAGAGCCCAATGTGGGCCTCGATCCCAGGACCCTGGGATCACGACCTGAGTCAAAGGCAGCGGCTTTAACCCACTGAGCCACCGAGGCGCCCTTGGATCTGATTTCTGGCTTTGCTGCTTCCTATAACCTAGATGACCTTGGAGCAACTACATCCATGTTCTGTGCCTCTGTTTCCCATGATATTAATTAGTCCATTCCCCCAAAAGGTAATCATGAAGATTAAATGAGTTAATACGCGTTGAGTATCTAGTAAATAGCAACTGTTCAATGAACATTAATGATTAATGGATTCTGTGAAAGCACCTACAGACATAAATTCTAACAGAATTCCTAAATTTATCAGGACTTCTTAATGCTTTAACTGTTAAGAATCTATGAGCTTTTCCTACACCCTTATCAGAATTTAGGGCTGTTTTGAAATTACTGTACTGACCTACTAAGCTTGGGAAGGGTGGGGTTGGCAAACATCTAGCACAAATCATTGACACAAATCTTTGGAACATGGTCCCTCCCACCCTCGCAGAAGACTGGGCACAGGTTCCATCAAGGAGGAAACTCTGGCTTTTTCTAAACACATGAAGGTCTCATTTGCCATCTGTTCTCTTTGTACACAGTAGAGGATCTCCTTGTGCTATTTTAAAAAAAAAATCTTGTTTATCTACACGTTTTTTCTCCCCGGAGAGGAACATGATTTACGTGTCAAAGTAAAAAAAAAAAAACCAGAAATTTGCTGTGATTACGTTTTCCTGTACTCAATGATGGCATGTTGCTCTCTTCTCACTGATAACCATTTGGAGAGAAATCATAATTCTGCTACAGTTAATTCAAGTTAGACTTGATTTCTTTCTATCTAGCTTAGGGTTTTCTGTTTGGAAATTCAGTCTTCAAACCACATTGATTAAAACTAGTACAGTGACTTGACTTGTTGGTTCAACTTGCTTTTCTGCCATACAATATGTTTCTTGCTCAATCATATTCAATCTTTTGTGGTTTCATTTGAAATGAAAGCTGTGGTCTTCTGAGGTAACTTTCAATGCCAATACCGCCACCTCCTCCAAACAAGTACTGAAAAGTAAGCTTTTCACGGTCAACTAGGGTATTACCGGGGAATTTCTGTATCAATTCAGTATACAGTTGGTCAACCTCGATAAGCCACAAGGCTGTCTTTCTAGGGGCCTTTGTTCTTCACGCAGTTGTTCGTTTTCTTATAGCGACTTGGATATGCCATTTGCCAAATGGACCAAGGAGCAGGTTTGCAATTGGCTTGTGGAACAGGGCTTGGGGTCCTACCTGAATTCTGGCAAGCACTGGATTGCATCTGGCCAAACACTTCTGCAGGCTTCTCAGCAAGATCTGGAGAAGGTGACTGCTTCTCTGTTTTGTTTAGACAATGGCTACTGAGACAGAGAATATGAATGTAGAATTGTTTTATAGTCTAGAAAGGGGAGTGGGTGGAGCCGGTCAGTATTCTTGAAAAACTTTGTTTTCTGCTTCACTTTTTTTTTTTCGTTAATCTCATGGACTTAACAAGAAGGACCTGGTCTTAATGATTCCTTATGAAACATGTAAGCCACTGAGCATTTTAATGAGAAATAATTGTATAGACATAGATAATAAACCTTAAGCTCGTATTCTCAAAATCTTTATGTGGCTTTAGCGTTGGCCCAACTTCTCAATGTAATGTATGCAATTCAACTTTACTCTGCAAAAAGGAAAAGGAAAGAGCCCTACATCTTACGTCTAATTATTTAACATGTTTCCTAATTATTTAACCTTTTGTACAGAAAGAGTAGAATTCCAGTCTTGCCAAGGAAGGAACCTGCTAGGGAATGGAGCATACCACTAAACTAATTGCAGTGGTCTTGGCTTTCTAGGGGCCTTTTGGTCAGCAGCATTTTAGTAGCCTGAATTGGCATGCCGACTGAACGTGATTGTCTGGGTCTTTAACACTAGCTTTATCCAGGGGAATTGGCATCTTTTGCCAGTGGCGTCCAGCCCGTATCGACAGAATGGTAAAAGCCAGTGTCTCTGCTGATTATTTCAGGAACTTGGAATCAAACATTCACTTCATCGAAAGAAGCTCCAGCTGGCACTGCAAGCCCTGGGGTCCGAAGAAGAAACCAACCATGGAAAGCTGGATTTCAACTGGGTCACTAGTAAGAGGTTTTAAATTCACTCATGAATGAATGAATGAGTGAATGAGTGAATGAATGAATGAATGAATGAAGCTGCTTTTTCTTTTGAATCACAAGTAGAGGTGTTGGGACTTACTAACAACACTGATCTCTCTCCTGTAGGATGGTTGGATGATATTGGTCTCCCCCAGTACAAGACCCAGTTTGACGAAGGACGGGTAGATGGTCGAATGCTCCATTACATGACTGTTGTAAGTGATTTACTCCTGGGAGTTGGGGCAAGGGACTGTCAAATTGCTTTTCTCTGGAAAAACACAGAAATAGTGAGCAAAATACATTGTTTTCACGAAGATTCCACCAGAGCTTTGGGGTGTTGCCTTAACTTGAGAAGAGCAGGAATATTTTCTGTTAAGTTGAAGTTGGAGGATTTGATGATTGCAGTACTGTTGGGAAATTTAAAACCCCGATTAAAGCTGTGTGAAGCCTAATCTAGACTCAGCTTTCCGAGAAAATGGTTTTGTATATGTTCAACAATGTAGACATTGAAGTGCATACTTTGGGTAAATTTTCTAGTATGTGAACTGTATCTCCTAAATATTTTTATTTTATTTTATTTTAGATTTTATTTATTCGAGAGAGTGAGCGAGAGAGATTAGGAGCAGGGCGGAGGGTCAGAGAGAGAAGCTGACCTGACATCCAGACACTTGTCTCCTCCCCTCCCTTGCACTTTTGAGAATGTTACCTGAGATCTGCTTCCTTTCTCTCTTCAGCCCCATTCCGCCAGCGCAGGCGTCATGGGGGTGAAGAAGAAGTAGGGCGAGATGGCCTCTCTCTGATTCCTTCTTTACTGTTCCACATTTTTATCCTTCCATCCAAGATGTAGAACGGCTTTACAACAGTGGGGAGAGATGGTTTCCAGGAGAACTTGTTCTAGATTCCACAGTCCTATTAGTTCACTGCTGCATTAGATCCTTTATTTAAAGGGCCTTTTGTGAGCTAGGCTCTGGAACCAACTCCCTGAGTATCTTCTTTAAATTTGTTGAAAATGTCAAACAGCTAATTTTTCAGTGTCCAAGAAATGTATGGTTCCTCTCATGGGATTCGTTTTCTTTGTCACTGAACCAAAGTACCTTGGTGGGCACGTAGCGTAAACCTGCTTATAACAGCACCAGTGCGTGGCACATTGCACATATACTGTGTGCCAGACGCTCTTTCGAGCTCCATACTCCTATTCATACTCCAGTCTTAGCAAGCCTTGAGGCAGCATTTTTGTTACCCCCCAGTGTTTAGATGACGGAATGAGAAAATTGAGAAATGGAGTAACTTGACCAGTCTCCATGCCAGAAAGTGGTCGAAAGTCACAGGGTGTTTGAACCTAGGATGTTTCCAGATTTCTCCTCTTAATAGCTCAGCCTGGGACAAATTCAGGAAATACTTGCCCGCCTGTCTAGGTAGGTATGCTTCTGCAGGAATGTGAGCAGATTCAGGCTTAAAACCACAAGAAATGTGCGTATAAAGTTTGTGGCTGTAAAAGAATAAATCATCTTAGAAAATTTGACCCGAGAAGTTGTAAGTCACAAGAAAACCTGTTTGAACGTGGTGTCCTGGGCTGGATCCTGGAACAGAGAAAGGACCTAGTGGAAAGACTGGTGAAATGTGAGTAAAGTCTGTAGTTTAGTTATCATTTTTTGTTGTCTCTGTTAATTCCTTAGTTTTGATGACTATATCATGGTTACAGAAGATGTTAACATTAGGGGAAGCCGACATTAGGGGAAGGATATATGGGACTATCTTTTCTCTGGCAGCTCCATGGTAAATCTAAAATTACTTTATTAAAAGATATTTTTTAGGGCGCCTGGGTGGCTCAGTGGGTTAAAACCTCTGCTTTCGGCTCAGGTCATGATCTCAGCGTCCTGGGATCGAGGCCCGCATCGGGCTCTCTGCTCAGCAGGGAGACTGCTTCCTCCTCTCCCTGTCTCTCTGCCTGCCTCTCTGCCTACTTGTAATCTCTCTCTCTGTGTCAAATAAATAAATAAAAATCTTAAAAAAAAAAAAAAAGAAAAAAAAATTAGGAAATAATTTTGCTCAGTTGCTTTAAGAATTTAAGCTGATTGTCTAATATTTTTATTTAAAAACTATTTCTGTAATAGATTACCAACTCCCCCCCCCCAAGAAATGTGTTATCAGTAAGGTGTGTCTAAAATGGATGTTTTTCTTGTTTTATTTTCTGGGTGTGTTTGGAAATAGACTGGTGCTTATCTTGACACTGCCCTCCAAATCACCTTCTGAAATAATTTGTTTTGGTGTGTTCGGTATGTTTGAAATGTTCCCAATAGCCACAGACTGGCGAAAGTTACACCTGGAAGGAGTTGATCATGATACATGTTGCTACATATAACTTCTTCATGTCTCCTTTCTCTTTAACTCTCACCAAAGCCTTCACATCCATTGCCACAATTTTCCCAAAACCGTTCACAATGTCTGCTGGATAGAGCATAATAATCCAGAACTAGCGATTCCTTGAGGCTTGGAGAATAGTCTAACATAGATACTCTTCTGGTTTTCCCCCATATGGTGATGTGTCTTTATTCAGAAAACCCAGCTCTGCTGTCACTGAACATCACGTGCCCTTAGTTCTCTGCTTTATCACATCATATCAAAGGGCATCACTTTTTGCAGTGACCCAGCTGATGCCTTTCAAACTGTGTTCTACAGAGCTGTGGGGTCTCATGATCCCATTTCAAAATATCTGGAAGAGATAGAAACAGGTGAAACTTGGCTTCTGTTGGTACATTAATTTTTCTTTTTTTTTAATATACTGGGGTCCTGGAGAGGATTTTGTTTGGAACAGGAAAAAAAAAAAAAGGGTTCTGTTAACCTGACAAAGGGTTTGAAAACACAAGCACTCGGGGCCTTGTTGGTAGAGGGGCTTTTCTAGTTTTACTCATGTTTTCTGCAATTTCCCTGAGAAGGTCCTCCTGCTCCAGAGCAGCTCAGTGAGCTCCTCTTTTTGCTCTTTTTTTTTTTTCTTGCAGGATGACCTACTGTCTTTGAAGGTCGTGAGCGTGCTACACCATCTCAGTATCAAAAGGGCTATCCAGGTCCTGAGGATCAATAACTTTGAACCGAACTGTCTGCGGAGGCGGCCATCTGACGAGGTAGCACCTGAGGCTGAGATTCCCCCAGTGCGTGCGCCCCGTGCACAGGACGGCTGTGTGTGCGAGACAGACACGTGTGTCTTCGTGGGACCCGCTGGGAAGGCTTCTGCTGTCCTCAAGTCCAGCCTCATTACCTTGTCGGGCTTTATTTTCCTATATTGCTCCCCCGTCCATGATGGTTCCACCTGTGTAACCCCAAAGATTGTGTTTTAATTTCCCTCCTTCCTTTTCTCGGGTGTCTTTTATTTTCCTGCCTCCTCAAGCCCCAGAGTTAAATATCACTCTGGAGACTCGCTTTCCTAAAGCAGTACTTCATGGGTTCGTAAAAAAGTTTGGAACACTGGCGTGGATGCCTCAAAACAAAATTGAGATTAGCAGATACCTTTTCACCCTTTCTGTAAACAGTTTGTGGGATGTCAAGTAGGGGTGCTCTGGAAGGCAGACTTTTTAGAAGGTGCAGTTTGAGTGTTTGGGATCCCACAGTCAATGACTGAAGCTCTTGGTGGTGGTTTGTTTTCATAGAACAGCGTCACCCCATCCGAAGTTCAGCAGTGGACCAACCACCGGGTGATGGAGTGGCTGCGCTCCGTGGACTTGGCAGAATATGCCCCCAATCTCAGAGGCAGTGGTGTCCATGGCGGGCTCATGGTAAAACTCTATTTTAATTGAAAAACTGACTTTGTCTCATTTTGTTTCCATTAGTTGAATGAGTAGGATGTTATCACTTTGCTTGTCATTATCGTAGCGTCATCGAACTAAACCCTCCTATAACCATTTCTAGTGAGTCTTTACTTTCCGAGTATTTTTTTCCCATATTTTTTATTTGTATCATGTAAGGCTAGATCAGATCTCAACCCGTTTCTCGTTTATTGTCTCTTATCTTGTGTGACGTCTGGCCACCAGCTCTCATGTGTCCCTGTTTTGAATCACCTGCCACATACAGATTCTATTTCTTTTTTTTTTTTTTTTAAAGATTTTATTTATTTATATGACACAGAGAGAGATTACAGGTAGGCAGACAGGCAGGCAGAGAGAGAGGAGGAAGCAGGCTCCCCGCTGAGCAGGGAGCCCGATGCGGGCCTCGATCCCAGGACCCTGAGATCATGACCTGAGCAGAAGGCAGAGGCTTTAACCCACTGAGCCACCCAGGCGCCCTCTTTTTTTTTTTTTTTTTAAGATTTTATTTATTTGACAGAGATCACAAGTAGGCTGAGAGTTAGGCAGAGAGGGAGGAGGAAGCAGGCTCCCCACTGAGCAGGGAGCCCTATGCGGGCCTCGATCCCAGGACCCTGAGATCATGACCTGAGCCGAAGGCAGAGGCTTTAACCCACTGAGCCACCCAGGCGCCCCAGATTCTATTTCTGCACATTGATATAATGAGCTGCCTTCCAAAGGCTCCACTTCGGAGAGCTACAAGCCCAAACTTTGGAATGCATCAATGTCAGGAATGGGGCTCTACTTCTCAGTAGCTTAGGCAAAATGAAGATATATACCTTGAAGATCGAAGTCCATGCTCTGTCTCTCTGGGCTGTTGTGGGATCATTGGTGATGACTAAATGAAGGAGCTCTCCCAATTATAAAGCACAATGCAGACTTGTATGATATACAGTGCCTTAAACAACTGTAATTTTTTTATAGGTTCTAGAACCTCGTTTTAATGTAGAAACAATGGCTCAGCTATTAAACATCCCACCAAGTAAGACCCTCTTGCGAAGACATTTGGCCACTCATTTCAACCTTTTGATCGGTGCTGAGGCTCAGCACCAAAAGCGTGATGCCATGGAGTTACCAGATTATGTACTTCTAACAGCCACTGCCAAAGTGAAGGTTGGTTCAAGCTTGTGTCTTCTAATAACTGGATAAAGCAAAAACTGAAGCTGACCCCTTGGTTTTGACCTGACTATCCCATTTTCTGGAGTTTACTGAGTCTTGTGGATGGGTTAATGGTCCACACATCTTTAAGTGTAGAAGAAAATGCATTTTTGCAAGTGTCTTTCTGGGGGAATCTTTGCTTACATTATTTATTCTATTAGAGTTAACAATGATGAAAAGGATGACATTAGCATGCAGTCAATATATTGCCAATGCAGAGAGTCCGTGTCTTGGGCTCAAATACTGATGGCAGTTGTTCTATGGATAAATCCAGCATAAGAAGAAGATTTCTTCTCAAACAGATTCAACTTGTCTGGCTTACAATTGACCAATACTGCAAGTTAGAAAAAGATACTTAAGAAATTATTCAAGGTAGACCAGCGGAAAACGGCTGTTTCCACATTTACCCAGATTCTTGGGTCATACCAAATTCAGATTACTTTTTCTTCTTTTAAATCATTTCTCTGGGAACTCTTCTGAGTCTGTTATCTCAACCAACTTCATGTGGAGATCGGGTTTATCAGCTGCTCCGCAAATTTGTACCAAATTCTTTATATACATATATACATACATTTCTTTCTCTCTCTGTCTCTCCTTTTCCTTTTAACCTCCTCTACCTGCCCAGCACTTTCCCGTTAGCTCCCTTTCTTCCTTAGAAGATCTGCCAGATTTGAGACTTCTGAAAGACTCTGTTCTATTTAAATTCTCAGCATCAGCCTGATCCCCGTCTGCTGAGCAGATAGTCTCAGGGACTATTCGGTGACTAAAATGGAGTTTCTCTTCCAAGTGTCGCTGGAAGTTCTCTCTCCAAACGAGCGAAAATTCCTTTAGCAGCCCCAGTTCTGTTATGGAAGCATAGTGAGCATACAGGATAATCATAGCTTCCCCTGAAAAGAAAACGCAGTCAGGACCATTCTCTTTTCCTGATCCGAGACGGGAAAACCTTGCGAAATTGGATTCATCCCTGAGAAATATCATTGCATTAAGTCCTGTTTAATCAAAACCAAGGCTCTTGGCATTTTATGCTTATCACAGTGACTGTGCAGCTAATTGGTGTAAATAAGGAGAACAAGCTTAATCTTCTGAGATTCATAATCAGGATGATTTATTATACTTGGGTGCGTCAATCACACAGGGTGCTTTTATTTTTGTCACACCAATTTAATCATCCAATTGCTTTTCTCAGTAGATGGAGTGAATAATTGAATTATGCATATTATCAATCCTTTGCCATATGAATTTTATTAAACCCCTGGATGTTTGCTTTCCTTTTAAAGCCAAAGAAACTTACCTTCAGCAATTTTGGGAATCTGAGAAAGAAAAAGCAGGAAGATGGGGAAGAATATGTTTGTCCAATGGAACTGGGACAGGCATCAGGAAGTACCTCTAAGAAAGGATTTAAACCTGGATTGGACATGCGCCTGTATGACGAAGATGATTTGGACCGGTTAGAGCAGGTAAAGGCAACACAATATGCCTATTTTATTTAAAGTTCCTCCAGCCGTGAAACACTAAATGGAAACTTGGTGCACTGTGTCTACTAGTCAGTTTTTCCTCTAATATCTGAAAGTAAAGATAATAAGAAAATAATAGTCAACAACTTCCCGGTTGCTTGCTATGTCCCAGGCACTATCCTCAGCACTTTAACATGTATCAGCTTTCATGGTGATTGTAAAACGTACAGAGCCTTGTCATCATTGTAGAGGGAAGGAAACCGAGGCACGGAGAGGTCGAGTAACTTACCCAAAATAGAAGAGCTGCCAGGCCGGCTCCAAAGCCTGGCTGTTCACTGATGTTATACCATCTGTGTTATCGAAATCTGTGTATTAAATCAAGTGGCAATACACAACTCCTGTAGTCTTTTCAATGCAAAGTCCTGGATTTGAATATTGCCCCATAGTCACCGATCCTTTGATGTTGTTGTCAACATCAGAGCATTAGGCTAGATGTGCCAGTAAAGTGTCGTTTCTGCTCATTTTTAGCCTCTGGTTGCTGTAATTAAAAGGAGCTATCCTCAGAAGTGTTCTGTTGCTCCCAGCCCATTCCGTATCCCTTGCATTATTTCTTCTTAGACTTCGCTCCTTTTGCTGTACTTTCTTTGGAATGACGCAAACGAGTAGTTCACACGATGGTGTGTTCTTTACAGATGGAGGATTCAGAAGGTACAGTGAGACAGATAGGGGCGTTCTCTGAAGGCATCAACAATCTAACAGTAAGTCTGTAAAACGAAGTTGAAATGTTATTCTGAAGGGGTGCCTGGCTGGCTCCGTCGGTGGGGCATGCGACTCTGGATCCCTGGGGCTGGCTGGCTCCGTCGGTGGGGCATGCGACTCTGGATCCCTGCGGTTGTGAGTTTGAGCCCCACGTTGGGGGTAGGGATTACTTAAAAATAAAATCTTTAAAAATAAGGAGAAGATAAAAAATAAAATGTTATTCTAAAAAGATGTTTAAAAATAACTCCAAAGGACTGCGTGTTTAGTGGAGGGTGTGTCGTGCCGAGCTTCTGGCTCCCAGGGTGCGTGACCCCCGTCTCCTTGTTTTCCAGCACATGTTAAAGGAGGACGACATGTTTCGAGATTTTGCCGCCCGTTCCCCCAGTGCCAGCATTACCGACGAGGACTCCAACGTTTAATCTGAGCGCTTGGATGAACGTGAGGAGCCCCTCGGCTTTTCTCCACCCGATTTCTCTAACAACTCAGAGAATCTCTAACAAGCAGCGGATTGTATACGATTGATCATTCCACCTTCTCAGAAGTGGAAACGGAGGGCTGGGGGGGGCGTGTGCTTATTCTGAAGATGCCATGAAAAATGAGACACTGGTGAATGAGAGGGTAGTGGTCTGTCCTCTATTTAATGTAAAAATCTGTGATATATTATATTTAAAGTGTTGCATTTTAATGTGAGTGTTTTACCGTAGCGTTTCACGTTCCCATTCAAGAGTACGCAGGTTTTGGGGCGCAGGAAGCCGTGCATGGATGATCCTGTCACGTCCGTGTGACAGCACACTAGCCATCAGCGCAGGACGTCACATGCTTTCAAAATCAGTATGTGGAATTTCCTTAAGCGGTCCGTGTGCCCACTATATGCCAGCCGCACCTCCACTTGCCTCTTATTGTCCTATTTTATATATTTTTCTAAATATGTGTATATATTTAGTACATAGAAAATAGAACTTTTATTTTGTGACATACGGAAGTTGATGAAAAGCAAATACAGTGCTCAAAACGGCCCTGTACCAGCTGGTCCTCAGAAAGGTCGGATCCCCACAACTGAATTTTAATGATATTAAAAATGATAATATTGATCATCCCAGCTAAATTAGGATATATGAACTACCCCTTCTTTGATGACACATCACCCAATTAATTGTTCAAGAGTTAAAAAAAAAAGTTTCAGCCTTCGTCTTGGATCCTTTCACCTCAAAAGGAAAAACGCCACAGACATTTGAATAGTATTAACTCAGATGCATTCAGAAGTTCCCCCCAAATTTGTAGAAATGATTTCTGAAGCAAACAAACAAAAACAAAAACCTTTACAGTATTAAGCTGCTTATTTTCCTTCTTGCTAAATGTCTCATTACATCAAGATACTAACAGTGTTGGGCGCCTGGGTGGCTCAGTGGGTTAAAGCCTCTGCTTTCGGCTCAGGTCATGATCTCAGCGTCCTGGGATCAAGCCCTGCATCAGGCTCTCTGCTCAGCAGGGAGCCTGCTTCCTCCTCTCTCTCTGCCTGCCTCTCTGCCTACTTGTAATCTCTCTCTCTGTGTCAAATAAATAAATAAAAAATCTTAAAAAAAAAAACAAAAACAAACTAACAGTGTGCCTACTGTTATTTTTTTTTTTTAAAGATTTTATTTATTTATTTGACACAGAGAGAGAGATTACAAGTAGGCAGAGAGGCAGGCAGAGAGAGAGAGACAAGAGAGGAGGAAGCAGGCTCCCTGCTGAGCAGAGAGCCCGATGCGGGCCTCGATCCCAGGACGCTGAGATCATGACCTGAGCCGAAAGCAGAGGCTTTAACCCACTGAGCCACCCAGGCGCCCTACTGTTATTAATTGTACATTTCTCAGGCTATCAGTGGATGGGATTTTGTTAAGCTGAATATGCATCTGAACATTTCCTCTCAGAGTTCAATATGCTGAGGTTGCACAATGAGTTTTAGAATGGCTATATTGTGATGAGAAAATGTAGTTCATGTTTTTCTATAGCACAGGGCCCAGACAGCATTTCTAAAGGAAAGAGCCATGGCAAAACTTACTGTGTTTATCTATTTTTTTTTTTTAGGGGTAGTTGAGAAAATATCCTATTTTATTCACTACTACATCACTCCTTACAATAGCCAACTTGGTAAAGACGTGTTTTCACAAATTGGCGTGGGGATGGGGGTTCAGTATGTGCCAGTGGATTTGCTTATAAATTCTGTTTGAATGTCAGTGGTGTGATCTTCAAGCTCTTAGCAGATTACCCAGCTTTTCAACAAGGGCCTGTAATACCAAATTACTGTTTATTCGTGACTAAAATGATCTGATGCTAATAGTAATCTTTTGCTCCCTACCATTCGTCATTTGGTAACTGTATTGGACTCTTACATATTAGTATTTTTTTTAATGTGAGCATATGTCACCATTTAAAAAACAATTTCTTATTCAAACCTGGTTAAAAAAATACCAGAAGACTGTTATAGATGCCAAATATTCTTTATTCAGGGCAGTGTAACATAACTGATGATATGTGATAAAGTTAAAATTTTTTTTGACGATATATATTTTATTTACAAAACATTGTACACTGCTGGTATTGCCATATGAAAAGAAATAAAGTCAACTGATAACTGTCTCCTCTGTTTATGGTCTGTTGCTTTATTTTCCTCTGTGCAGAATACCCAGTAGGCTTTATTTCTGACCTATAGAACAGTGACACAAATGCTTTATAATTTTCAAACTCCCATAAATTTCTTAGGGGGAGGGTTATAGTACATATTGATAGGTAGAAATTTGAGGGCTCCGAGGAATTTCTGTACAAAAGGAAACAGGCAGCTGGACTGGGGTAAGGACTCATAGCAGAGGGGTTATTAGAAAAACAAAGGGAAATAACTCGCCATCAAAGTTGAAGAAGTTAGTTTTAGAAGGAGGTGTATGTTTCTCTAAAGAACTAAATACTATTTTTGAGTAAAATTTGAAAAGCAGAAACCTATCTTAGAAGAGATCGCCTAATATTAGAAGTAGAGTGAACATCGCTAGAGAAGAAACAGATGTTTTTGGTGAGAGTTAATCATCTCTAACTTAATAAACCAGCAGGAATCTGTAGGAATACAACACACCTCGTTGGCAAACAGAGAGACCAGACATGTTTGTTTAGCTGTGTGTATATATGCTCGGCTACACCACGTCAATGCTGAGTCGGAAAACTGGGACCGCGTTACCAGACGTGACTTCGCTGTAAAACTTCTACTCTGAAGAAGGCATTCTGCATGAGCGTCACATGTTTGATCTCTGGAAGCAGTATTGATCGGGTGCAGAGAAAATATGGGGCAAAACTCATCGCAACAGTTGCCTCCGAAGGACAACAAAGAGGTTTCCAGTGTCTGTGAGGTTGTCAGTGAGGCTATAGTCCACGCAGCTCAGAAAGTGAGGGAGTATCTTGGATTTGAAGATCCTCTGAGCAATCTGTGCCCGGCTTCCAACACTCTGAACGAGATCTTCTTAATCCACTTTGTCACTTTTTGCCAAGACAAGGGAGTGGACGAGTGGCTCACCACCACCAAGATGACCAAGCACCAAGCTGTACTATTTGGGGCAGACTGGATTTGGACCTTCTGGGGAGCCGAGAAACAGATCAGGCTTCAGCTGGCAGTGCAAACTCTGCAGATGTCTTCCCTTTCTCCTGTGGCATCTCAGCCCTGTGACTTCTCCCCTCCAGAATCCAGGGCAGCGGGGTCTTCCGAGAAGAGAAGTCGATTCGATAAGCTGGAAGAATTCTGTCACTTGATAGGAGATGATTGTCTGGGCCTGTTTATCATCTTCGGGGTGCCGGGTAAGCCCAAAGACATCAGAGGAGTGGTCCTGGACAGTGTCAAAAGTGAGACTGTGCGGGGCCAGCTGCCAGGACAGAAGGCCGTGGCACAGTTTGTCCTGGAAACGGAAGAGTGTGTCTCCATCGGAGAGCTGCTGGGAAGCTGTCTGAGTAAGAAAGACAGGCTGAGAGAGGTGGGCAAGGTTTATATTAGCATCCTCTGAACTGGATGTGGGCAAAGAGACTGTAAGGCAAAAAGTAAAAAATATTTTAGTCTGCAAGCTCATCCACTTGTATCATCTGAGCGTGGGTTTTTTTTTTTTCCTACCCGCCCTCCATTGCAAGAAAATGATCAGCTGAGTCAAAACATATAATGTCATGACAACAGAGACGAAAAAGTCCTGCGTATATTGCAGGGAAAATTTATTTATTCAATGATAAAAATGGGAGGAGAGGATAATAAAGTCAGCCTTGAAGTTTGATTTGCTAAAAAAAAAAAGCCTTTGTTTAATTATTTGATAAGTTAGAACTCTAAAGTGTAAAATATATTTTTACTACTGTGGGTGGAAGGCAGGGGTGGGGGGGAGCGTGCGTAAGGTGGTCCGTGAGACTACAGAATGGGTTTAATTACATTGACAATACCAGTTTCGATCCAGGACTCCTAAGCAAAACCTCATTCCACCCTCTTCCTCTAAACTCTGCCCTCACTCCCATCTCATCCCCAGCCGCTTTCTCTGTGCACACAGACTCAGTAGGATTCACTCTGGGACTTGCTGGAGTGTCCATTTTCCCTATGTTTTAAACACAGTGACCCCTGAGGCGCCTGGGTGGCTTAGTCAGTTAAGTATCTGCCATCGGCTCAGGTCATGATCTCGGGGTCCTGGGATCGAGCCCCACGTCAAGCTCCCTACTTCTCCCTCTCCTACTCCGTCTGCTTGTGCTCTCTCACCCTCTCTGTCAAATAAGTAAATAAAATCTTTAAAATAAATAAATAAGCAAACACAGTAACCCCTATAGCAATCCCTTTTCATGATGATTAACATTTGTTTAGCATTTGCAGTAAGTAAAGTGCATTCACTTATAAAAACCATCTTTGCTTAAAAGCCTGGGTGGAATTATAATAGTACGATAAGGGAGGAAAACTAATAGAAGCAAAAAGTGCTTAAGAATGTAAATGGAAGGGCGCCTGGGTGGCTCAGTGGGTTAAAGCCTCTGCCTTCAGCTCAGGTCATGATTTCAGGGTTCTGGGATCGAGGCCCACATTGGGCTCTCTGCTCAGCAGGGAGCCTGCTTCCTCCTCTCTCTCTGTCTGCCTCTCAGCCTACTTGTGATCTCTCTCCCTCTGTGAAATAAAGAAATAAAATCTTTAAAAAAAAAAAAGAATGTAAATGGAAGATTCATTCACATGATTGGTAAATGCCTATTTTATGTCTCATGCTGTCCTACATCCTTCCAATCCAGCCGTAAGAAGAATGAAGTCCCTACTCTTGGGCAATTTCTCTTTTAATGATGGAAGACTGACAATAAACAAATATATGATTATGTAAAATGTATCTTAAAAAATATATTGGGTGTTATGTGAAAATAAAGCATGGATAAAGGGATAGAGACTGAAGGAGGTACTACTTTAAATGGGGTTTAGGGTAAGGAAGACCTCTGAGAAGGGTATAATTGACCAGAGATATGAACAAAAAGGGAGAGCATTGGTACAGACAGATCTGGGAAAGATGTTCTAGGCTTAGAGAGCTGCAAAGATAAAGGGGCTGAAATGGGAGTGGAGTCGATGTGTGTAAAGCAAAGCAGAGGCGGCTGGTGTGAATGGAGTCCAACGAGCCTGGGAGAGAGTGGCAGGAGTCTGGATCATGGAAGTACCCAGCAAATAACACAAGCAGATCATACTTGGGAGGACTCGATTTTATTGTGAGGGATAAAAGTACAGACAGACATGCCTCAATTAGACTTAACACTTAAAAAAAACCTCACTTGATTACTGGGTGGCGACTAGGTTGTAGGAAGGAAAGTGTGAAATCGGAGCCCATGGGAGCAGCTGGGAAGCTGTTATGAGAAAAGGGAGGCCTGGATCAAAGTGGTACAGGAGAGCGGGTGGAGAAGTCAGCTCCAGGAAGAGGTGAAAGTGAAGCATACAGCATTTGCTGATGATTGGATGAAGGGTATGAAATCGATCACAATTAGAATACTGTATTTCCACAATAGAATACTATGCAGCCATCAAAAGAAACGAAATCTTGCCATTTGCAATGACGTGGATGGAACTAGGTATTACGCTAAGCGAAATAAGTCAATCAGAGAAAGACAATTATATGATCTCTCTGATATCAGGAATTTGAGAGGCGGGGAGGTCATAGGGGGTAGGGAAGAAAAAAATGAAACAAGATAGGATCAGGAGGGAGACAAACCATAAAAAACTCTTAATCTCAGGAAACAGAGGTTTACTAGGGGGTGGGAGGGTAGGGACAGGGTGGATGGGTTATGGACATTGGGGAGGGTATGTGCTATGGTGAGTGCTGTGAAAGGTGTAAGCCTGATGATTCACAGACCTATACCCCTAGGACAAGTAATACATTATATGTTAATTAAAAAAAAGAATGCTGTATTTCCAAACATCTTAAACATGACAATGCAAGGGAAGAAATAAAGGCACATGCTTTGAATGTGCCTGGAAGGTACCCAAACACCCAATTAATGTTTCCTTGGCACGTAGGGACCCTATCTGTAGCATGGCTGTGTAGGGGAAGCTGTCAAGAAGGTGATTAGTAAAAACAACATTCAATTTGAAATCAGATGTGGGTTTGAGTTGAATTATCTTAAGAGCAGAGTCTGGCGACTTAACTCTTCATTTTCTTACCTGCAAATGGGGATGAGTTCAGCTATTTCGAAGGAGATGATGCTTGTGATAACATTTTTCCATACTAAATTATAAGCTAACAAAAAATTTGAAGATTCTAGTACAAATTGTAAATATTCATGTTCTAAACAACTGGAAGATATAAATCAAAGTCTTACCATGTCTTTTTTTCTTGAAAATAAAAATGTGAAGTTTTGCTGATTTAAAAAACACTGTACTTTCTTAAAATCTGCACTCTGCTATAAAAAAGTATGGAAGTAGAGCAAGTTTAAGCCTTTGGGAGTCTCACCTCCTCTCTCCATATCCGCTCTCTCCAGTTTGCTGCTTACCTTACAAGAACATCTACTGTGTATTAAGAATATTTTACACAAATGGAATCATATGATCCACAGCCTGCATATTTTAAAACAACTATATGTTGTGGACAATATTTTATGCTAAAATAGAATATATATAAAAATATATACTATATATTTTATATATAAAATATACACCATATATATTTTATATATAAAATATATAAATATACACAAATATATATAAAATATATAAAATATATTTTTCTTTTTTTTTATAAAGAAGTTTTGACTAAAAGCTCTCTGACAGAAAGTCACCGGATTACTCTGGGTTTCCACACAGCACTGGCTACATAATTTGTGGGGTTATAATTTGGTCATGAAAGCTGAAGAAAAGGTGTTTATCGTAAGTGAGGAACTGAACTTTTAAGAAAATTTCCAGTTGAAAAATTACATAATTCTTAGTGACTCCTAGGTACATGCTTTACTGTTTATACTGCATGAAATATATTTTTGCCTGCTGACAGCATTACAAATGAGTTATCTTTTAATATAGAATGAACCTTATTGTACTTGATGTCTGGGAAAACAGTAAGTATTTCCCGAGCTCCTCTAACTCTGGTCATATCTGTCCACTAATGTCTTAGGGAGACAGTAAGACAAAACGAAAACACAGGAAAGCAGGGTGAGGACATAAGTCTCAACTTCTTGCTCAGAAATGAAGAAATCCCTGAATATAAACTAATTCTGTAAAGATTCATACTCCTTCTGTCCCTAAATTTGTATGGTGTAGGTCTTGTAATTCTTCGTACTAGAACATACAAACTGGAGAGAGCAAAAATCACAGCTGTATTGACCATGAGCTTAATTCCAATGGCCACCATTTATAGTCTGCCGTCTGCAACATAACTACGCAATCACAACAGCCCTGAGGGAGATCTTAGTGTTCCCATTTCCATTTTCCATGAAACTGAAGCTCAGAGACGTTAGGTAGATTTTCCCCAGAACACAAAGAAACAGAGCCTGAATTCAAACCCCATATCCATCTGACTAAAAGGCTGTGCTTTAATCTTAAGAGGAGAGGGTAGCTCACCATGTGAAGACAGAAGCAGGGATTGGAGCCATGTGTCTACAAGGTAAGGATCGTCTGCAAACCATCAGAAGTGAGCAGAGAGGCATAAACAGATTCTCTCTCAGAACTTCCAGAAGGAACTGTTGAACTTAAAACTGTTAATTATTTTACCAGCAAAAATGAGTTGACTAGGGATTAGCAGAGAATCACAGTTCAGTAAATGAATGCTATAGCGAAACCATGGCAAGTCTGGAGAACAAAGGGAGTTGGGAGGGGATCTTACCAATGAAAAGTCCAAGGGAGTAAACTGGGAGTTTGAGGCATGCTGCCTTTTCAATGGCTGAATCCTGACAGTCTCTTACTGGGGTGGGCTGTTGCTGGGGTAGGAAAACAACTTTCTTCTCTTGCTGGGCTTAGTAAAGTGGTATCCACTTGCAAGACTTGCAAGGTACTCTCTGCTCCTGGTGGGGTCTGTACTCGCTGGCTAGTGGTAGGACACGAGAGCTCCCCCATCTGGCCTCTAGACTTCATCTTAAACGATATTTCCTTTTATTAATTTTCACAGAACCAACTCTGCTAACACCTGAATTTGGGGTTTTTAGCATCTGGACCCGGTGAGAGAATAAAATGTTATTTTCAGCCTGTTATTTTGTGGTACTTTGTTATGGCAGCCCTAGGATCCTAGTACACCTAACACACTGTACTTCTGCTTTGGGACAATTATGGGATGGTAAAAGGCCAGAAAAGATAAGGCCAGAAAAGATAAGAATGATGATGATCACAAATACTTGTCCCTGTCTGCCAGTTCTCCTGTCCCGCCTCTCCACAACATTGCCTGATGTCCATAGCACACTGAATGCTTGCACACACACTGCTCTGGGACACCTGCATCCCTCTGCTCTACTTGGTATGCTTGCCGAGAGTCAGTCGTGTTGGTTCCCAGTTCTTCTTGTTACTGTAATTTCGTACTTTGGTTAAATACTATAGTACCTATTAAAGACGATAGAGGATAATTTTATTAATGGTTGTACATTAATCCTTCCTAGGGTAGAGGTTGTCAAAATAGGTTCCAATCCAAGATGCCTTGAGGTAGGAAGACCTTGAACTCACCTCCTCTACAGACACACAAATCTAACCCTTTTTATAGAAATAGAGGACAGTGGAAAAAAAGAGATCTCATGTAAAGAAGGACCATTACTGGGGTGCCTGGGTGGCTCAGCCTTCAAGCATCTGCCTTCGGCTCAGGTCATGATCCTAGGGTTCCGGAATTAAGCCTCACACTGGGCTCCCTGCTCAGTGGGGAGCCTGCTTCTCCCTCTCTCCCTGCTCATGCTCTCTCTCTCTCTCTCTCAAATAAATAAATAAAATCTTAAAAAAAAAAAAAGAAAAAAGAATGACCATTGTTTTCGAGGTCCTGATGAGTTCTTTTTGTAATTTAACCTGATCTACAAAGGAGCTAACCAAATCATTAATAACAGTTACAGCCTATGCACACAGGGCACTCACCCTATGCTAATAGTTCACCCAGAACTTTGTCTATATTTACTTGATTAGGATCAACCCAGCCAAGAAAAAATGAAGTCAAATTTTAAACACAAGTAGTTTGGCTAGAGGCCATCCTTTTAACTACCCTCAAGATACTGTCTCGCCCTAAGACACTGTCTCGCCCTTAGAGTCTATCACTTGCACCAACTCAAAACTTCTTTAAAGCGAGAAAGGGTGGAAAAGCAGCAATAGCAAAGGAGCAGGGCCCTAAGGTAAACTGCCAGATTCTTGGGTCCCACCCAGATCATATTTGCCCTCTGTAAGCCACTTTTTTTTTTTTTACCTTCTTTTCTTTTGATTAGTTTTTCCTATTCAGGGGTTCTCTTCTGGCCCATCTGACTCCGGCTGACTTTGCAGGCCCACCCGTGTCCTGTTTCTCCACCCTAGGGGCGGGGCAAGGCGGGGCAAGGCGGGGCGAGCCTGCGCGGCAGCGGCCTCACACCCGCCCCTCGGCTCCCGACTGCGCGTGGCCCGTACGGCTTGCCGTCCTCGCTACGATGGCGGCTGCCGTGCTCCCCGCGTGGCTGCCGGTGCAGCCGGGGACCAGGACCCTGCGTACTTTCTGCACCTCCGTGTCTCCGGCCATCCGCTCCGCGATACCAAGCCCGCGTGAGTGTCTGTCGCGTCCCCTCCGGGCTTTGGGGGAGGTGAGAGGGCAGAACACCGACTCCATGCCGGCCGCCGTGCTGGCGGAGGCCGCACAGCCTAGGGGAAGCCGGTATGTGCCTTCCTCCCGGTAGGGAAGCCGCAGGTGTGGCTCTCTTGTCTGTGCCCCTGTCAGCGGGTTTTTAGTCGCCGATTTCTGCTTCTGGGTGCGCTGGGCGTGCTTGCTCCCCGCAGCCCCTAACGGTGACCCGCATTTTTTGGTGCTACCCTGCGCGGCCACTGGCACAGGGTCACTGTAGTTACTGGTGCCCGGTGATGTTTGTTGGGCGGTGTTGAACCATGGGTTTTCTCGAACGTCAAGAGAAGCATACAGCTGTCCTGGGACACACTGCAGCTCTGAACTCCAGCCCTAGCTATGCCACCAAATGGGATGACCTTCATTCAACAGGCGTCACTGAGATGACCTTCATTCAAGATACCGTTCTTGCCTTGGAAGAGGGTGTGGAAAAGACGTATCTGTTCACGGAGTCATACTGTATGCAGTGTGAGGTGCTGTAATGTGAATGGAGTGACACAGGGGCGTCGAAGAAGTAACACAGGGCCCACGGGAGTCCCGGAAAGCTGTGTCAAAGAGGGGGCGTGTCCAGGCATTCACACTCTTCTGTAACAGCGCCAATCTTCCTGTTACCAAGAGTTCAGTCTAGGCCGCCATCTCTCACTTCTGCAGTAGTTTTTTTACTCGCCCCTATTTCTGCGCGTGTTCTCCTACCTTGAATTCCCATAACCAGAGTGAAGTTTTCAAAAGCGAGTCTTACCTTGCTATTCCCTTGTTCAAAATCTACGAATGATTTCTCATTGCTTTAAGATAGGATAAATCCTGAACTTGTCAGAGTGGCCCTTAATAGTCTTAATGCTTGTGTCTTGTAAGTTTTTCATTCATTCTGTAAATACTTTACTCCTACTGTGTGCTGGGTAGTGTTCTAGGTACTGGTATAACAAGGTGTCTCACCTCATGAGGTTTACATTCTTTTGGGAAAGTCAGACTATAAACAAAACAATGTCAGTACAGTGTTAGGTGGTGATTAGTGCTTTGAAGAAAAATAAAGCAGGGTATTGAGAATGATGGATTGGAGGGGTACTGGCTATAGAGTAGGAAAAGATTGGGTGGTTAAGAAAGACCTCCTTGAGGAAGTGACATTTGAGCAGTGCCCATGGTATATAGCATGCCAAGATTGTGGGGTGGGAGGGTGAGGGG
>LNAC01000342.1:1024332-1054666 GCA_002007465.1 Ailurus styani
GAGGGGGGGTGGGGGGTGGGGGGGAAGAGCATTGTTGGCATAGGGATCTGCAAGTGCAAAGGCCAAGAAGTGAAAACAAGCTTAGGGGTGTGATCAAGGAACAGAAAGGAAGTCAGTGACGTAAGTGAACATAGGTGAGTGGTGGTCTAAGGTAAGTAATGATCTGATCTCACACAGCTTTAAGATTTTATTATAAGGTTGGGATTATATTGAAGGGTTTTGAATATGGAAGTGATTTTGATTTATATTTTTAAAAAAAACTTTATTTATTTATTGTGGTGGCAGGAGACAGCAGAGGGAGAGGGACAAACAGACCGTGCTGAGTGTGGAGCCTGACAAAGGGATTGATCCCATGACCCTGAGATCATGACCTGAGCCGAAACCAAGAAACAGATGCTTAGCTAACTGAGCCATGCAGGTGCCCCTGGTTTATACTTTTAAAAGAACACTGACCACTGCGGCATCTGGGTGGCTCAGTCGGTTAAGCATCTGCCTTCTTTTGCTCAGGTCATGATCCTGGGGTCCTGGGATCAAACCCCGCATCAGGCTCCCTGCTCAGTGGGGAGCCTGCTTCTCCCTCTGCCCGTTGCTCCCCCTACTTGTGCGTGCGCTCTCTCTCTCTCTCAGTCAAATAAATAAATAAAATGTTTAAAACAAAAATCTCTGTGTGGAGAACCAACTTTAGTGGGGTAAGAGTGGATCCAAGAGGTCAGTTTGGAAGCTTTTGCAGTAGGACAAATGAAATGATGGTGAGTTGGATTGAGGTAATAGCAGAGAAGGTGGCGTGGTTGGATATGGGATATATTTTAAAGGGATAGCTGGGAGGACTTACACTGATGGATTTGATATGGGCCATGAGGATAGGTCTCGGGAAGTGGGTTACATTCTTATCCTGAGTAATTGGATGAATAGCAGTATCATTTACAGGAATCAGGAAGACTGGAAGAAGAAAATCAAGAGCTCTGTCAATGATGTATTATAGTTGAGGTGCTTATGAAATATTTCCAACCTCTTTTCTCAGTGTTCTTTCTGTTCTAGTCTTAAATTTCAGCCATCTTGAACTACTCCCATTGATTTTCCATTTCCTTTTCTCTGTAGAAACTTAAACACTTGCCACCGCTTGCTCATCCTTAAGGTTTAGGCCTAACATCCAGTTCTTCAGGGAGATTTTCTCCCAACTAATTGACTTAGTTTTGTCCCCCGCTATATGTTGCTATTAAGACTATTTATTGAGGGGTGTCTGGATGGCTCAGTGGGTTAAAGCCTCTGCCTTCGGCTCAGGTCATGATCTCAGTATCCTGGGATCGAGCCCCGCATCAAGCTCTCTGCTCAGCAGGGAGCCTGCTTCCTCCTCTCTCTCTGCCTGCCTCTCTGCCTACTTGTGATCTCTCTCCTGTCAAATAAATAAATAAATAAAACCTTTAAAAAAAAAAAGACTATTTATTGAAATTACTTGTTAAGTAGTTATCTTATTTGACAGACTACATTCTGTGAAAGTAAGGTCTTTGTTTCTTTTGCTCATTGCTGCCTTCTCCATTTTTGGTACACAGTATCACTCAAATGAATGAATGAGTAAATGAATTACTATCAAGGTGTGAATAAGAATTTATCGGATAAAGAAATGAGCTAGGGAGCCGGAAGGGGACAGAAGCCAGACAGATGGAAGGGATACACATTCCAGGCAGAGAGGACAGTAAGTTTGGAGAAAGTCCAGAGGCTCTGGTACTGGAAGTGTAGTTTAGCTGGGGGACCTTGTAAAGGGAGGTGAAGCTAGAGATAGAAGTGGTTCAGTGTGTGAAGAGTCCTATATGCAATGCTGTTGTCACCCTAACTCTTTGATTCTTAGTTTTCTTGGCTGTAAATGACCTCTAAGGATAATAATAGTACTTACAGTTATTGTGAACAGTAAGATTAAGTGAGATAACAAAAAGCATGTAGCACAGTGTCTGACACGTGAAAGAGCTATTGTTACTGTACTAGAGCAGAACATTTAGAGAGATATAAGGTAATATTTTAAAAGGTATATACTGTATGTAAATAATTTACTGTCTTCTATAGTTATATGATTTATTAGGAATGGCCATGATTTTTCCTATTACTGGCATTACTGTACCATTGGCAGTTCTAATATGCAATACAGAAGGGAAAACATGGGTTTTTTTGGTGGAACCAAATAATTCCAAATATGGGCAAGTATATTTATAGTTCAAACATTTCCATTCCGTTATCTTTAAAGATGTAAAGTACTTATTTCTAACTAGATATTTTAATTTGAGAAAGTGAGTTTGATTATGAATCTGAGAATTTACTGGGAATATTTCTCTAGATGATGAATTCACTGTATCATCAGTCACGACACACTTTATATTTAAATAACTCTGAACTTTTCTTAACTATTTTTGACTTTTCATTAAGATTATTTAGTCCCAGAGCTTACAGAAAATAGATTATTGTTTCATTTTCCTATTACTGAATACGTGAAATAATTTAATAAGAGTTAAGGTATCATGATCAGTGTTGAACAAGTGTACATTATTCAGTTCTCTATAACTACTGTATTGTCTTTTAGGTACAGGAGTCAGAACATCCAGATATGAAAGGCCACTGAGAAGAAAGGTAAACAATTAATGTACTCTACTATATTTTATCTTAATGATTTCTGAAATTCTAAAGTGAGGCAGATATTCATGATCAGGCAGAGGAGTGCTGCCCAAGAAGGCTTCACAAGGGGATGTGTACTTGGTGACTGCCAGAGCCTTGACTGTAGTCTTTGACTGGTTTTTGTCAGTACCCCGAAAAATAGATCATTGAGAGGTGGACTCACTCACGTGCTCCTGGGAAATAGGTATATAAACTAGAATATAGAGTTATTGTTGATGATGCTTTAATAGTTAAGAAGCCTGGGATGTGTATATTAATCTCACCAGTTTGGTCTTACCTGGTAGGCAAGTCTCTGAAAGAATCCAATCCTCAGGTCACTTGTTGAGGATGGAGTCAGAACAGAGACAAATTATTAGATGGAAGTGAAATGGTACCAAATTATAATTATCTAGAGTAGTTATTTTCACAGGAATATTACCTTCTTCCAGGGCTCGCTGGTTTTGCTATTGCATTGTTGGGCATTGCCAAATTTTGCTTCTTTTAACCCCACTTTTATATGCTGGCTGTCCCCTTCTAATGAATACAGTTTTTAAAAAAATACGTGTAGTTAATGGGATTGACTAAACTGTCGCTTAGCTATTCTCTGGAACTAGGAAACATGTAATTTCTCATTATGTATGGATTCAGTTAGTTTAACCTATTTATTTATTTCCAAGTTCTTGTTATTTATTTCTTATTTCCTCTTTTTCCAAATTTTCAGTGTCCCCTCATGTATTGACTTCCAGCAAAAAAGTTCTAAAAACAAGATGGTCACCACTTTACAGTGGTTCAGCTTATAATTTTTCAACTTTATGGTAGTGAGAAAGCAGTACACATTCAGTAGAAACCGTACTAGGAATTTTGAATTTTGATCGTTTCCCGGGGTAGCATTATGCAGTTTGAAACTTGCATGATGCCAGGCAGTGGCATTTAGGCATAACCACACACACAGTCACGAGGATAAATAACCAATACAATTAACAACTAATCTGTACCCATATAACCATTCCTTTTTTTTTTTACTTTCAGTATTCAATAAATTATATGATATATTCAATACTTTATTAAGAAATAGGCTTTGTTTTAGATGATTTTGCCCAAATGTAAGCTAATGTCAGTGTTCTGAGCACATTTAAGGCAGGCTAGGCTAAACTATGCTGTTCAGTAGGTTAAGTGTATTAAAAGCATTTTTAACTTATGGTATTTTCAACTTACAGTGGGTTTATTGGACACTCAATCAATGTAAACACTCAGTGTCCCAATAAACCTGTTGTAAGTTGAGGAAGATCTGTATTTCAAAATATATTGTTACTTAGACATAAACCCATCATAAGTTGAGAAAGATCTTTATTTCAAAATATGTTGTTACTCTTTAACAAAATGTAAAAAATTTGCTAAAAGTCTAAATCCAGAGAAATTTTTAGTGAAGGAAGTGTGCTATTCAAGGGGATCCTTACCAGAGGGTTTGCAGAAACAGGGCAAAAATATTAGATAGGTTTGGTGTTTTTTTCATTTGAATAGCAGCAGCTTTATAAGAGGTCAGATTTCATGTTGGTTATAATTCTGCATATGTTTCTTTTATTGTAGCTTTTTTGCTTTAAAAGTAAAGATCAAATTTAAAATACTGAACTATTTTATATTCTTTAGGCACTACCTCCTAGGACAGAGAAAATGACTGTTGACCAAGATTGGCCTAGTGTTTATCCTGTTGCAGCACCATTTAAACCCTCTGCTGTACCTCTTCCCATTCGAATGGGTTATCCAGTAAAAAGGGGGGTGCCCATGGCAAAGGAGGGAAATCTAGAACTTTTAAAGGTAAGATATATTGCTGATTCATTGGCTAAGACGTATTTCTAAATAAATGCTGATCCTCTTCCCACTCCTACCCTACCTTGTACTTGAGGGTTCAGTATGTAGCAGAAGCTTATTGTATTTTAGTTTGAATTTTTTTTGAGGTAATAATGGATGATATATTCTGATTGTCCATGGTAAAGAAGACTCAAAGAGTCTTGAGGATTTAATAATATCATCAGTTGGTCCTATGGCTTCCTTTTTGGCTTTTTCTTTTCTGTTGTATTTTTTCTATCTTCATCTTTTGAGTGGAATTAAGAAAAGTGAAATAACCTAATTTGAGATTGAGAATTGTGGCTGAAATTTACTTTTCTTTTTTTTTTTTTTTCAGATTTTATTTACTTATTTTAGAGAGAGAGGGAGAGGAAGTGTGCACACAAGAGAGCACCAACAGGGGGAGAGGCCGAAGGTGCAGGGCTTGATCCCAGGACCCTGGGATCATGACCTGAGCTGAACACAGGTGCTTAACCAACTGAGTCACTCAGGTGCCCCTGAAATCTGTTTTTGAAAGATTCTAAAACTTTCTGTCCAGAAAAGTAGAATATTATTTAATATTGTTATAGTCCTTAAACTTCTTTATTTCTTGAAGGAAAATACATCATGTTAAATGCTTCAGTTGGTAGCATCTATAATGATTTTTTTAACTATAAGCTTTTTTTTTTTAAGATTTTATTTATTTTGCAAGAGAGAGAGAGCACACACATGTGAGCATAAGCAGGGAGAGAGGAGGGACTGAGGGAGAAGCAGACTCACCACTGAGCAGAGAGCCCAATGCAGGGCTTGATCCCAGGATGATCTGAGCTGAACGCAGACACTTAACCAACTGAGCCACCCAGGTGCCATGAACTATAAGCTTTATAAAGAAAATATGAGGGCGCCTGGATGGCTCAGCGGTTTAAAGCCTCTGCCTTCGGCTCAGGTCATGATCTCAGGGTCCTGGGATCGAGGCCCGCATCGGGCTCTCTGCTCGGCAGGGAGCCTGCTTCCTCCTCTCTCTCTGCCTGCCTCTCTGCCTACTTGTGATCTCTCTCTCTCTGTCAAATAAATAAATAAAATCTTAAAAAAAAAAAAAAAGATAAAAAGAAAATATGAATATGCTTTGCCTGAGAAGGCGTATCTTAGATGGTTCTTGTTATATACAGTATACTTGTCATAAACTGTGTTTGCCACTATATGAGAATCTTTTTCTTCTTTTTTTTAAATTGAAGTATAGTTAACACAAAATTTTACATTAGTTTCAGGTATACGACATATTCTACAAGTCTGTGTGTTACCACAAATGTAGCTACCATCTGTCTCCATATAGCACTATTACAATATCATTGACTATATTTTCTATGCTCTACTTTTTATCCCTATGATTTACTTACTCTGTAACTGGAAGCCTATATCTCCTACTCCCCTTCACCCATTCCTCCCATCCCTGCATGCCCCTTCCCCTCTGGTAACAACCAACCATCAGTTTGTTCTCTGAATTTGTGGATCTGTTTCTGCTTTTTGTTTATTTTGTTTTTTGGATTCTACATATAAGTGAAATAATATGGTATTTGCCTTTTTCTGACTTATTTCACTTAGCATATATATGACAGTCTTGAAAAAAAATTGCTAAAAGATGACAGTAAAAAATGAGATGGTAACATGGAAAAGGAGTTGTCTGCTGGTAGAGAGGGGTAAATGAAATTTGGAAATCTGAATGTTTCAAGAGATAAAAGAAAACAAACATTGAGGAAACTAATAGTTTCTTTAAATGAAAGAAGAGAACTTAGTTTAGGGGCAACTGGGTAGCACAGTCATTGAGCATCTGACTCCTGGTTTCGGCTCAGGTCATGATTTTAGGGTCGTGAAATTGAGCCCCACATTGGGCTCCACACTCAGTGTGGAGTCTGCTTGAGATTCTTTCTCCCTCTCCCTCTGCCCCTCCCAGTTGTGCACACACGTGCACATGTTCTCTCTCTCTCAAATAAATCTTTAAAAAGCAATTTCTGAAAAAGTGTGAATCTGTTTGGGGCTCCTGGGTGGCTCAGTCGTTAAGCGTCTGCCTTCGGCTCGGGTTGTGATCCCAGAGTCCTGGGATCGAGCCCCGCATCGGGCTCCCTGCTCTGCGGGAAACCTGCTTCTCCCTCTCTCACTTCCCCTGCTCGTGTGTCCGTCTCTCACTGTGTATCTATTTGTCAAAAAAAAAAAAGTGTGAATCCGTTTATGTAAAATTGTATACATGTGTCTGTTTTTTAAAGAGATGTCTAGATGTTAACCAAGGTGTTAAGGCTATAGAATCTTGAATAGTTTTTATTTCTTTTTGTATTCCAGGGAAATTAGGATGATTAAACAATAATCTGTGTCCTTAAGTGCTTTCATTTTTATAAGGAAAATATGTATACCTATAGATTTATGGCAGGAAGAGTACCATAAAAATAGCATTTATTTTTTCCCACAGTGGTCATCATAAAATACATCATGAATCTGTATTTCAAGGAATTCATTTATTGAATTCATAACACATATGACATAGAATTAATATTGTAAAAACTACATTTTATTTATTATAAAGTTTGTTATGCTTAGTATTTAGTTTTATGAAAAATTCTTTTTTATGTAGTAGGTGAATTTATCCTTTAAATTTCTCTATTTTAGATTCCCAATTTTCTGCATTTAACTCCTGTTGCAATTAAAAAGCACTGTGAAGCTCTTAAAGGTAAGTGGTTATTTCAGTATATGAACTTGATAATGACTTTGAACATAGGAATTTCATTTCTAATGATAAAGGTACCAGTTTATCAAGAGGATATAACATTTGTAAATGTTTATGTGCCTAAGGTAGGAAAAACTAAATATATAAAGCACATATTAACAGAACTGAAGGGAGAAACAGATGGCAATACAACAAAGAATAGGGGACTTCAATACAGCATTTTCAACAATAGATAGATCAGACAGCAAATCAATAAGGAAACACTGGCTATAAACTATATGTTAGACTGGATGGGTTTAACAGATGTTTACAGAAACATAGTAGTTCATAGTAGGGACTACTATGAACATTTACATGCCAACTAATTTGACAACCTAGAAGACATGAATAAATTTCTAGAAACATACAACCTACCAAGACTGAATCATGAAGAAATAGGAAATCTGGGGCACCTGGGTGGCTCAGTTGGTTAAGCGTCTGCCTTCCACTCAGGTCATGATCCCGGAGTCCCAGGATCGAGTCCTGTGTCGGGCTCCTGGCTCAGCAGAGAGTCTGCTTCTCCTTCTGCCCCTCACTCTGCTCTCGTGCTCTCTCTCTCTCTCACAACTAAATAAATAAAATCTTAAAAAAAAAAAAAAGAAAATCTGAACAGACCTGTTACTAGTAAGGAGATTGAATCAATAATCAAGAACCTCCCAACAACAACAACAGAAATGCAAGCTCAGATGGCTTAATAGGCAAATTCTAATCATTTAGAGATAGTACCAATATTTCTCAAATTCTTCCAAAAAAGGGGCACCAGGGTGGCTCAGTCAGTTAAATGTCTGCTTTCCACTCAAGTCATGATCCTGGGATCCTGGGATTAAGCCCTGCATTGGGCTCCCTGCTTAGTGGGGAGTCTGCTTATTCCTTTCCCTCTGTTCCCCCTCCCCCACTCATGTTCTCTCTCTCTCTCTCAAATCAATAAATAAAATCTTGTTTAAAAAAATTCTTCCAAAAAAGAAGAGGAGGGAACACTTCCAAACTCATTTTATGAGGACAGCATTACCTTGTTGACCAAAACCAGATAAGGTTACTACCAGAAAAGTAGCACAGGCCAAATTCCTTGATTAACATTGATATAAAAATTCTCAATAAAATATTACTAAACCAAATTCAACAGTACATTAAAAGGATCATGTCAAATCAAGTGGGGTTTATTTCAGGGATACAAGGATGGTCCAACATAAAAATCAGTCAATGTGATATATCACATTAACAAAACAAAATTAGAAGAAAATGTAGGCAGTAAACTCCTTGACATGGGTCTTGGCAGTGATTTTAGGATTTGATACCAATAGCAAAGGCAACAAAAGCAAAAATAAACAGGTGGGACTACATCAAACTATAAAGCTACTGCACAACAAAGAGAACCATTGATGAAAGGGCAATCTACAGAATGGGAGAAAATATTTGCAAACATCGGGTCAGGGGTTAATACCCAAAATTTATAAAGAATTCATACAGCTCAATAGCAAAAAGTCCCAGACAATTCAATTAAAAAATAAGCAGAGGATTGGAAGAATTAATATTGTTAGAATGTTCATATTACCCAAAAAAAACTACAGGTTGAATATAATTCCTATCAAAATACCAACAGCATTTTTCACAGAATTAGAAGGAAGCATCCTAAAATTTGTATGGAACTACAGAAGTCCCTGAATAGCCAAAGCAGTCTTGAGGAAGACCAAAGCTGTAGGTATCACAGTCTCAGATTTCAAGATATACTATAAGCTATAGTAATCAAAACAATATGGTATCCGCACAAAAATAGACACATACATCAATGGAACAGGATAGAGAGCCCAGAAATAACCCCACGCTTCTGTGGTCAATTCATCTGTGACAAAGGAGGCAAGAATATGCAATAGGGAAAAGACAGTCTCTTCAATAAATGATGTTGGGAAAATCGGACAGCTATATGCAAAAGAATGAAACTGGGACCACTGTCTTATGCCACACACAAAAACAAACTCAGAATGGATTAAAGTCATAATTGTGGATCATAATTCTGTTTAAATTATGATCATAAAATCAAAAATCATAAAATCATAAAACTGCTTAAAGAAAACATAGGCAGTTATTTCTTCAGCATTGGTCTCAGCAATATTTTTCTTGATATGTTTCCTTGGGAAGGGAAATAAAAGCAAAAATAAACTTCTGAGACCACCAAAATAAAAAACTTTTGCACAGTGAAGGAAACCATCAACAAAATGAAAAGGCAACCTACTGAATGGGAGAAGGTATTTGCAAATGATATATCTAACATGGGGTATATAAAATATATGAAGAAACAATGCCAAAATAATCCAAATTGATTAAAAAATGGGCAGAGGACCTGAGTAGAAATCTTTCCAAGGAAGATGTACAGATCATCAGTGGACACATGAAAAGATGCTCAGTATCACTAGTCATGGAAAGATTAGTGCAAATCAAAACCACAAGGAGCTGTTACCTCTCGCTTGTTAGAAATGGTTATCATCCGGAAGGCAAGAGATCCCAAATGTTGGTGAAGATATGGAAAAAAGGAAAACCATTTTGTACTCTTGGGTAGGGAGGTAAATTGATATAGCCACTACAGAAGACAGTATGGAGGTTCCTTAAATTAGAACTCCCATGTGATCCAGCAGTCACACTTCTGGATATATATATTCAAAAGAAATGAAAACATGGTATGGAAGAGATACCTGTTCCCCCACGTTCACTGCAGCGTTATTTACCACAGTCAAGAAATGGAAACAACCTAAGTTGGTGATTGGATAAAGAGGCAGGGGGGCAGTGCTAGGGTGGCTGAGTCATTAAGCGTCTGCCTTCGGCTCACCTCACGGTTTCAGGGTCCTGGGATGAGCCCCACATCCGGCTCCCAGGCTCCCTCAGAAGCAGGAAGCCTGCTTCTTCTCCCTCTCCCACTCCCCCTGCTTGTGTTCCCCCTCTCGCTGTGTGTCTCTCTCTCTCTCTGTCAAATAAATAAAATCTTAGAAAAAAAGTGGTGCGTGTGTTTGATATTATTTAGTTATGAGAAGGAAGGACATTCTGCCATCTGTGACAACATAGATGGGCCTTGAGGGCCTTATGCTAAATGAAATAAGACAGAGAAAGACAATTAGATTATTATTTCACTTACATGTGAAATCTTAAAAAAGCTGAACTCAGAATAGTAGAGGCTGAGAGGTGGGGGGAAAGGGAGATGTTGGTCAAAGAATACAAACTTCCAGTTTTGTTTTGTTTTTAAAGATTTTTTTAATTTTTATTTATTTATTTGACACAGAGAGAGAGATCACAAGCAGACAGAGAGGCAGGCAGAGAGAGAGGAGGAAGCAGGCTCCCTGCTGAGCAGAGAGCCCGATGCAGGGCTCGATTCCAGGACCCTGAGATCATGACCTGAGCCGAAGGCAGAGGCTTTAACCCACTGAGCCACCCAGGTGCCCGAAACTTCCAGTTTTATGATGAGTTCTGCGGATCTAACATACAGAATAGTGATTATAGTTATAAATACTGTGTTATATAACTGGAAATTGCTACGAGAGTAGCTCATAAATATTCTTACCACAAAAAGAAATGGTAATTATGTGACACTGGTGTTCGCTAGTATTATGATTGTAATCATTTTACAACATATATAAGTGCATCTAATCAATATATTGTATACCTTAAACTTACACAATGTTTTATATCAACTATATCTCAATAAAGATAGAAGAACAAAACTTCATTTTTATTTTTTAAAGATTTTATTTATTTATTTGACAGAGATCACAAGTAAGCAGAGAGGCAGGCAGAGGGAGAGGGGGAAGCTGGCTTGCTGCTGAGTAGAGACCCCCCCCCCCCAATGTGGGGCTCGATCCCAGGACCTCGAGATCATGACCTGAGCCAAAGGCAGAGGCTTAACCCACTGAGTCACCCAGGTGCCCCACAAAACCTCATTTTTAATATATTAAATCGCCTTATATTCTGAGTCATTGCTAGTTTCTCCTTTTTTTAGAAAAATTTTCAAGTTTTCAGTGAATTGTTAACATGTCAAATCTGCAAATTCCTTTTTTTTTTTTTTTTTTTTGTGCAGACTACTCTGCAAGTGGTTATGAACAATAAATAGAACCAGAACTCATAGTCCTTGTTCAGGTAGGTTAGGGACTTAATTGTTGCATTATAGATAGCACATACATAAAAAGAATGAAGAAAACACTGCAGAGTGTTGCCAATAGATAGAAATCAGTAGAATCCAAACTGAAGATAATGTAGGAAGATGCCAAGTGGAATAGTTAGTGGAGTCAGAAATGGGATAGTTTGCAGAGAGTTATCTTTTTTTTTTTTTTTAAGATTTTATTTATTTGACAGAGAGATTACAAGTAGGCAGACAGGCAGGCAGAGGGAGAGAGGGAAGCAGGCTCCCCACTGAGCAGAAAGCCTGATACAGGGCTCCATCCCAGAACCCTGAGATCACAACCTGAGCTGAAGGCGGACGCTTAACCCACTGAGCCACCCAGGCGCTCCTGCAGAGAGTTATCTTGAAGAAATTGTTTAAAATAAGAACTTCATAGTGATACATAGATGTGGTAACATCAAGTAGCAGTAAAACTGATGATGAAAAGCAGTAGTCTCATATTTCTCCTTTCTCCCAGTCCCTCATTTCAGAAGTGTTCTCTTTTAGTCATCGTTTAGGTCTCATAAGTACTTACTGAGCATATATTTGCTTATTTTTCCACATAGTCTCTTTCTAGATAATATTATATATTCTTTATATTTTATATATGTATAGTTAATTAGTGTATGTTTTTCATTATACATATGTAAGGTGGAAGTAATCACCAGACCATGATTATATCTCCAGTTCTAAATTTATTGAATTTGAACAATATGCTTTTTAAAAATTTTATTTATTTGAGAGAGAGAGAGTGAGAGAGAACACGAGAGAGGAGAAGGTGAGAGGGAGAAGCAGACTCCCTGTGGACCTGGGAGCCCAAAGTGGGGCTCGATCCCGGGACTCCAGGATCATGACCTGAGCTGAAGGCAGTCGCTTAACCAACTGAGCCACCCAGGTGCCCCAAATTTAAACAATATTTATTGATTCCTAGATATAAACAGATTTCACTCACGTACTCTATTTTTTTAAAGATTGATTTGTTTATTTGAAAGAGAGCCTGCAGAGGGGAGCGAGGGAGAGGGAAAGAGAATCTGAAGCAGACTCCTCGCTGAGTGCAGAGCCTCACAGGGGGCTCAGTCTCATGACCTTGAGATCATGACCTGAGCCAAAACCAAGAGGTGGCTTAACCGACTGCACCACCCAGACGCCCCTCACTCACACCCACAGAGGTAAAGGCAAAGCACTTCTTTTTTCATAGTTTTATGCATGTTTTCATACGTGTACATATTCTGACTCAATTTCTGATCTAATCGGCATTGGACTACATACAGAAGGACATTGGGATTGATTTAGGTTCACAGCTGTTAGTGATTGGTTATGTAGTTTAATTCAAGAGTTAGTACCTTTGAATGAATTCTTAAATTCATGGTAATTAAAAAAGAAACGTGTAAATGCTCAGTACACTTGTTAAGGCTTTTCAGGAAAGAAAATGAAATCTAAAAACTACACGGGCAGCCTGATAATGCTGGAAGGAGAAATAGTATAGTGATCATGATTATGCTAAAATTTGAGCTTTTGGAAGGGCCTTTTATTGAAAAATGTAAGGAAGAATTAAAGAAGTCTTAAAAAGTAGGAAGAATGACCTTACTCTTGAATGAGGGAAGAACACTGTCTCCTATCTCCTTTCATGTATGTGGTCTTTTTGGGATAGTAGGATGCATTTCTGTCCTTTTAGTATGTTTCTGTTTTCTTTGCTGCCTGGTGATAGACTGATGTTGATCATTATTCCAGATTTGTTCCCTGTTTGGCACAAACCATATACCACTTTTTGATCGCTTGTGAAGTCAGTTAAGGAATGTATTACACTGTGATAAATCTCATTTTTCTTCTTTTTAAACATTATTTTTAAATGTGCATTTATAATCTAGAAACTGGGTTTTTTAATGAGGTACTTCTAAAATACTTCATAACTCTTAAATGAAAGGTTTTCATATGGCACTTTCAGAAGAGTAGCATTATATTTTAAGTATTTAAGTAAGTGTTTAATCTTTCTTTAATTTTTGCCTTTACACTTTTGCCAGCTTCTAGATTTAGATTGTATCTTCCAAATAACTCAAAAGCTTTTAAAATATTTCTTCTCAATTTTCTTTTAAAGTAGGTCAGTTCAGATTTTTATATCTAACTTGCAAGTGGAAAATCTGAAGCACAGGAAAGTTAGGTAATTTACCCAAACTTTAATAATCAGTGGTAGAAGTTAAGTAAAAACCAAGGTCTTCCGAAGTCTAGTCTATTGCTCTACCTATCAGATGAATAGGAGTCTATTATGTACTTTCCAGTTGGCTGTATTTTTTAGACATATAATCCGGTAATTTAAAAGTTGTAATTATCATCTGGTTATTGAAATGACTTATTCAAAGTTATAAAAAATAAAAGACTCAGTACAAATCCAAGAACTCATAAAATTCTCCAAACTAGTCTCTTTTATAAAGTGCTTGGCAGTGTTGCATCTTATAGTGCAGGATATTGGAATTATTCCATGATGGGAATAAAATTCAACCTCAGTAATCTTGTGCTTTTCATTTTATTTAAATGTCAAAATTGCGGAGCTACTTCTTTCCCCCAAGTGTGTGAGTATTGCTGTCTTAAGCAGGGTGTTAGAAAATGGTGGGAGCTATACTTAATTTGTTACCATATATTTAGTTGCAGATCTTGGAGAGTCTTTGTAACCCAGAGTGACATTTTACTGACTGATATTAAAGCCTAAATGGGAGCTAAATATAGTACGTACTATAAGAAAATGGTTAACTATAGGAAATGTTATTGACAAAGTACCTTTCCCTGTCCCTTAAATCACCGTGTGGAAGAGTTCCCACATATGCCTATGCTTGTGACCAGCCTCTCCTGCAGTTGTGCTTTTTGGAGAAAGCACAGACCCTATGAGATTTAATACGTTTGACCTAAGAAACCAATTACTTTTAGGTATTCTTAGAATGAGGTTCTTAATGGGGCGCCTGGGTGGCTCAGTGGGTTAAAGCCTCTGCCTTCGGCTCAGGTCACGTTTGATTGAGCCCTGCATCAGGCTCCCTGCTCAGTGGGGAGCCTGCTTCCCCCGCCCCCCTGCTCTCTGCCTGCCTCTCTGCCTACTTGTAATCTCTCTCTCTCTCAAATAAATAAATAAAATCTTTAAAAAAAAATGAGGTTTTTAAGGAGTGAAATTTCCATGGAGGGGAACCTGATTGTACCAGAAGTTTTCGTCTCAAGCTGAGAGCCCTCTACACACTAACTTTGTAGGAATAGGGCAAAATGAAATCAGCTACCTTCTTATGGGGTCCCTCAATACAGATAGCTATAGGACATGCTGGGAGCTTTTTTCCTCTTAAGTTCCCTCTCCCCTACCCCCACCCCCTCCACTCCAGGAGGCCTGAGTTTATATCTCTGTGCTGTGGAGATAGATAGTGTGCCACATTCTTGTTCACAGTACAGTGCTTGGAACTTCCTATTGTGGCCCAGTTCTCACAGCCAGTTCCACCTCCCCTCTAGGCTAGTTGTGTTGCCTGAATGTGAGGACAAGTCTTTTCCTCTTTACATTTAGCCCCACTGGCGCAAAAGTCACATAGAGGAAACATGAATTACTGTAAGGATCTATTTAATAATGCCCTAGACATTTGTACCTGTTCAGTTTGAGGCCCTATTCAACTCAATTTCTGAGAGAATGTAGACCATCTCTCACTTTCTTCTAAGAGATTTTTCAGAGCTTCTTGGAGTTCCCCTCAGTAGACCTTTAGTAACTTTCATTTGGGGATGAATTACTATTATCTCTTGCTTTTTTCAAAAACAATTAACACTCTGAGCACTATGAACTGTTTGCTTTTAGTTGGCGAAGGGGAATTAAACTGTCCTATAACGGGGTATGTGCAAAGCTATACTAAGCTTCCATCAAGTCATAGTTCTCTTTTAAAAAACCCAACTTACTGCTCCCCACCAAACCCAAGCTATCTAAATCATTCATTTAATTACATTCTCTAATTAGGATTCATCTAAGAAGAAAGGGGATAAAGGATGATGATGTATTTAAAAAGTGCAGAAGAGAGTGTGCTCTTTCATTTCATGTAACTCTAAAATCATCTCCCTTAATAATTTGATTTTGTCTGGTAGCACACATTGCAATGAGAATTTACTTGGCAAAAATATATTTGAGATAATTTTTCTTAATTCTCAGATTTCTGCACTGAGTGGCCACCTGTACTGGACAGTGATGAGAAATGTGAAAAGCATTTTCCCATTGAAATTGACACAACTGATTATGTTTCATCAGGACCATCTATTCGAAACCCCAAAGCACGAGTAGTAACGTTAAGGGTAAGAAATACTTTTTTAAAAAATAAGAATTATTATAATACATTATTTCAAAATAGCATTTTGTGTGTATGATTATAAAACTGATATTATCATAGAAAATTTGGGAAATACAAAAGTTTTAAAGTATTAAATAAAATTGCCTATAATTCTACCACTTATAAATAACCTTGACTACTGGAGTTCATTTTAGTATATATGTAGTCAACCTTTGTGTATGTTAATGGGGTGATCCTATATTTGATTAGTTATCTGCTCATTTTTATTTAACAATATGAATTAAAATTTTTCCAAGGTTATTAAACATTTTTTATTTTTTTATTGATGTATAGTTGGCGTACATTATATTAATTCCAGGTATACAACCTAGTGACAATTATGTACATTACAAAATATTCACTATGATAAGTGCAGTTACCATCTGTCATCATATAAAGTTATCACTCTTTAATATTATTTTAATTTTTTTAAAATTATTTTTAAGTAATCTCCATACCCAATGTGGGGCTTGAACTCACAATCCGAGATCAAGAGTCACAGGCTGTACTGACTAGGCCAGCCAGGTGCCCCCTCTTTAATATTATTTTTTTATTATTATTATTTTTTTAATTTTTATTTATTTGAAACAGAGAAAGATTACAAGTAGGCAGAAAGGCAGGCAGAGAGAGAGGAGAGAGGAGGAAGCAGGCTCCCCGCTGAGCAGAGAGCCCGATGTGGGCCTCAATCCCAGGACCCTGAGATCATGACCTGAGCTGAAGGCAGAGGCTTTAACCCACTGAGCCACCCAGGCGCCCTAATATTATTTTTAATGGCTACATAGAATAACGTAAATCAGGGTCTGTTCTGTGCTAAGAGAGTGTTTGAGGCTCGGTGAAAGTTGATAAGAGACCAAAATCCGAATGTTTGGGTTTTTTTGTTTACTCTTTCAGAGATTTCTTAGGAAATAAGTGATGAATAATAGTGGTTTTAATTCCCTTTTTAAATATCTATACCTTGGTTTTTTTCTTCCTTTTTGTCTTTTTCATTAGATGAAATTTCTAAAATAATGTTTATGTAGTCCCTTATGCTGTTCTATACAATGGGTGTGCCTCTGATTTTTAGCCTCTAAATATAAATTGGTATTCAGTTTGAGATAATAGCCTCTATTATGTTAACGATGTGTCCTAGTCCTATAGCGTTTTTGAAATGATCTTTGAATTATTGTAGTAACTAGCTATATTGTTAGGTTTTCACTTACTAAAGTGTTCTGAACCCTGGTTATTTCATAGTACGTCATTCTTTTACTTTACCGTGAATCTGCTTTGTTAGCATTTTATTTAGGATCATTTGTCCTCATCTCATGTTGCTTTGGAGAAACATTAAATCCCTGCTCTTACTCATCAAGAGCATGTCACATACCGTTGCTGTTCCAAGTATCTTGCTGTAGTAACTTCCAACGTAGTATTTAAAAGCACTGTTTTCTCTGGTAAGAGTCTTGATCCACATGTCATAGCTTTCTCACACAGCAGTCATAGAGTAGTTACCTGATGGTTTTTTTTTTTTAAAGATTTTTTTTTTTATTTATTCATTTGACACAGAGAGAGAGATTACAAGTAGGCAGAGAGGCAGGCAGAGAGAGAGGAGAGAGGAGGAAGCAGGCTCCCTGCTGAGCAGAGAGCCCGATGTGGGCCTCGATCCCAGGACCCTGGGATCATGACCTGAGCCGAAGGCAGCGGCTTTAACCCACTGAGCCACCCAGGCGCCCAAAAAGTTTTAGTTTTATAAAAAAGTTGCAAGGATAGTTCACAGAATCCTCCTATATTTCACACCAAATTTCTCATGTTGTTAACATCTTTATTCTTGTGGTACATTTATTACAACTGAGCCAGTAGTGACACGTTATTAATTAAAGTTCACACTTTATTCAGATTTTCTTTTTAAAGACTTTATTTATTTATTTGACAGAGAGAGAGAGAGAGAGAGATCACAAGTAGGCAGAGAGGCAGGCAGAGAGAGAGGAGGAAGCAGGCTCCCTGCTGAGCAGAGAGCCTGATGTGGGCCTCGATCCCAGGACCCTGGGATCATGACCTGAGCCGAAGGCAGCGGCTTTAACCCACTGAGCCACCCAGGCGCCCCAAAAGTTTTAGTTTTATAAAAAAGTTGCAAGGATAGTTCACAGAATCCTCCTATATTTCACACCAAATTTCTCATGTTGTTAACATCTTTATTCTTGTGGTACATTTATTACAACTGAGCCAGTAGTGACACGTTATTAATTAAAGTTCACACTTTATTCAGATTTTCTTTTTAAAGACTTTATTTATTTATTTGACAGAGAGAGAGAGAGAGAGAGATCACAAGTAGGCAGAGAGGCAGGCAGAGAGAGAGGAGGAAGCAGGCTCCCTGCTGAGCAGAGAGCCTGATGCAGTGCTCGATCCCAGGACCCTGAGATGATGACCTGAGCCAAAGGCAGAGGCTTAACCCACTGAGCCACCCAGGTGCCCCTAAAGACTTTATTTATTTGAGAAAGAGCATGCACGAGAGAGAGCATGAGTTGGGGGAACATGGGAGAGGGAGAGGCAGGCTCCCCGCTGAGCAGGGAGCCCTGTTGACACCAGGCTCTATTCCAGGACCCTGGGATCCTGATTTGAGCCGAAGGCAGTTCCTTAACGGACTGAGCCACCTAGGAGCTCCTATTCAGATTTCTTTAGGCATCTCTTGACTATGGTGGTTTCTCAGAATTTACTTGTTTTTGGTGACCTTGACAGTTTTTAGAAGTACTGGTTATGTATTTTGTGGAATGTACTTCATTTTAGATTTGTTTGGTATTCTTCTCATGCGTAGACTGATACGTATTTTTGGGAGGAAAACCTCTCCAGTAAAGTGCCATTTCATCACATCATAGCAGGGGTAGAGGCTCCTAACATGCCGTTACTAAAGATGATGCCTTGATCACCTGGCTGAGGTACTATTTGCAAGTTTTCTTCACTACAAAAGTACTCTTTTTTTTCTTTCTTTCTGTACTGCATCCTTTAGAAGGAAGTCACTATGCATAGTCCATACTTACAGAGGAATTAACAGTTATGCTACACCTCCTTGAGGGAAAAATACCACATAAGTTGTTTGTAATTCTTCTATATGGGAGATTCGTCTCTTCTCTTCCATTTATCTGTTTATTCAACCATTTATATCAGTATGGATTCATAGATATTTATTTTAGCATTTGGATTATAATCCAATAATACATCTTTTATTTTGTTGCTCAAATTGTTCCAGCTTTGGCCATTGGTAACTCTTTCAGTTGGCTACTCTGTTACTTTGCCATGCCCCATCATTTGTTTTTTAAATACTTTTTGTTTTTTTGGCACCACAAAATACTCCAGGCTTATAATACACATTCCCTATCCCAGTTCTAGAATCAGCCATTTCTCCGGGAAGCCCTGAATAATGTACTTTTGATTCATCTCTTCTGGAGAATGACTGCCCCCTTTTTGAGATGCCTTCCAAGACCCTCAAAAAATTAGTTTTTTACTCCATGTAGTCTGTATTTTAAATCAGAACAGTCCATGTATGGTGTGCCTGAGTGGCTCAGTTAAGTGAATGCCTTCCGCTAGGGTCATGATCACACAGTCCTGGGATTGAGTCCTGCCTGGGGCTCCTTGCTCAGTGGGGAGCCTGCTTCTCCCTCTACCCCTCCCCCTCCTCACGGGTATCTCTTGCTCGCTCCCTCCCTCTCTCTCTTTCTCAAATAAATAAAATCTTAAAAAAAAAAAGAAAACATTCCATGTGGACTGCAAGAATATGTTGGCAGACCTGCAACCATTTTTATAGTATAAGGTAACAATAGATAAACTTTAATTTCTAGAAATTTATCAGGGATACATCAGTGTTTGATTTGTAATTTTCTTTATTTTTGGTATCAGGATTGTGCCTTCTTTATGAAATAAATTTTCAAAGCTTGTCAGCCTTTTTTTTCCCCCTAGAATAGTTTAAGTATCATAGCAATATATTTATTTATGTGTTTGGAGAAATTTAAAATATTTAAAATTACAAAAGACAATACATGCTTACTGTATAAATTTTAGAAAAAAAGATAAAAGGAAAAAAACAGCCTTAAAATAATGCTCGGCCAACATTCCACAGGTTAATATAAATAACCTAGGGAGTGAGGTGCCTGCCTGGTTCAGTCAAAGGAGCATGTGACTCTTGATCTCAGGGATGTGAGTTTGAGCCCCATGTTGGGTGTAGAGATTACCTAAAAATTAAATAAATAAACAAATAAATAAAAGTACCTAGGGATAATTAATATCTGATACATTTCTAATAACTTAGTAAATGTTGCCTCTTTTTAATAATAATGATAATAACAACCAGCTGTTGTTGAGCTGTTAGGTGATAAAAAATTCTCTGAACTCAAGAATCAGGAAATCTAGATTTTTGCCTTACTTTTTGTGGGCCTTAGTCGTCAGTACCAGAATAGATATCTGGTTCCCTACTTGTTCTGTTTGTTTATTTTATCTTACGTAAAAATGATACGATTGCATTATTTGAAGTGTATCATAAGATACCACTTACATATCAGACCACCATCCTCTTTTGTCTCCTTTTTGTCTTACGTCACCGTGTGATATCTGCAACACTTCTTTGTGTTCTTTTCCCCTGACTCATGTCTGCCCTTCTTGGACTCTTTTCACTCTACCCACTGATGGTAGAAGCTCAGTGGTAGTGTCCTGAATGGTGTCATGTAGTTCAAGGGTAAAAGCAGGTAAAACAGTGGGACTAAAGCTTGTGTATTCTGGCATGACTTATTTTTTATTTTTATTTATTTGGGAGGGCGTGGGGGGGCAGAGAGAGAGAATTCCAAGTAGTCTCCATGCCTAGTGCAGAGCCCAATGTGGGGCTTGATCTCACAACCCCAAGATCATGACCAAAATCAAGAGTCAGAAGCTTAAACAGGTGCCCCCTGGCATGACTTAAAGTAATACTGTGAAGCCAGTCAAATATTATAAAGTATTATATAAAGAGATACTCAAAATTTTAAATTCAGAGAAAGAAGGATGGTATCATTTTTCTTGATAGTCCTAAAAGTAGTGCAGAATTAAAAATAACTTTATATTTATGTAGGACTTTTCTTTAAAAATGCTTTCTTCCATTTATTCTCATTCATTCCTGAAAAAAATCCTGTAAGTCCTTTCTGTTTTGTAAATGAGGAAACAGACAGTAAGATCAAATGATTTGTTTAAGGTCACTTAGCAAATAAAGTAGCAAATGTAGAAATCAAACCCAGGTCTTGTCTTTTGTATATAACTATAGTTCTTCAACTAACTATACTGTGCTTCTAAATAGAGAAGGTATCTCACACAATTAGGCATTTCTCAATTTATGTAGCTCTTGAATATGGGCATTTGAAAATACATACATATAACCATGATCTCCTATATAGGATTTGAAATGTCAGTTTTGTTTTGGGGATAATGTTAATAGTACAGTATTGATTCTTTAAAATGTAGCAGCTTGAAAAAAGAAGAATCCAAGGATTCTTTTTGAATTTTGGAAAAAGAATGGTGGTAAAAGCTGCTCAACTTCAGAATCAGACTATTAGTCTAGGTTAAAGACTACAATTTTGCAGCGCCTTTGAGTGCTAGCAGGTGGCGTGAGTGTACCACATAGCTCTTTCTAAAATATTTGAGTTTCTGGCAGAAACTATGTAATTTTTTGAACATTAAAATGTTAATATGAATAAGTTTTAAAGCTGTTACAATAATCAGAATTGGTGCCACTTTTTTACTACTTCCTACATAAAAAGCTAGAACACTTAAATTTTTTAAATGGTAAATTTTTAAGTTTATTGTTGAACGTGATTACATTGAAGAGAGTTTTAAAAGGAGTCTCTTATTCTGATGTAAAAACTGTTCTTTCTCTGTACTGTATCTGTATGCATGCATACGTACAAATATTTTTATAATTATAATGTAAATTCATTTTGCTATTTTCTTCTAAGTAATTGTTGTTAATAATCAGAATTATAGTAAAATTTTCTTTAAGATTTTTATTTATTTATTTATTTATTTATTTATTTATTTATTTGACATAGAGATAGTGAGAGAGCACAAGCAAGGGGAGCAGCAGGCAGGCAGAGGGAGAGGGAGAAGTAGGCTCCCCGCTGAGCAAGGAGCCTGATGTGGGGCTTCATCCCAGGACCCTGAGATCTTGACCTGAGCTGAAGGCTGCTACTTAACTGACTGAGCCACACAGGCACCCCTAAAATTTCTTATTTTATTCCTCAAGCTGATAAGCTAGTTGTTGATCCGTATTCTTTCCAGGGAACTGTGGTAATTTGCACGGCCTACACATAGAACATTCTGTTGGGTTGATACATCATAGTCAGTGTTTTTCCTGTGTATGTTCTTTAAAAGTGTTTATTTATTTATTTCCTATATTTTCTGCAGTTCAAATAAAAATTCACGGTGCTTAAAAAAATAACGTATCCTTTCTTTTTTTCCATTTATCTGTTCATTCAACAAATACATGTAGTATGTTCTTAAAGTGCTAGGCCATCGCCATAAATAGGACAGATACCATTCTTACCCTCAAGGGTTTGCAGTCTAGTGGGAAAAATGGAAAAATAAATAAGCTCTTACTGAAGTAGAGAGAAGTGGATGTGATGATTTTAAAATCTCATTTAGCCTCTTTTTTCTTCATACGGTTGTGGATCTTTCTTATTCTTAATGCTGTCCATGGAAAAACAGTGTAGTTTACCTTACTTAACTGTATTCTAGTATCTAACCAATTTTTCTATGTCAAGCCTAGTCATCTTTTAGATGCCTTCAGCCCATGCCATAATTCTCTGCGAATTAAAAAGTGTGTTCATGTAGTCCAGCGTTTCCCAAAATATGTTTTAAGGAAGACTAATTCCGTGAACTGTCCCTTGAAAAATAGAATATGAGGTCAATAAATTTGGGAATTGTTACATGAGAACCCTGTGTCTTGAAATTTCAGAACGCTCATTAGCATATTACCTCTTCTGAGAAATCCTTCTATAAAGAACCCGATTTAACTCCGTATTTTCTGAATGTATTCAACAAAAATAGCCTTTTTAGAGAAATAATTCTTCTTAGCAGCCTCTGGGACTAGTATTAACATTTTGAGAAAGGTAGAGCTGAATTATTTCAGATGTTTTGATCCTTCATGAATGCTGCATTCCAGCTTCCATGAGATATATGTACCTTTTAAAATAAATACCCCTAAACTAGTTGCGGTGATAAAGGTCTCATAATTGCATGGTGGGAATATCTTAAAGCCTTTTTGTTTTATCCATTTATTCTTATATTCCAGCTTTACTAATACTAATTGAGTTTAATTCTTAGTGCTACTCATAAGCTGTAATTTCATTTATTTAAGAGACTTGTTATTGGTTCTTTCAGGAAAGGTGCTAATGCCCAGAACTTTCAATTTGAAAGAGTTTACTCCGCCTGTCTTTTTTTTCCATGAGTAAGATCAGGCTTCATAATGCACGTCAGTTGCTAACTCTATATAGACAAGAGTGCAGGATTGCAAAAGATTCTTTTTGGTTGGTTTAACGTCAGTATAAATAATATTTGCTACTGGGTTTTGGGGGCTTTTTTGTCACTAAGCAAAAAGTGTCTGAAATAACTCTTTTCAAATAACTTTTTCTTGTATTTTTAAGGTTAAACTTTCCAGTTTGAATTTAGATGATCATGCAAAGAAGAAACTCATTAAACTTGTGGGAGAGCGATACTGCAAGACTACAGATGTACTTACCATCAAAACAGACAGGTAAAAAAAGTTCAGCAGATTGGTCATTGTTGTTTTATTGTCTTCCAGTCCCCTGGCAGTCCTTTTCTTAGGAAATGACATTGAAAATCAGGGTAGCCTTTTACATCAACATACGTTAATGTATTAGGTCAGTGAAGTTGTCCAATTCATGTGTTTTTTTTTTTTTTTAAAGATTTTACTTATTTATTTGACAGAGAGAGACACAGCAAGAGAGGGAACACAGCAGGGGAAGTGGGAGAGGGAGAAGCAGGCCTCCCACTTAGCAGGGAGCCTGATGTGGGGTTGGATCCCAGGACCCTGGGATCATGACCTGAGCCGAAGGCAGACGCTTAACGACTGAGCCACCCAGGTGTCCCCAGTTCATGTGCTTAATATCTTCACACTAGTCCACTGTTGTCCTCTTTATGGACATGGAGAGGCTTGCCTAACTGCCTAGTTAAATTATTGTTGCTGTTTTTCAGTCTTGATTCTAATATATCCATGCGCATAAGACTCAGGAGAGATGTTAGAAGAGAACAAAAGTGTGATTTGCTAGCGGTTAAGGTTTGAACAGGTTTTTACAAAGTCAAAGATCTTATAGTTCAAAATCTAAATGATTAAATACAGAAATTTAATTTACCTAGGCAATTTTATAAATAAGAATTTTAGTGAATTTACTTCTTAAAGACAGTATTAAATTTACCTCATATGAATTCATAAATTAGGTCTCTTGAGATGAAGAAGGGTTATTGGTATGTTTTTACAAAAGGGTTATTTTATTTCTTCTTGTGGAAGCGGGGAAGGACAGAAGGAAAGGGAGAGAGAGAATCTTAAGCAGGCTCCATGCCCACCATGGAGCCCAGCATGGGGCTCGATCTTGTGACCCCCAAGATCATGACCTGAGCAAAGTCAACAGTCAGACACTTAACCGATTGAGCCACGCAGGTGCCCCAGGGTTATTTTATTTCTATCTTATCATATTAGGCTGTTTCTAAATTATGTCAAAATATAAAGACCTGCCTTTAGAGAACAACAAGTGGGCAGATATCTTCCCTTCCCATTCCAGTTTCAGAGCATTTGGAGGTGTCAATATCAATGAGGTTTCATATCCTCCTTCTTAGTGGTGGGAAGAAGTAGAATGGCATATATAAGTGATGGCAACAATGTGGGGGGCAGGGGGCAACAATGCCAACACATGGAACAATGTGTTCCCAACCTTGGGAACCCTGGTTTCAGATTATTACTATATGGGGGAAAATAGATGTGAAATATTTTAGTAATATTCTTTTTTACTGTCTCTAGAAAATGTAAAATAATGTTGTTTTTAGTTTGTGCAACTTAAAAAAATACCTTTAAAATGTTGCTCTTTGAAATTCTAGCAGTATTTGACAATGTTTTCTTCCCTAAGTTTTCAAGTGTCAGTGTGTGTGTGTGTGTGTGTTTTATGGTAGCAACTATTTAGACAACTATTAAACCTAAGTATAGACTAAGCAGAGTACCATTAAGGTCATTTGTCATGTGATGGGTTTTTGCTTTTTTTTTTTTTTTTAAGATTTTATTTATGTATTTGACTGAGAGAGCGAGGGAGAAAGTGAGCACAAGCAGGGCGAGAAGGAGGCTCCCCGCTGAGCACAGTCCAAAGTGGGGCTTGATCCCAGGACCCTGGGATCATGACCTGAGCCAAAGGCAGATGCTTAATCTACTGAGCCCCCAGGCACCCCTGTCAAATGATGGTTTCATTTTATATTTAAAGAATTTGGAATTAATGACTTCCTTTTCTATGTTATTTTATTAATCTAAAAGCTAAATTTGGGGCACCTGGGTGGCTCAGTGGGTTAAAGCCTCTGCCTTCAGCTCAGGTCATGATCTCAGGGTCCTGGGATCAAGGCCCTCATCGGGCTCCCTGCTTCCTCCTCTCTCTCTCTGCCTGCCTCTCAGCCTACTTGTGATCTCTCTCTCTCTGTCAAATAAATAAATGAATAAAATCTTTAAAAATAAAGAACTTTAAAAAATAAAAGCTAAATTTGCCATCTCATATTTATGTAGAAGTTCTAATATTAGGTCTTTACTTCCATTTTAAATATAACAACTTCAATACAGGATTGAATAGTATAGCTCATTTTTTAAAACCTTGGCTCTGGAGAAATCAAGATGAACATTTTGATTAGCATATGTCATCAGTCTATCTCTGTTTTTAAAATGAACTCAGTAGATACACTCACGCTGTCCAGCAGACTCCTAGCCTTGAAATTGTGAAGGGTACCTGGATTGGACAGTCATTAAAAATAGTGTAAAACTATTATGAGATACAAATAACTCCATTAGTGATGAAAACAGAGAGAAGTAAAAGGTAGGATATTCCCTGAAGATAGGGAATACCTGAATATAAGTTATCCTTTATATTTAGTGTTTGTGTATTTTGCAAATTATTTTATGTACTGAATTTTTAAAATTTTGACTTCTTTCCTCTCTTTCTCTTATAGGTGCCCTTTAAAGAGACAGAATTATGATTATGCAGTGTATCTGCTAACAGTTTTATACCATGAGTCTTGGGTAAGTGATTGTGTGTGAATGTTTAATAATTTTGTCAGTATAATTTAGACTGTGTTAACATTTCAAAACAGTCTGTGGCAAGTACTCAGTTGAGGGCTTAATGAACCACTAAACTACGGATGAAATGTTATAAATAACTTCTACTGACATTGAAAGTGAGGACCTTGAAATAGATTATGCAGTTCAACTGAGATGACTAAATACTAAATGCCTTTAAAATTCAGAGTTTCTGTCTTTGGTTGGAAGATTTAAAAAATTGTTTGTCTGTTTGACTTGGGCTGAAAGTTATCAAAGTTATGGAAGGGAGTTCATCTGTATAACTTGAGAATTTAGAATGCATCCTGCTGTTCAAATAAACTTCATAACTAAGCCCCAAAACTTTATAGAAAGGTATTTTAAATATTTATTAAAATTCTTAGTTAACACATAGCCTTTCATATGAACATTTCACTAGCATACATTAGGGATGATTAAGGGCAATTAATTATTTAAATAGTATGAAAAATAGTCCGTGTCTGGGTTTATCAAGTTTTAATATAAGCATACACATTTATTTATAAGGAAGCTTTTGCTTGAGCATCAACTTACCTAATTTAAAGTTGGTATCTAATATGTTTAGGTAACTCAAAGTTTTAAATATTATTTTTTAATTTTAAAATCATTTTAAATGTGCATAAATTAAATTTTTTTGCAGCTCGCCTAACAGACATGGGACTCCGTAGTATTTTCTATTAGGAACATTTGAATGAATGGAGATAGGTAGAAAGTGTCACTCTTTTTAGATGTTTGAAGGACTCCATATGAAAGAAGGGTTGGATTTGTTTTTCGTGATTTTTAGGTATACAACCAGGCAGAAGCAATAGGGAAACAGACTTTTTCACTGAGTACAAACTTTCTAAGAGAGTCCTCTAAAGCTGGATTTTGCTACTTTTAATAGGTAGAGAATGTTTCATCCGTTGGCTACTTATTGGGGATATGGCAGTGAAAGGATCACTCTTTCTTTGGATAGGCAGTTGGATTAGATGCCCTGGGGGATCTCCTGCCACCCCTGAGATGTTACAACTGAGTAAACACATGCAACCATTCTCCAGACTGCTCACAGCATTCCCTTCATATTAACAGTAAAACTGTAGCACAAGAGCTTAAGTGGAAAATAAAAGAAAATTTTGTTGCCAGGTTAGTAAAGAACAAAAAATAACTGGTAGCTTTTCTCTTCTTCTCAGGTATTCTAATTATCATCCGGATTTTCTAGTTCCTGGCTTCAGGAGCAACATCGTAATAGCAGTTAATCTCTCTTTCCTGTCAGTTGATTTTATCAATGCCTTTGGCTTAACATAATTAACTTCTCTTTTGAACCAGCAACATGGCTGAATTAGCTACAGCTCTATGGCTGATCCTGAAAGAGTTAATACCAAACAATAAAAACCAACTAGTCTTGAATCTCTTTTGCCAGCAGCCTGTAAAATGAATTTGCCCCAAAGGAAATGACAGGCATAAATAAATTCAGTGAAAGTTGACTTACTGGATTCTTTCTGTGGTTCCATGACATAGAATCCAAACAAGTTTATATTCTGGATTCATGCAAGTAGCCTTTGATCTTTAATGCTAATTACTTTGATGCCAGAGTAAGTAGCCACATACATCTGTCCTAAACAGATATAATTAAAGAATTTCTATATTAAACATGGCTCTTGATCCTTTCTAAATAAGTACCATCAGTGAAGAAGCTTTAAGAGAATGCAGATGAGCCGTGAAATTTTGCAGAGCTGGTGGAACAGAATTTTTATTGAATTGAAGTTCTTTTTTTCCTTCACTTTCCTTCCTTTCTGGAATTCACACTTGAAATTGATGTTACCAGCTAGCATTTAATCAAATATTTAGAGAGCCCCCTTTTAATCAATTTCTTTATTTTTTAACTAGTTTCAGAGTATTTAATACTAAAAGTAAGCTGCTCTTAATTTTCTGGCTTTTTAACCTTTTTGTGGAGTTTACCTCTAAGTGTTTAGGGGATAGTAGTTGGTAGTTTTATGTAGCACACAATTCGGAAACTTCTATGAAAACGTGTTTATCTAGACTTAAGGAAATTACTGTTGTATGCTATTCAAAATAGTTTAACTTTGGAAATATCAAAGTAGACTTCGAAAAGCGTAGATTTCACATACCATAGACTTCAAGCAATGAGTTAAAGACTGGTTATGGGACTGCTAGGAGGTGATAAGAGACGGATGCTTTAGAGCATTTATCCTTCCGCAGTTCATAGAAGCAACGAGAGTTGTAGAAATTTGTTTCAGTATTTCCGTATGACATGTTTTAGCATAGGAGTGAATGAAGTTTTATCCTTTGGAGCCTGATAGACCTGGATTTGAATTTCATTACTTATGTAGTTTTGGCCAGCCATTTGGCCTCTGAGGTTCAGTTTTCTTCTAAGCGTTTTCAGATAGAATTTGCATGAAATGTCTGGCAGGTAGTGGGCTCTCAGTAAATGGTGGCTATTAATATTGTTGTTAATACTAAAAGGAAGAAAGATTTATCTTCGGATTTCAAATTTGTTTATTCCCACTTAACTTGACAGAGACTTTATATAGGTAATCAGATTTGTGCCCTGCTGTATTAGAATTTTTAGAACAGGTATCCTACTTAGCATTCTGACATGACTGATAATAACAAAACTTCCTAAATTTTAACTTTGTTGCATGATACTCTTTAAAACTTCCACAAGTAATTTGGTTAAGCAATGATCCGATGGAACATTTTGCAAAATGATTTGCACAAAAGATAGACACGGGGGAAGACAAAAACACTTTAGAAAATGTAAAAGATCTGAAACCAGATTCCAAGGATTCTTAAATGTCTTTGATATTTAATTACTAATAATTCCTTCTTTAAATTTGAATTTTCTACTATCTTATTTAGATTCCGTGATAGTCTTATTGCCAGTCAAAAATACATCTAGCTTTGTAATAAATTGGTTCTGGAAAGTCATGTAACAAAACTTCTGAGTCAGATAATTTCACACTCAGTAAGAGTTCATTTTTATTTATTTATTTATTTATTTATTTATTTATTTATTTATTTTTAAGATTTTATTTATTCATTTGACGCAGAGAGGCAGGCAGAGAGAGAGGAGGAAGCAGGCTCCCCGCTGAGCAGGGAGCCCGATGCGGGCCTCGATCCCAGGACCCTGGGATCATGACCTGAGCCGAAGGCAGCGGCTTTAACCCACTGAGCCACCCAGGCGCCCAAGAGTTCATTTTTAAAGAGTTTATTTTTGAAGTAAAGAGTTCATTTTAAAGTGAAGAGTTCAGGAGCATCTGGGTGGCTCAGTTCTGAGCATCTGTTTTCAGCTCAGGTCATGATCCTATGATCCTGGGTAAAAAGAGTTCATTTTTAAAGCGGACCTTATTGCAAATATATTTGATAAAAATGAAGAGTCCTTTTGCTGCTCCATAATCTCATCACATTTAATCTGTTTGGTCTGTGAGTTCATTGTGATGAGTGTACTCACATACACATATATTTCCAGATAATATTTCTTCTTTCCTGCATTCAACAATGATTTTGTTCTTGTTTATCAGGTACAGTGCTAGGTATTGCTCGGACTGTTAAAATGAAAGAGCTCTTCCTTTAGGTACCTTTATTTCTGGAGAGAACCAGTGGTTGTAATACAGTCTGTTGCACTCAATAACAGAGGTAGGAACATGGTGCTGTGAGAGGCACTGACGAGTATTAATTCTCCCTGGAAGCTTCACAAGAAGTGGTGACTGGTTCTGGAAGATAAGTAGGAGTATGCAGTAGAGAAGTGGGTGAAGGACTCTGGCCTTGTGGATGTAGAGAGCAGGCAGAAGTTTGGTGTGGCCAGGGTGTAAGGCTGACAGGGCAGAGGTAAGGAGGTGAGACTAGGAAAGCAAGTCAGGGCCAGATTGTGTAGAATTATATCCACAGGGCAAAAATGAGCTGAGGTAGCATTTTACTAGTTGTTTGAAAAGGTACCCTTTTTCACCTTTTTAATGTTTATGAAAGAGTGAACCATCCATATGGCAAATGTCAGGTGTGCTTTCATTAAAATTAACTGTTTATTGATTGACTGATGGGTGAATGTTCACTGGTTGCCTATTATTTGCTTGGTGTTGTTGCGTATGGGGATTAATAGATAAAAAGGAAGACTTTGTCTTTTCCATTGAGGAATACTAGTAGAAACAAGGTTAGTGGGCGCCTGGGTGGCTCAGTGGGTTAAAGCCTCTGCTTTCGGCTCAGGTCATGATCTCAGGGTCCTGGGATCGAGGCCCGCGTCGGGCTCCCTGCTCAGCGGGGAGCCTGCTTCCCCCCCCCCCTCTCTGCCTGCCTCTCTGCCTCCTTGTGATCTCTCTCCC
>LNAC01000342.1:1054727-1093471 GCA_002007465.1 Ailurus styani
AAAAAAAAAAAAAAAAAAAAGAAACAAGGTTAGTAGTAAATATTACAAAACTGTTGTTGTATAGTTTACTATTTAATTTTTAATTTTTCCTACTTATTATATATCCTTCAAGACTTCAATTGATACCTGCTTTGAGCCTATTTTTTGTGATATAATTGACGTATAATGTTATATTTGTTTCAGGTGGTAAAGCATAATGCTTCCATACATATATATTATGAAATGATCACAATATGTGTAGTTAACATTCATCACTACATATAGTTACAAATGTTTTTTTCTTGTGATGAGAACATTTGAAATTTACTCTTAGTAACTTTCAAATATATAGTACAGTATTATTGACTGTAGTCATCACCATGGTGTATATTACATCCCCATGATTTACTTTATAACTGCAAGTTTGTACCTTTTAACCATTTCACTCACTCTGTTCACCCCAGCCTCTGGCAACCATCAATTTGTTCTCTTTCAATGCGTCGAGATTTTTTAGATTCCACATATAAATGAGATCATATGTTATTTATCTTTCTCTGACTTTTTTTCACTTAGCATAATCTCTTCAAGATCCATTCATGTTGTCACAGATGGCAGGAGTTCTTCTTTTTTAAGGCTGAATAATAGTCCATAGTGTACATGTATGTATGTTTTACACACATACACACTTAACTCTGTCCATTTATCCATCAGTGGACACTTAGGTTGTTTCCATGTCTTGGCTATTGTAAATAATGTTTCAGTGAACTTGAGGGTGCAGGTATCTTTTCAGGTTAATGTTGCTTTGCTTTGGATATATACCCAGAAGTGGAATTGCTAGATCTTATGATGGTTCTGTTTTTAATTTCTTGAGGAACCTCTGTACTGTTTTCCACAGTGGCCATACCAATTTACATTCCCACCAGCAGTGCACAACAGTTCCATTTTCTCCACATCCTTATCGATAGTTGTTATTTCTTGACTTTTTGAGAATAACCATTTTAATAGGTGTGAAATGCTCTTTCATTGTGCTTTTGATTTGTATTTCACTGATGACTGAGGTGGAGCATCTTTTCATGTGTCTTTTGGCCATCTGTATGTCTTTGGAAAAATGGGTATTCAGATCTTCTCATTTTTAAATTATTTTTCTGCTTGAGTTGTTATGAGTTCTTTATATATTTTGAATATTAACTCAACAGATGTATTTTAGCATCTTATTCTTTGTATAACTCCTACTTCACATAAATAGCAAGTTATACTGTCTCATCTGTATTGGTTAATAGGGCCCTTGACTACAGATGGTTGTGCCATGGACTGTTTCCCATGTGTTGTTTTTGTTGTTCCATGTATGTTTTGTCTTTCTAACTAATCATAAGGTCCTCATTAGCATGTATCCAATTTTATTGTATTTTGTTCTTCAGAGTATCTAGGTTAGTGCTAGATAAGAACACTAAATGTTTAATAACAGTTGTCCATTCTTTTAGATTTTCATAGACTTTTGAAGTAAAAGTCTTCAAAAGTAAGGTGGCAAAGTATCAAACTCCCTTTTTATTTTTTTTTTATTTATTTATTAGAGAGAGAGAGAGAGAACATGAGAGAGGAGAAGGTCAGAGGGGGAAGCAGACTCCCTGTGGAGCTGGGAGCCCGATGTGGGACTCGATCCCGGGACTCCAGGATCATGACCTGAGCTGAAGGCAGTCGCTTAACCAACTGAGCCACCCAGGCACCCGAACTCCCTTTTTAGTAATATAAAATTTAACATATTTGTTAGAGGTTAGCAATAATTAGCTTACTGGTATAGATTAATAATGATCTATTAATAAAATTATTAATAATCAATAATCATAATTGTGCCCAGTTTATAAGAAATATCTTTGCAACAGTTTGAGATACTTAATTTTCATGGATGTATGATTTATGTGTAGATTAGGTTTGTTTTTCACTTGATTATGTTTTTTCAAATACTTAAAAAAAGTATTCTTAATTCTTCCTTGTTTTAGAAGTTCTCCACAAACATTTGCTTCTAAGAGTTTATTTCCTAATGCTAATTTATATTTGACAATGTTAATATCCTCTGTATTCTAGAAAAATAATGGCTGCTCTAACAGGTGCATCTCTTTAATGTGAAATGTATTTATGCATAAACTTATATGTAATCTAATTGTGCATAAACTAATATTACAATGTTTATTAAAGAAAAAAATAACTAAACACATTAATTGAATTTCCATGATGAGTCTGAGCATTTGTAGTAGACCCGTAACATTAAAGAGTGCTTACTTGCTACCTTTTCCTTGATTCCCGGCAAGTAGCACATCTGGCCTTTGTTTTATTTTTATGATGATGATGATGATGATGATGATGATGATGATGATGATGATGATGGAACAGAGAGGCAGAGGGAAAGAGAAAGAATCTTAAGCAGGCTTCCCATCTAGCACCAAGCCAGATGCGGGGCTTGATATCACAACCCTGAGATCATGACCCTAGCCAAAATCAAGAGTCAGACACTTAACTGACTAAGCCACCCAGGCAGGCTCCCCTTAGCCTTCGTTTTAAAAGAAATTTTTAGTGTTGCTCTGAGAGTCGCCTGTGTCTCTGACTTTCTTTTTTTACCTCTGCTTTCCAAATGATCACCTCAGGTGAAAATAAAAAGGAAACCAAAAAGGGGATGAGGGGTGGGAGAGTAGCTAAATTTTATTTTATTTTATTTTATTTTTTAAGATTTTGCTTATTTATTTGGCAGAGAGAGATAGGGAGAGCTAGAGCATGAGCAGGGGAGAGAGGGAGAAAGGGAGAGAGGAAGAAACAGGCTTTCCGCTGAGCAGGGAGCCTGATGCAGGGCTCAATCCCAGGACTTTGGGATCATGACTTGAGCTGAAGGCAGACGTTTATCTGACTGAGCTGCCCAGGTGCTCCGAAGAGCTCCATTTTTAAAAAGTGCTTTAAAATGCTGTTTTATTTTATTGATTGATTGATTGATTGATTGCTGTTTTTTTTCTAAACACAAAAGCATTTAGTGTGTCCACCCATTTTAAATTAGTACTGACTTTGAAGATCAGGAATCAGATTTATCTGTTACAACCTCTTCATGATATAAATTGAGAAATCAGGATTTAAAGAGATACGTATTTTGCTCAAGGTTACAGAGTTTGTTAGCTGAGGGACTCGACTTGAACTGCAGCTTCAAAGTTTCGTATTCGTCCCATGGTATCATATTTAGTGTTATTCAACTTTGACTTGCATTAAAAAGATTATGAAATAAGAGATGAAATCAAACCTGCACTTTAGCTGTCTTCTAGTTTACTTCTAGTTTACTGTCTTCTCAAACTGGACAATTGAGAGTTGAAAATTTATCTCCAGGGGCACCTGGGTGGCTCAGTTGGTTAAGCATCTGCCTTCAGCTCAGGTCATGATCACAGGGTCCTGGGATTGAGCCCTGTATTGGGCTCCCTGCTCAGTGGGGGGCTTGCTTCTCCCTCTCCTCCCCCTGCTTATACTCCCTCTCTTTCAAATAAATAAAATCTTAAGAAAGAAAGAGAGAGAGAAAAGGGAAAAGGAAGAAAGAAAATTTATCTCTGTAACCTGTTTTCAGCTAGGGATTGCATTAGACTCACCTGGGAAGCTTTCTTTAAACTTCATATATATAAACTCTACAGAATTAAAATCTCTAGTGGTGAGACTCAGGAGGGTTTCATTTTAAAGTCTCTACAAGTGAGTCTGATGTAAGTTCTGGTTATGAATAATTTCCCCAATCTTTGAGTCTTGTTAATAAAGAAACTAATTAGAAGGCTGGTATATCTCTTTTAAGATGGTTTTTGTATATATGTATCTAGTGTCAGAGCTAAGGGTGTGGGATGGGAATTAGAATAAGGGCAAGAAAATTTGTCTGTGTTACAGACTTTTTTGACTTGATGTGTTAGGCAATAGGCAGCTGTTCTAGATTCTTGGATGATGGTCCAATGAAGGTGACACTTCTCATATCTTTTTGCTGTCAGACAAGATGCCATATTACATCCTACAAAACTATTTTCTCTTCTTGATCCCTACTGCTACCACCCTGAGTCTTCATCATCTTTTAAGTCTAATAGCCTTATTAATTTTCCCATCTCATCCATCTTCTGTATTGCTGTTAAAGTAATTGTTTCTAAAAAGCAAGTCTGTTGCGTCATATTCCTTTATAAAGTCCTTCAGTGAGTGGTTCCCTATTACCCAGGATAAAATCTGAACTATAGCCCATCTATTCACAATAGTTTGCCATCTCATTACCAGTTATTCAGGAAAAATGGACTATATACTCTGTATGTCAGCCATATGAACATAATATGTCTTTTTATAGCTTTGCATATGCTCTTCTTTCTGCTTATGATCCCTTTTTCAAATTGATCAGCCTTGCATATTCTTATTAATCTTTTAATGCACTTCAGATGTAACCTGTCCTAGAAGTTATCTGTGCATCCTTTTCCCCTCTTGTTAGCATTCTTCTTATTACTTTTATGGTAATTGTCCATACACATGCCTGGCTGACCCTGTTAGACTGTGAGATTGCTGAGGGCAAGGACTGTACATTTCATTTATCGTTGTATTCCCAATCCCTAGCACAATGTCTGGCAAAACAGCATTCAGTAAATTTTTTAAAAACCAATCTGAATTAAATTGAGTTCCTTGAGATATTCAGTTGAACATTTGGCCGTGGTAACTGAAAGAATTGGCAGTATTTTTTTAATCCATTATGGATATTTACCTCTTCTTATTTTTTGTGATTTTCAAATAACTTGGATTTTTTTCTAATGGTTAAACTGTTTTTCCTCATATAGCACAATGCCTTACTTGTAATCATGAGAAGTGGAATATTACTATGATTCATGTTCTAGGCAAAGAGAGCTGTAAATAAGATGGAAGAAGGTGACAACTTTGTGTGTTCAGTGGAACAGCTATTTCTTTGCTTTCAGTTGCATCAGAATACACTGACCAGTGCATAGAATGCAGTGTTTTTTTTTTCTTTGTACTGAATTTATGCTTACGAGGGGGAAAAAAGGTGATACGTTCAATTAAATTATTCTTTTGTCCTTTATATTCTTTTTTACAGTGTCTCTGTGTTCCTTGGAATATGTTGTTCTACCACTAGCAATCAGTGTGATTTGGGAAAATTATTTAACTGCTCTGGGCTTCAGTTTGTTTTGGTCTGTAAGCAGATAGTAATAGTACTACCTCTTAGGGTTGGGTTGTTGTGGAAGTTGAGTGAATTAATGTATGTAAGGTGCTGACATACGAAATGAGTATTCTAAAGTAAATATTCTAATAGCTATTCAGACTCATCCCATGCTACTTTCCTCACCTTGGCCTTCATTCAGTTCCCTGAATGTACTGAGCTCTTTGCTACCTCCAGGTCTTTGTGGATACTGTTTTCTCTGCTGGGATCACAGTCTTCCCTCTGACTGGCTCCTGCTCAACTCCAGGTTTCCTACTAGACTGGCAGTTCTAGGGCAGCACAGTGCATGCCTGGCAGGGTAGTTGTGCGTTAATGTTTATTGAGTGAATGAATAATTGAACCAGTTGTAGAAAAAGAGAACAGATCATGTGGAATGGTAGGTTGCTTCCTGTAGGGTTGTATTCAGAGCAGGTCCTCTGATTGTAGGCAGGGAAGAAAAGAGAGCCCAGATACATGTATATGTATTATATACACACTCACACAAATTAAATGCTAAAATTATAAATGTTTAGTGGTTGAAGTATTAAAATAGGAGTCCACAGGTTAATCAAACTCTTTGCCTAAATGGTGATCAATTTGAGCTTAGTGGTATTTTTAATTGCCACCCAGTAATTTGAAAATGCTATTATTTATACTTAAAATTAATACATTGCAGCTACACTTCAAAAGAAGAAACTCTTGGGGTGCCTGGGTGGCTCATTTGGTTAAGCATCTCCCTTCAGCTCAGGTCATGATCCCAGAGTCCTGGGATCAAACCCTGCAGTGTGCTCCCTGGTCAGCCAGGAGTCTGCTTCTCCCTCTGCTCCTTACCCTACTCGTGCTCTCTCTCTCTCTCTCTCTCTCTCTCTCTCTCTCTCTCTCTCTCTCTCTCGCTCTGTCTCTTGCTCTCTCTCAAATAAATAAAATCTTTGAAAAAAAAAAAAGACTGGTTGATGGGTACATGAGTGTTTACATAGTACTATTCTCTTTTATATGTGTTTGAAATTTTCTGTAATAGACTCCTTTAAATCACAAAAACAAAATGTATTTAGGCTCATAGAAAATGATTAGCTTACGGGTGGCTCAGTCAGTTGAGTGCTGGACTCTTGATTTTGGCTCAGGTCATGATCTCAGGGTCATAGGATCGAGCCTCCATTTGGGCTCCATGCACAGCACTGAGTCTGGTTGTCCTTCTTCCTCTACTCCTCCCCCTACTAGCACGTTCCCTCTCTCCCAGAAAGAAAAGAAAGAAAAAATTAAAAAAAAAAAGAAAACGATTAGCTTATAAATTAGATTTTATTCCACTATAGTATTATATTTGGATGATGAGGTATTTTTTGGTTTTGCCAGCCCTGTTTTTTATTTCATCAGCAGATGCCTAATATGAACAAACATATGTATCCCTTTTCTAAAATATTTGGATATGAAACCATTAGTTTTTAGCCAGGGTGCCTAGAGACATCCTGCTTCTCCTAGTACTGCCTGGCACATAGTAGGTTCTCAGTACATGTTTTTTCAAAGAGTGCACAGGAGCAGTCACAAACCAACAGGGAGCTTTGTCTATTGAGCTCTTTTCTTGCAATTTATTTGTTGAAGAAATCTTGGGTTTTTGTTTGCAGTCGGCTTTCCCATTGTTTGAATTTTGCCGATTGTATCACGATACTGTAATTTTTTAAGTTGATAGTTGGATCTAGAGGCTTAACTAGATTCTATTTTTATTTTTTTTAAACTACTGTATAATTAGAATTGTGTTCTTCCACCAGGAAGTACATGGTATCTGATTATTTTTGTAAATTTAGCACCATAAGTTTGGCATTGGCAGATTGGGTGTCTAGTGAGGGCTCACTTCCTGTTTCATAAACAACTGTTGTCTTGCTGTGTCCTCACTTGGCAGAAGGGGCAAGGGATTTCTCTGGAATCTCTTTCATAAGGGCATTAATTTCATTTATGAGGGTTCCACCTCATGACCTAAACATCTCCCAAAGACCCTACCTCTAATGCCACCACTTTGGGAGCTCTATTCCAACAAGAATTGGTGGGGTGGGGAGATCCAAGCATTCAGTCTATAAGAGATATGTAGGAGTTATCCTCCCAAGATTTGTTGGAACTTGTTAAGTAGAATCATTGGGAATCTTGGAGTTAATTAGTAAAATGTAAAAAAGATTTCAGCATCTCATAGTTATAATCCCATACTACAGATCTGATATATAAAGCAATATAGTTTTGTGTTGCTTTGTTTTTGCATTGACTACTTCTGACTTCTGCTGTATCTAGACTGTTATTAATCCCATCCAATGATTTATTGCTTTTAGATATTGTATTTTTCAATTCTGGATGTTCATTTAATTGCTTTTTCTTTTTTTTTTTTTAAGATTTTATTTATTTATTTGACAGAGAGAGAGAGATCACAAGTAGGGAGAGAGGCAGGCAGGGGGTGGGGGGAAGCGGGCTCCCTGCTGAGATGCCGAACTCGATCCCAGGACCCTGAGATCATGACCTGAGCCGAAGGCAGAGACTTAACCCACTGAGCTACCGAGGTGCCCCTAATTGCTTTTTCTTTATGGATACCAATTCTATGTTGAAATTCTTCATTATTTAAGTCATATTGGTTGGTTATCTTTTTCTCTTTTTTTCTTTAACACCTTTTTTCTTAGTTATTGTAAAGTTCTTGTCTGTTAACTTCACTATCTGGATCATCTGGAGTTCTGCTATTTGTTTTCCCTTGGTTATTAATTACATTTTTCTTCTTTTCAAACGTTTCAAATGCCTATTAACTTTCTTGCATGATAGACATTGTATATAAAAGACTCATAGATGGGTGCCTGGGTGGCTCGGTGGGTTAAAGCCTCTGCCTTCGGCTCAGGTCATGATCTCAGAGTCCTGGGATAGAGGCCCACATCGGGCTCCCTGCTCGACGGGGAGCCTGCTTCCTCCTCTCTCTCTGCCTGCCTCTCTGCCTACTTGTGATCTGATCTCTCTCTGTGTGTCAAATAAATAAATAAAATCTTTAAAAAAAATTTTTAAATTTAAAAAAAGATTCATAGATGCTTCAACTGCTGCCATACATCAGAATGAATTTCCTTTTTTTTTCTCTTAGCCAGAGAGATTCAGGGATTTATCATTTTAATCCCATCATAAGTTAGCTAGACCAGGGTTGGGCTGCAGTTTCTGTAAAATTTAGTCCAGCTATGGTTTGTTCTTTTTCCTTAGGCATAACCTTCAAGGCTTTTTTTTTTTTTTTTAAAGATTTTATTTATTCATTTGACACAGAGAGAGAGACTACAAGTAGGCAGAGAGGCAGGCAGAGAGAGAGGAGAGAGGAGGAAGCAGGCTCCCCGCTGAGCAGAGAGCCCGATGTGGGCCTCGATCCCAGGACCCTGAGATCATGACCTGAGCCGAAGGCAGCGGCTTTAACCCACTGAGCCACCCAGGCGCCCAACCTTCAAGGCTTTTGATTGGGAACTTGGTGAATCAGCTTCCACATCTGCCGAAGAGTCATTTGTACTCTTGAGAAATTTTGAGCTTAGCTTGGTAACCTCTGGCCTTGCAGCAAAATCTGGCGGGTATTTTAAAAGGGAGCTTGGTTGTGCATTTAGAACACACTTCCTCTTTCTAGTGGGACTTTGTCTCCTAAACACTATGAGATTATGGGGGATTTTACTCTGCTTTTTAGAGGCCCGATTCTGACTCCCCAGAACTAAAACCAGTCATGTTTGGGGCTCTTCAGTTCCAGTCTGTTTTAAAAAGCCCTGTGTAACAGCTCCAACTTCACCCATTTCTCTTTTCCCAAGTAGAATCCTGCCTGAGCCAAGTGCCAGTCTTGTACAGAATTGGAAAATGCCCTCAGGAAAGAAAATGGTTGGGGATTTTCGGAAGGATCGTCCTCATATCCTTGAAGCCTGTAATTCACATTCATCTAGTCATTACTGATTCTGTAACTCTCTGGTATCTCTTTTTTTTTTTTTTTTAAGATTTTTAAATTTATTTTAGAGAAAGGGTGAGAGTGGGGGATGGGCAGAAGGAGAGGGATAGAGAGAATCCCAAGCAGACTCCCTGCTGAGGAGGAAGGCCGGCTCAGGGCTGGATCCCAGGACCCTGACATCATGACCTGAGGTGAAATCAAGAGTTGGGCATTTAACTGACTGAGCTACCCAGGCACCCGAAGGATTTTATATTTTTACCTCTCAGAAATGAAAAATATTATAACGTGACAAGCAGTATGGACAGTATTACTGCAGTATGACAAAGATTAAGATGTTTTAGAATAGCTTCTTAATATATCATTTATAGACCAGCATCTCTTTTAGTTAGTTCTGTTCTCTCTTCACTGACAAGCTCTATTTGGTTGATACTCATCAGTGAAAACTTACATGTTAATGACTAGGAAAGATTTCCCTCAAAAAATAAATATATTGGTAATAGTTAGCTTTTACTTTTCCTGCTTGAAAAAGAGACATTCTAAAGATGTTGTAAAGATATTTTCTTACATTTAACATAGAACTTCAAAAAAGTAAATTTCTTTTTCTTGACAGGAATGCTGTTTGTGTGTGTGTGTGTGTGTGTGTGTGTGTGTGTGTTTTCTAATCTATGTTTGATTAGACATAAAATGCCTAAACCCAAAGGAGACTGCAGGAAAGCTGGAGATAACTTAGTTATTTTTAAGAACAGGAAATTAACTGGGAAAATTTAATCCGTGATAACATTTATCAAAAAGACATGAAGTAACAAGAGGCATGAAAAACATTACCTTTGTATCAGTGATAAGAAATAAAGACCTCTTGTTTCTGTAACTGTTTTATCTAAACATTATAAAAATAAGTGATACAATTTTGTGAGTGGGAATAACTGCAGAACATTTGGACAATTTGGTATCTGTTTATATTTACATTGAAAGTTTCAATTTATTGTTCGATAGGGGTAGTGTTGCCCTTGACACAGAAACATATTTTGTAGGTAGGCTAACAAGGATTTGAATCCCACTCTCTTCCATTCATCTTAATAAGCTATGTTATTAGTAGCAAGCATTTATTTAATGTTTACTACAAATCAGGTGGTCTAAGTACATGGACATTCCTTACCTCTTTTAATCCACAGAATAGCTCTTGCAGTCACTTCTTCTGGCAACACCAGCCTATCACAGTAGTAAGTGATGAAGCTAGGATCTAAACAGTTCTGTAAAACACCAAAGCCCATATTAAATATTGTGTCATACTACCTCCTTGTGTGATCCTGAGCAAATCACACATATACACTCCCTAACTCTGAAACCCAAAAAGCTTTCGAAATTGCTAGTTTTTTCATAACTTATTTGGTGGCAAAGTGAGACTTGAATGGATGAAAAGTTATTTATAGCCTTTGTTTATCCCATTTAGTGTGACTGCATACACCTTGCTGCAAAAATGGTGATGTATTTGATTAAGGGTGCCCCGAGGTAGATCTTCTCTGGAAATGTTACAAAATATATGGTATATGCACTGTATTGATTTTCTAAAATACAAAAAATTCTGAAATCTGAAACATTCCCAGGTGTCTGTGGCCCCCTCTTTAACTTCCATAATGCTTAATTTTCTTTCTGTAGAGATGTTAACATCTAACCCAATAGGTTTTAATGAGAATTATATGAAATGATTAATGTATGTAAGCCTTTAAGGTCCATGGCAAATAAGTATTTAATTTATTGGTATTGTTACTATCATTGTCTTGGAATTTATATTCAGCTGTGCAGAGTTTGGATCCTAAAGTTATTAGAATTGTTAAAAACCTGAGTTTTGTTTAGCTTGCAACTGAAGTCTGACACTGCTTCGTGTCTGTGTAGGATTAGTAGGAAGCCATGCCTTCTACACAGTGTAGTTACTTTCACTTACCACTGACTATTTAACACAGTAGTGATTTTCTCCTGTAAATGTACGTTATCCCTTAGTGCAGGATTTCCTAACCTTTTTTGTGTCACTGCACACACAGAGAATTCTTTACTGAGATAAATGAAGGAGGAGGGTGCTTGTGCTCCTCCAGGCTCACCTGGCCACCTGAGGGCTGAGGGAGTCAGTAGCTTGGCACACCTGTAACGCGTTGAGAAAGCAGTCTAGAATTGTATGTACCAAATATAAGTGGGAGATAAATGAAATGATGGAAATTACTAGTGAATTTACTTTGGTTACCTCTTCTCTTTAAGTATCCATTTCAGAGTACGTAAGAAAATCCACATAAACCTAGGTGAAAGTTATAATTTTTTAAACAGTTAATCTCTTAATTGCTTCTCTTAATTGTCTTCTAACAGTCAAGAATGAAGTAGATTAGCGATTTTTTTTAAAAGTATGAGATGGATTGACTGTTTTACTTAGTGCTTTATATAATGTATTTGTTGGCATCTTAGATACTTCATTTGTAAGTTAGAATTATGAAGAAACTTGACACTGTTTTAGCATTTAATGCACTTCCAAGAGTAGATAGGACCAAGGATACATTTAATTCAGGGCATTTTTTTTTTAAGGGGCTGACATTTATGTCTTCCCCAAATATTACAGTAAAAAGTAGGTGGGGTAGGATAATTCTGTCAGTTTTCTTTTTAATGTAAAATTCAGAGTTTGGCTGTTAGAAGTTATTTGCAACAGGCTTGAACACACAGGACACAAGAGGTTGTTTCACATTATTCACCACCCCGCCCCTCAGCCAAGCCTATATAACCTCACTACCAGATTAAAAAAGGAGTATAGAGTTGATTCTCAACCACATAGTATATTTCTAGAACATTAGTTGAGACGTTTTCCTTAGCCATAAATTCAGGATAGGGAGGTGGGGCAAACAGTATATAGGGAGTTGAGAGTATAGATAACCCACTTTGGCTAAGGAGTTTGAGGGTCAGGGGAAACACTCCACATCCTGTTGTTTTATCTTGAAGGAAAGGATACTCATTTTGAAGGATTTAAAGAGGATTTCTTTTTCTTGTGATTCTCTGTGGTGGAGGAGATTCTTTCCTGGCCTTCAGTGATCCCGAATGGGGTTAGCTGAGTCCATGGCATACCCAGTGGCTTATTTGCAGTTGGTGGGGCTCCTCTTTACCCGTTGAGGGACAAATTTCCCATGGTTTTTCTCTTTCAATGGACTCTAATAGTGAGGTTGGGGACGCGAGGGAGGCAGAAGTGGAAACTGTCTCCTTCGTACTCACTTAATTCTGAGCCGAGTTGGAGCTCTGTCTGCTCAAGCTGGGGTCTCTTTCAAGAGTTTTCAGAGATAAAATATTTTTGACAGCCTTACAGATCTGTCTGTCTTTTAATACTTCAAAAATGTTATAATTTGGGGGGTTTGCCACCTTCCAAAGTTTTAAGAATATTGGATGATTCTATAATAGCATATAGCTCAGAATATGTTATGTGTTTGGAAAGAATGTGGCTGTCATTGAGCACTTCATTGAACCAGGGCATATTATTTATTAGCTGCGTTCCTTGATTTTTCACAGAATGTTACATCTTCATCTAAACCATAAATCTGAATTATATTACTATAAAACCTAAAGTGTTCCCTAGAATACATAGTAGTAATTTTTGTAAGAAAAAACAAGCAGTAACAAAAATTGTTTCTGTTATAGGAACAGAAAACAAAGATAATAACAAAGTAAAATTCCAGAATATATGAAGTCATTATGACTAAAAATCATGTATTATACATGTATTTTATATTTTTTATTTTATTGTAATAATTGGTGCTCCTTGTCATCCCCACAGTATTGTTACAAAGATAAATACAGTCTCTTCTCAGCTCTTTATTATTTTTAACCTCAGAAATGTGAAATGTTGATGTATTAGAGTTTAAGGATTAGAAAGCTGCAAAAAATGAGTTTTCTGTATCTTTTGGGAAACAGTATTGCTTTGTGAGTGAAATTTGCAAGGCAGATAACAAATTCTGTGGGTAGAATTAGTGAGTGGTAATGGAGTAGTCACGTCATAGAGTGTGGGGTCCTGAAACAGTTGGCGCAGGTGGATAGCAGTGCTGTAAGGGACGGAAATCAAAGTTCACATACAAAGTGTCCACAGGGACTCTCCACATTTTGCAGATTCTCTTTCCCCCAAACAAAAATAAAACTTTGTTTTGGGATAGTATTTTTCAGATTTCAGAACTCATTTTTTTCCTTCCAGAAAACTGAAGCATGGGAGAAAGATAAGACTGAAGAAGACATGGAAGAGTATGTATGGAACAATAGCTCCTCTGAAAAAAATATCCTGGAAACACTTCTCCAAATGAAAGCTGCTGAGAAAAATCTGGAAGTAAATAAAGAAGAGCTCCTTGCTACAAAAGAAGTTGAAGAGTACAAAAAGTCTGTTGTTTGTCTTAAGAATGAGGGGGACAATGAAAATACCCTTTCTCAGTACAAAGAATCAGTGAAGAGACTATTAAATCTAATGTGATTTATTTAGAAAAATCTCCTTGATTTAATTTTAAGATATATCTGTAATCATTATCTCACTTTATATAAATTTGAAAATGCTAAGAAAAAACCCATTGTTTCATGTTTCAGATTTTTTATTATTTTCAAATGTAAAATTTAGTGATCCATCAGTTGCATATAACACCCAGTGCTCATTCCATCAGTTACCCTCCTTAATGCCATCACCCAGTTACCTTATCCCCTCACCCACTCCCCTCCAGCAACCCTCAGTTTGTTTCCTAGAGTTCAGTGTCTTACGGTTTGCCTCCTTGTCAATTTTCGTCTTATTTTTCCTTTCCTTCCCCTATGTTCACCTGTTTGATTTCTTAAATTCCACATATGAATGAAATCATACGGTATTTGTCTTTGACTTATTTTGCTTAGCATCATACTCTCTAATTCCATCCACATTGTTGCAAATGGCAAGATTTTATTCTTTTTGAATAAAATTATTATTGTATGTATATACCTCATTTTTATCCATTCATCTGTCAGTGGACATCTGGACTCTTTCCATAGTTTGGCTATTGTGGACATTGCTGCTGTAAACACTGGGGTGCAGGTGCCCCTTCGGATCACTGCATTTGTATCTTTGTATCTTTGCGGTAAATACCCAGTAATGCAGTTGCTGGGTCATAGGGTAGCTCTGTTTTCAACTTTTTGAAGAACCTCCATACTGTTTTCCAGAGTGGCTGCACCAGTTTGCATTCCCACTAACAGTGTAAGAGGGTTCTCCTTTCTCTGCATTTTCACCAACATCTGTTGTTCCTAACTTGTTAATTTTAGCCATTTTAACTGGTGTGAGGTGGTATCTCATTGTGGTTTTGATTTGTATTTCCCTGATGCTGTGTCTGTTCGCCATTTGTGTGTCTTCTTTGGAGTAATGTCTGTTCACGTCTTCTGCCTATTTCTTGACTGAATTTTTTGTTTTTTGGGTGTTGAGTTTAAAAAGTTCCTTGTAGATTTTGGACACTGGCCCTTTATCTGGTAAGATAGTTGCAAATATATTCTCCCATTCCATAGGTTGCCATTTAGTTTTGTCGACTGCTATGCAAAAGCTTTTTATTTTGATGAAGTCTCAATAGTACATTTTTGCTTTTGTTTCCCTTGTCTTTGGAGACATGTCTAGCAAGAAGTTTTTGTAGCTGAGGTCAAAGAGGTTGCTGCCTCTATTTTCCTCTAGGATTTTGAGGGATTCCTATCTTACATTTAGGTCTTTCATCCATTTTGAGTCAATTTTCATGATGGTGTAAAGAAATGGTCCTCTTTCATTCTTCTGCATGTGGCTGTCCAATTTTCCCAGCACCATTTGTTGAAGGGAGTGTCTTTTCTCCATTGGATATTCTTTCCTGCTTTGTTGAAGATTAGTCGACCATAGAATTGAGGGTCCATATCTGGGCTCTCTATTCTGTTCCATTGATCTATGTCTGTTTTTGTGCCAGTATCATACTGTCTTGGTGATGGCAGCTTTGTAATAGCTTCAAGTCCGAAATTGTGATGCCTCCAGCTTTGGTTTTCTTTTTTCAGAATTACTTGGGTATTCAGGGTCTTTCTGGTTCCATACAAATTTTAGAATTGTTTGTTCCAGCTTTGTGAAAAATGTTGATGGTATTTTGATAGGGATTGTATTGAATGTGTAGATTGCTCTAGGTAGCATCGACATTTTAACAATGTGTTCTTCCAATCCATGAGCATGGAACGTTTTTCCATTTCTTTGTGTCTTCCTCAATTTCTTTCATAAGTGCTCTATTGTTTTCAGAGTATAGATCCTTTACCTTTTTGCTTAGGCTTCTTCCTAGGTATCTTCTGGGTTTTGGTGCAACTATAAATGGTCAATTCCTTGATTTCTCTTTCTTTGTCTTCATTGTTAGTGTATAGAAATGTAACTGGCTTCTGTGCATTTATTTCATATCCTATAACTTTACTGAGTTCCTGTATCAGTGCTAGCAATTTTGGAGTGGAGTCTTTTGGGTTTTCTACATAGAGTATCATGTTGTCTGTGAAGAGTGACAGTTTGACTTCTTCCTTGCTGATTCAGATGCCTTCTTTTCTTTCTGTTTTCTGGTTGCTTGAGGCTAGGACTTCTAGTACTGTGTTGAACAGTAGTGGTGAAAGTGGGCATCCCTGCCATGTTCCTGACCTTAGGAGAAAAGCTCTCAGTTTTTCCTCGTTGAGGATGATACTTGCTGTGCATTTTTCATATATGTCTTTTATGATATTGGGGTATGTTCCCTATATCTCTATACCTCAGAGAGTTTTTATCAAGAAAGGATGCTGTACTTTCTCAAATGCTTTTTCTGCATCTATGGAGAGGATCATATGATTCTTTTCCTTTTATTAATGTGATGTATGACATTGATTTGTTGATGTCGAACCACCCTTGCAGCCCAGGAATAAATTCCACTTGGTCGTGGTGAATAATCCTTTTAATGTACTGTTAGATTCTATTGGCTAGTATTTTGGTGAGAATTTTTACATCCATGTTTATCAGGGACATTGGTCTGTTATTCTGGTTTTTGGTGGGGTCTTTGTCTGATTTGGGGTTTGAGGTAATGCTGGCCTCATAGAATGAGTTTGGAAGTTTCCCTTCCATTTCTATTTTTTGAAACAGTTTCAGAAGGATAGGTATTAATTCTTCTTTAAATGTTTGGTAGAATTCCCCTGGAAGTCATCCAGCCTTGGACTCTGTTTGTTGAGAGATTTTTGATTATTGATTGAATTTCTTTGCTGGTTATGGGTCTATTCAGGTTTTCTGTTCCTGTTTCAGTTTTGGTAGTTTATATGTTTCTAGGAATGCACCCATTTTTTTCCAGATTGCATGATTTGTTGGCATATAATTGCTCATAATGTTCTCTTATAATTGTATTTTTTCAGTGTTGGTTGTGATCTCTCCTTTTTCATTCATGATTCTATTTATTTGGGTCCTTTCTCTTTTTGATAATTCTGGCTAGAGGTTTATCAATCTTTTTTTAAAAAGATTTTATTTATTTATTTGTTTGTTTGTTTGTTTGTTTGTTTGACAGAGAGAGAGACAGCGAGAGAGGGAATACAAGCAGGGGAGTGGGAGAGGGAAAAGCAGGTTCCCTGCTGAGCAGGGAGCCCAATGTGGGGCTTGGTACCAGGACCCTGGGATCAAGACCTGAGCCGAAGGCAGATGCCTAATGACTGAGCCACCCAGTCTCTGAGGTTTATCGATCTTATTAATTCAAAGTACTAGCTCTTAGTTTCATTGATCTGTTCTACTGTTTTTGTTCTTTTTTAAATGTCTTTTTCTTTTATTTCTGCTCCTATATTATTATATTATTAATATTATTTCTTTTCTTCCACTGGATTTAGGCTTTATTTGCTGTTCTTTTTCCAGCTCCTTTAGGTCTGAAGTTAGGTTGTGTATTTGGGACTTCTCTTGTTTCTCGAGAAAGTCTTGAATTGCTATATACTTCCCTCTTAGGACCACCTTTGCTGCATCCCAAAGGTTCTGAACTGTCCTATTTTCATTTTCATTTGTTTCCATGTATTTTTTGAATTCTTCTTTAATTTCCTGATTGACCCATTCATTCTTTAGTGCTCTTAAAGCAACATGTTTTTGTGTTCCTTCCAAATTTTCTCTTGTGATTGAGTTCAAGTTTTAAAGCATTATGATCTGAAAATATGCATGGTATGATCTCAATCTTTCTGTACCAGTTGAGACCTGATTTTTTATGCAGTATGTGTCTATTCAGGAGAATGTTCAGTGTGCACTCAAGAAGAACCTGTATTCTGTTGCTTTAAGATAAAATCCTCTCAATATATCTATTAAGTCCATCTGGTTTGATGTGTCATTCAAAGCCCTTGTTTCCTTGTTGATCTTCTTAGATGATCTGTCCATTACAGTGAGTGGGGTGTTGAAGTCCCCTACTATTATTGTACTATTATCATTGTGTTTAATTTTGTTATTAATTGGTTTGTATAATTGGCTGCTCCCAAGTTAGGGGCATAAATATTTACAATTGTTAGATCTTCTTGTTGGGTAGACCCTTTTATTATGATATTGTGTCCTTTTTCATCTCTTATTACTGTCTTTGGTTTAAAATCTAGGTTAATATAAGGAGCTACTCCACCTTTCTTTTGATGTCCATTAGCATGATAAATAGTTCTCCACCCCCTACTCTCAATTTGGAGGTGTCTTTGGGTCTAAAATGAGTCTCTTGTAGACAGCATATCAATAGGTCTTGTTTTTTATCCATTCTGATATCCTGTGTGTTTTGATTGGATCATTTAGTCCATTTACATTCAAAGTAATTAGTGAAAGATATGAAGTTAGTACCATTGTATTACCTGTAAAGTCATTGTTTCTGTAGACTGTCACTGTTCCTTTCTGCTGTTTGTTCTTTTGGGCTCTTTTCCCTCAAAGGATCCCCTTTTATGTTTCTTACAGGGCCGGTGTAGTTATCACAAATTCCTTTAATTTTTGTTTAACCTGGTAACTCTTTATCTCTCCTTCTATTCTGAATGACAGCTTTGCTAGATAAAGTATTCTTGGTTGCATATTTTTCTCATTTGGTACCCTGAATATATCATGCCAGCCCTATGTGCCTACCCTTGTAGGTTATGGACCTCTTGTCCTGAGCTGCTTTCAGGTTTTTCTCTTTATCTCTGCAATTTGCAAGCTTCACTATTGTATGTCCAAAGACGCCTCCAGATTGAGAGTGAGGGGGTGGAGAACCATTTATCATTACCTCAATCTTTTTATTGATTTTGAGAGGGTGTCTCTGTCCCCCCTGGATTGAATGTCTGTTTCCTTCCCCAGATTAGGTAAGTTCCCATATGTAATTTGTTCAAATAAACATTTTGTCCCCTCCTTCCCCTTCATCTTCTGGGACCCCTATTATCCAGATTTTATTTTGCTTTATGGAATCACTGATTTCGGGAAGTCTTCCTTCCTGATTCAGTAGTTGTTTTTTTTCTCTTCAACTTACTTATTTTCCATTATTTTGTCTTCTATATTACTGGCTCTCCTCTGCCTCGTTTATTGTCGCTGTTAGAGTCTCCATTTTTTACCACATCTCAGTAATAGCATTTTTAATTTTGGCCTGATTTTACTTTAGTTCTTTTATTTCTACAGGAAGGGATTCTCTAGTATCTTCTATGCTTTTTTCAAGCTCAGTTTGTATCTTTATAATCATTGTTCTAAGTTCTAGTTCAGACATCTTACTTATGTCCATATTGATTAACTCCCTGGCAGTGAGTACTACCTCCTATTCTTTTTTTTGTGGTAAGTTTCTCCATCTTGTCATTATGTCCAGAAAAGAAGAGAAGAAAGAGAGAGAAAAGACAATAATACTTCTAAAAAGTGGCCACTTTTCTATTTGTAGTATTGCAGCATTTCTTTTATCAGGTCTCTGGCTGATACCTGCAAGTGTTCAGAGTGATTTGATAACCATCTACCTGAATTCCAGGGACAATCATAAGGTCCTCTACTCCTCCGCCATGCTAACTCCAGAAGCCACATCACATTTAAAATATTTACTCCTAGTAATGCATCATAGCAATGATTATTCAGCAGTTTTCATATTTGTATGGTGTAGCAGTAGAACTAATTAGAAGATCTGTGTGATTCCTTCTGGCTTGAAAGTATTTTATCTCTGCCATCACTTTAATATTCATGTATATACATATATTATTATTTTGTCTCCTATTTATTTCCCTACAAATTAGCACATATTGGTTGCTTTTGAATCCAGATCTTCCTCAACTTATGATGGGGTTATATCCCAATAAATCCCATCTTAAGATGAAAATATTGTAAGTTGAAAATGTATTTAATACACCTAATCTACCAAGCATTGTAGCTCAGTTCAACCTACCTTAAACATGCTCAGAACACAATATTAGCCTGTAGTTGGGCAGAATCATCTAACACAAAGCCTATTTTATAATGAAGTGTTCAATATCTCATATAATTTATTGAATACTATACTGAAAGTGAAAGAATGGTTTTGGGGTGCCAGGGTGGCTCAGTTGGTTAAGCGACTGCCTTCAGCTCAGGTCATGATCCCAGAGTCCCGGGATTGAGTCCTGCATTGGGCTCCCAGCTCCATGGGGAGCCTGCTTCTCCCTCTGACCTCTTTTCTCGTGTTCTCTCTTACTCTCTCTCTCAAATAAATAAATAAAATCTTAAAAAAAAGAAAAGAAAAAAGAAAGAATGGTTTTATGGGTACAAAGTGGTTGTCAGTATAGGGGTTGTTTACCCTTATGATCACATGGCTGGATAGGAGCTTTGACTGCCGCTGCTCAGTATCATGAAAATGTATCATCACATATCACCAGTCTGAGAAAAGATCAAAATTCACAATTTGAAGTATGGTTTCCTCAGTGTGTAACTGCTTTCACACCATTGTAAAGCCAAAAAATTGTTGAGTCATAATAAGTTGGGACCAGCTGTAATGACTTTGGTTATTTGGGAAGCTAAGCCCAGAACCCAGTCCCCTGAATATAGTTCAGTGCTTTTTTACAAAACTACTGTCTACCCAATTCATTTTTCACAGATGCCAATTTTGATTAGAAACAGGTTCTTGGAAGTATTTTCTAACCTGAAAAGTTTGCTCCATTCCTCTTTGGGGCTCACTTTATGTTAATTCAACTCTGTTTAGCATCCTCCTTTCTGTTTTCTGGGGCTTATTTCTCCAAGCCCACGCTTGCAGAAAAGTGGAAATGGAGATTAACTGGTGTTCATCTCTCTAGATTCCCCAGTTAGTTTCTGTAGCTCAGAAAAGAGATGAGGTGTAAGGACCTTGAAATTAATTGGAGTAAGTGACAAAATAAGAACTGTCCTATGAAACATTCCATTCAATTTAGCTGTCAATTCAGTATTTTTATCTATTATTTCTTACCACTTCCAAAGTTGTAAGTGATTAAGTTAAATTAAAATAGAGGAATTATTGAGTTTGTCACTTATCTAAGAATTATTTTGCCTAACAGAATTAGAGGACATAAATGAAAGCCGGAAAGAATTTGAAGACAATTACCGAAAGGATTTATATGAAATGAAGGTATGATTTAGTATTAGCAAGGCCAAGAATCTGTATGTTATTAAGTTTGATAATATGACCTTGATTGCAAAAAGAGAGATATATTGTAATCCACTGCATAGAAAATGAAAATGAAAAGCATACTTTAAGTGTATTGAAATGTTATATTTCTTAGAGATTCATGGAGTTTAGGGAAATTTAGATGTAACAGGATTGAAAAGGGGAACATTTTGAAAATAGAGGTTGAGGAGAAATCATTTGGGAACTTTGGGAACTCGTAAAGAGACGGTAGATTAGGGTCATCCATCTTGTAGTAATAATACTATAATAATAGATGAAAACAGAGGAAGTAATGATGTGTAATCAAGAATCTGACCTGGCCCAAAGAGAGGTCTGGCCTTTGCCTGCAGCTTCTAGGAGGTAATCTATGTCATACCTCATAGGAATATCTTTGTTTAGGGGAGAGCTAGTCACAATGGACTTTAGGGTGGGGCTGGCATACCTGACAGTCTTAGCCATGCCAGAAAAACCACATGATTTAGAGCAAGGGGCATTGAGTCACCTGGGATCAGTCCACCTGGCAGCTGAGATCAACCACCCAGGTAATCACTCAGTCATACCGACGTAATAGAGCCTCTATAAAATCTTTGAATGCTGAAGTTCGAACAGGTTTCCCTGGTTGGCAATACTGTAGGCATATTACCATACCCTGGTACAGGGAAAGTAACATATCTTGCCTCCAGGGGGAGAAGACACCAGAAACTATGACTCTGGAACCCTCTGTGACTTCCCTTGGGTGACTTTAATCCATATCCTTTCCCTGTGATAAACCACAACCATGAGTATAACAGTTTTCCTTGAGTTCTGCGAATTATTCTTATGATTTACCAAACCTGAGGGTGGTTTTCAGACAGACCTCACCGCTCCAAATTTATACTTGGTGTCTTATAGAGCACTGTACCCTTTAGCCTTTGCAGTTTGGCTATCTCCAGGCAACTGACCTGAAGATAGGCTGTAGCACTGACACCTAATGGCAAAATCTTAGAGCTGTAAGATTAATACAGAACTGCCTCAGGTGGAAAGCAGTTGTGATCATTGTAATTTTAGCAATAAACAGCACCGTTTTTCATTAATCAGATCGTTATCCATTAAACTATTAATTGAGTCAATATATACAATGAATATGATCATATTTATCCTTATAACGAGTCTAAGGGATATTTGCTGCATTGATACACATTCACTGCTGACATCAAACTCTTAAAATTACATAACTCAGAAGTTGCTTAAACATGTAGGCAACTAAGAAATAGGACAAATCTGTTCCCTTAATTGTGGCATGCTTTATTTTATTATTTTTTATTTATTTATTATTATTTTTTTTTTAAAGATTTTATTTATTTATTTGACACAGAGAGAGAGATTACAAGTAGGCAGAGAGGCAGGCAGAGAGACAGGGAGAGGAGGAAGCAGGCTCCCTGCTGAGCAGAGAGCCCGACGCGGGCCTCGATCCCAGGACGCTGAGATCATGACCTGAGCCGAAAGCAGAGGCTTTAACCCACTGAGCCACCCAGGCGCCCTGTGGCATGCTTTAGTTCTTTCTTTGCATATATTCTTCCCAGCCGTGGTAGGTATTTCATAATACTGGATAGTTAACAGACTTTTTAAAAGAGGTCTGACTAGTTACAATGTTGGAAAGATTTCAGTATCATGGTTACTTTGCAATTGAGTTTAACAGTCTTGGCCTTGGTTGTTGACTGGGCCTTGAGAATCTTTTATTGTTTCTTAAGAAAGTTTTAAATTCTATTCAAAAGTTCTCTTTTGGTCCTTGTGGCTTCCAGGAAGGACATGGTTTCTAGGCTCGGCAATTTTTGTTTCCTGGCTGACTCTGGTCTGGTTGCTTCTACAGTCTAATAAATGTCTTCAGTTTATCTGATGGTCACAGATAGTGGCTGAAGAAGAGGGAGTATGAGTTTGTTTTCTTACAAAGGTAACTATGTTTTCTCAAATTATGGTCATTTCTATAAAACTATCAATTTTAGGAAAAGAGCAAATTCTGAGAAACCCCAAGGAAGAAAAACCTTTTTCTAGCAACACTGGTTTTTTGGGAAACCTTTAAAAACTTGCATATAAAAAATAATAAAGTAAAATAAAATAAAAACTTGTATATATTTTAAAGAAAAATAATCTTTTAAAAGACTGTACAAATAATTTTTAAAGACTGCTTCCTGAATTATTTATTGAAATATAATTTTAGGATAATTTCAATCTTTATATCCTCCCTACATAGTATGAGCATTTTTTCCCCTAATGAATTAGGGAAAAAATTGATAAAATTTATGATATTTAATATCATGACTAGCAAAGAAGGGTAAATTGATGAAATTTTTAATATCAGACATTTATTTGTGGCTAATATTCTCCTGATAGAGATTTTTTTATATTTCTTTCTTATATTAAAAAAAGAAATAGACATTTTTCCCCGACAGAGTATCAGCACTAGGGAAAGAAAGAAACACCTCTTAAGCCAATGGACAATTTGTTTTAACATAAGAGAGAACAGTACTATTTTATTAGTCCTGTAATAGGATTTCCTCTTATCTATTCTTCATGCTTATTGGCTGTCTTTTTTTTTTTTTTTAAAGATTTTATTTATTTATTTCACAGAGTGAGAGAGATCACAAGGAGGCAGAGAGGCAGGCAGAGGGGTGGGGGAAGCAGGCTCCCCACTGAGCAGGGAGCCCAATGCGGGTCTCTGATCCCAGGACCCTGAGATCATGACCTGAGCTGAAAGCAGAGGCTTTAACCCACTGAGCCACCCAGGCGCCCTATTGGCTGTCTTTTAATATCTGTCCTCACATTTAAAAAGAGTTTCAAGGGTTAGATTAAGGGCCTAAAGTTTATATCATTGGAGACTTGATTGAATTAAAGTGTCTGCACTTCGCGGTGGGGGTGGGGGTAGATCTGGTATAAGATTTGGACAGAGCTCAAATACCTACAGCTAATATTTGCACCTGGGAAAACAGTGCATACGCGTGAGGGATGTAAACTAAAACTCCCAAGCTTTATTCAACAGAGATCAACACAAAACCCAAAGATTCCAGTACAAGAGTTAAAGGCATGTCAGCTTTCAAAAATGAAGATGGTTTAGGATTAAGAGGAATTAATCAATTGAACATTAAAACTATATTTAAAAAAAGGCAGCATTTGCACATGTGTTAGTAACTGTAATTACTACAGAGCTCTTCTGTCCAAACCACTAAAAGATTTTATTAACATACATGACAATAATTTGACCTTGACAGGAAACATATGATGTTATAGTGTTTTCCTCTCTGTATCTTCTTTCTGTGCTTTTTGGAGGCTTTTAATCTAACAGTGATTTCAAGCATGAACTTTGAACCAGATTACCTATTAAGTCCTGCCTTCACTACTACTAACTATGTGACTTTAGGGAAGATATTTAGCTTTTCTCTTCTCATTTTACTCATCTGTAAAATATAATAATACTATAATAGTTAATAAAAGTATACCTAATTCATAAAATCATAACCATAAGTGAGTACATGTGCAACACTTAGAAGCATATCTCTCATGCAGTGCTAAATAACTGCAGGGGTCAGAATTTTGGAACTTTGGCAAAGGGTATACTGTTCAAAAATTAGAAATAATTTTTAAAAAGCAGTTAAGTTTATTAAGCATTTGGCCTTTCTTAGACGTTGGTAGAAGGGGGCATCCTGTGCAATTATTTTTTTTTTAACCAAATGGCCCTTATCTTACAGAAAACTAAAAATGATACTCTTGAAACTTACAATCTCCCTGTAACTTTTACTATTAAGAGTTCTGCTTTAGAGTGTTAAATTTTTTCATACGCCTGGATCCTGACTTTCTCTGGCCTAGCTTATACTGGCCCTGCTGCTTTCTCCAGCATCCAGATGCCAGGATGATTATACAACAGCAAAGAAAGATGAGAGAGGTAGAGAGGGCCACTGGAGCCAGCCACATCTTTGAAGTCAGAGATGCCCCATCAGGTGTCCTGGCTTCATTCTCAGATGTGTGATTTCTGCTGTTGGACCCCTTGGTTTTGTTTAGTAATTGCTTGCTACTGTTGAGTTGGGATGGAATAGGCTTATGAAAAAGTTTTGTGTCTATGGGAACAAAGAAAGGAGAAATAGTCTTGTTATCTGGATTATTGATGAAATCAGTGCTGTGTGACACCATATTTACCTCTGTGGTAATGGAGTTATTCAGGGAAATGAGTCTTGCCCAAGAATCTGTGGCCAATTCCTTGGAATACCTAGTATTGTTTGTGTTGACAACCAAATCTTGATGTATGGTTGATGATGACACCTCTGTTGATGGTAGCATTTGGTTTATCACGGTGGTTTGTTGTTTATCTAAATGTGTAGCTTTTAAAATCCTTAGTCTGTCCCATGTGTTAGATGAAGAACGGCTATTTAGATATGTGGGAGGTGATTGTTCAAAAACCAGCAAATCTGGATCTATACCTGAAAGATAAATAAGGCATCATTCATTTTATTTTTTATTTCAAGGAGAGAACATCAATGCACAATTTGGAGAAGTCTCGCATTTGCCACTGAGTTGGTGAACTAAGCTTAAGTTCAAGTTCTACCATTGCATACTTCTGAAAGGCTTAGAAACATACTGGCCACATTTGAATTTATCTTAACTTTCTAGATATACAGCTTTGGCTACAACATGGAGGATTCTTTGTATCTTCCAGGGCTTTTGGGTAACAATAGCCAATGTTAGTGCAAGAATTGCAAAAAACGTAACCATTTGAGATATATTGCGTCTTAAAATAAAGTTTTAAAAAATAAATAATACAGAAATGTAACCGTATTCAAAATCATAAGCATAGCCCTCTGTCTCCTCCTTTCCCAGTTCCTGAAGGTTCTGAATTTGTCTTCAGTATTTTCTCCCTTGTAAAGGAACTCCTTTCCCTCTGACATCAGATATGTGCAAATATTGCTCTGTCTGTAAAGGGGAAGGATAAAAGCTCTCCTAACAGTTTCTCCTAACAGTTTCTGTCTCTCTCCCTCTCGACATAACAATATCCACGTCCTTTCTTTGTCGTTTGCCTTCCGCCATCTTATTCCATCCTGGCTATTCTGTCAGAATTACGGTTCTGAGATAATCAGTAGTTTCCATATTTCCTGGTCAGCCTCATTGCTTTGACTTCTTTTATCCTCAATCCTGCTGGCCATCCTTTCCCTAAAATTCTCCTCCCCTGACTCCCTGGAACACAGACTCTCTTGGCCCTTTATCTCAGACTGCCTGCTTCTCATTTTTTCTTTCCTTAGCTGGTTGTTTCCTTGGTCCAGACTGGTCGTGTGCTTTCTACAATCTTTAGTCCTTTGTCTTCTGCTGAATTTTCCCTTCGTCTCACCCCTTCACCACACACACACACACACGCAACAGTATCCTCATCGACTGTCACCACTATGTCGGTGGCACTGAAATCCACATCACCAGTTATTTCCTCTTCCTTCCTGAGTCCCTGGTCTCATTTCTCCTGTGCTCTACTGAAGGTTCCCACCTAGACATCTCATGTCATCACTGAACAGTCCCAAAGCTAGAATCATTTTGTCTGGCTCTCTGTCTCTTTCAGTGACCTCACCAATCTTCCATCACCCAAGCTGGAATCCGTATGCACTGCAGAGCAATCTTTGGCTCCCTTTTCTTCTTTTCCTTCATCCAAAAAGTAACTCAGTCCTATCCAATTCCCTCCCAATGTGCCAGTAATCATCTCTCCTCCTCACTGCAGTTATGGTTACCTTCTCCAGATCTAATGCCTCCCTGACTAGATATTCTAATTTGCATCCCGCATATGATTTTCCTAGACTAAAGACAACCACACTCATCACTTTTTAATGATGGCGTTTTCTCATTAATTGCCTTTGCTGGTTCTCTTTTGCTGAAAAAGTCAAACCAAAAACACTGCTCTGTCCAAAACACTTTTGTAACCTGGCCTACCCTATCTTACCCAGATTTTCATTGCAACCCCAAATGTGCCCCTTTTGTAGCCAGACCTGTTTTCTTATTTTCCATTGTGTGATACAGAACTCCTTTTCTTGCCCCTGCCTGGCCTCTTCCACAAAGCTGCCTCTGAATTCAGCTTTCTTTAGTCTCCTCTTCTTTTGAGTGCTTGTACTTGAGGCAGTATCACACATTTTTGTATTCAATTACACGTTCTACACTAATTGTGAGCCTTGTCACATCAACTAGAGTATAAGAAACTTAAGGGCAGAGATACGGCTTCCATTTTCTGCAACGCTGCTTCTGGCCTGAATTAGGTGTTCAGTAAGTACAAATCGATGATGAAATTTATCCCCTTTGTGTTTGGATGGCAAAAATCTATTCTTTCATGGTTACCAATTTGCATCCCAATTTTATATGCATTGGCAAGGGACACTTAAATGTATGTTTATCTAGAATAACAGTTATCTTGGGACCCTTGGTAGACTAATGAATGTTAGTAAGGGCATTTCCTTGTCCTTGCTATCCATCTTTGTAGAATCCTTGTATGCAGTGTCCATGGACCTCAAAGCTGCCATTAAGCATTTTCTTTATCCCTAGTAGCCCCTGCAGTAGAAATACCTTTTTTGGCTCTTGCTGGGGGCTCCTGGAATAAATGTAATGCTTAAGGTCTTCTTCAATCACATACGATTTGTTATCATCTGGAATGAACTCATCATTGGCGAGCATGCCAAACTAAAGTGAATTCACTTTTAGTTTTCTGCCCTGGATGCCCAAAACTTGCAGATAGAGATCGTGGGAAAATAGGGATTCAGGTTGTTGCCAGCCAGTTTCTAGGTTATGCATCGCTACTAGAGCATTACCAATATTCTTCAACATAAATACGAGGTACATAAATCATTACCTTCTGTTATGTTGTATAAAATAGCACTGCTTCCGGGCTCTAATATGCAGCTCTCCAGCGTAGGGCAGTGAATATGGAGGCAGTTGACGTTGTCGTGAATAGGATCATGGTAGAAGACAGCCACATTACAGGAAACTGAAAGGAAAAGCACATCTGCGGGTGGTTTTGGTTTCTCCCAGCTTGATGAGCTCTGAGTAACTTCTATTTCTTCCAAGAACGTGGCATTAACAGCAATGTATTACAGGGTTATATTCAGACATCTTACAGAACATGGTGAACTACAGTAACTGTTTCTATGAATATGGAAAATGCCCTTTTAAAAGAAACTATCCACTGATTTTTCTCTAATCTTTCACACATTCCATTCCACACAGGATTACCTGGAATCATTTTCCAATCCCAGGATTTTATGTTCATGAATAGTTCAGTTGGCTACCGAAGCCCCTGGGGCTTATCAGATTTCTAGCTGCAGTGCCCTCGCAGAATGCTAAGGCACTGGAGTTCACCAGCGAAAGAAATATGAAAATAAAGTGACAGATGTTGTAACAAAAGAGGGAGTCATGAGAAGGCAAAAACTGCAATTACTGGGAGCGGCCCAGATGGTGGAAAGGCAGCAGGCCAGGTGAACACTACCCTGACCCTGATTATAGGGGAGCACTAGCCCCATGTTGCAAATCACACATCCAACGGAAAGCCGATTCAGTGTCCTTTAAAGAGGAAGAGAGTCCACTGACAAGGATGTGAGCATTTGGAATTCCAGTGGGTGGGGGTACATCACTGACGCTATCCCCCTTCTACTAAATAACTTAGCTCCATAAACTGCATCATGTTATTTCTGGAAACCCTTAAGTCTGATTTGCTGAGGGCCAGTCTTCAGTCTGTCCTCCCTAAAGAGCAAAACGGACTTTCCTCCTGCTGCAGTGTAGTAGGAACCATGCACTGGGAAATATCCATTGACCAAAGGTATCAACTTCTTTAATAAAATAAGATTACAGAGGGATAGCATACAATTACCAGACCTCAGAGTATGCCTAAAGCTGTTGTGGAATTGCGGTTGGTAAAACTTTTGCTGCTTCTGTGTAAGGTTAACCGTGGGGAGCTGCATCCCACCCCTCCCCTGTTACCTCTGGGGCAGCCAGGAGGATAAAGAAGAGGGCAGAATTCAATGAATAATACATTGCTGAAACATTTTGGATTACAGATGCATTCCCTGAAGACTGGGCTGTCAAGTTCAAGGGAAAGGACTAAAAAATATTCAAACTGAGACATTTAAATTTTTGATAAGAAAGTAGTTGATGCTGTAAAGAGAACAATTTTAAAAGATGTTTTATATTCTTCTTTGTGTACATTTTAGAGTTCCAGCTCTGAACAGGTTCGCTGTTGCAGGACTGTGGCTTTTTAAAGTTCTGGCTTCCAGCTAAAAACAGAGACGTGTGTTCGTGCCCTTTCTTCTGGAGGAAGAAAACCACAACTTGGAAGCTACAGAGGCTCTAAAATCATGGAATTCTACTGGATGCTTACAGTATCCCTGGAAGTCCAGAGGACAAAGTTTCCCTGCAATGGACAGTCAGGTAAATTGGTAACATGGGAAAATGCTGAAGGTATCCCCCAACTCACCCACCTTCCCTTGAGGCTTATGGGAATTAGAAGCATCTCTAAGGTGAAAATCTAGATTGGCAACCTTTTCAAAAAAATTTCCTTTAAGGGCACCTGGGTGGCTCAGTCAGTTAAGCCTCTGCCTTTGGCTCAGGTCATGATCCGAGGGTCCTGAGATCAAGCCCTGCATCGGGCTCTCTGCTGAACGGGAGTCTGTGTCTCCTATCCCTCTGCTGCTCCCCCTGCTTGTACTCTCTCCCTCTCCCTCTCTCTCAAATAAATAAATTCTGTTTAAAAAAAAAAATTCCCTTTAAAAAACTAATTCCTCTCATGTGCCTGATTAACTTTCGAGGGCTTAGCCTGAGACAGCTTCTCACACTGTGGTCGGTTTACACCCTCGGGTAGCCTCAGTCCGCATCCCAGAAATCTGTCATGCGTACTTGGATAGGAGGCACTGGCAATTAATAAGTAGGTATCAAATCATGGAAAAAAAGTGTGGAAGAACCAAGAGAATTATTTTAACATGTTGTGTTGCTTTTGCTTTTTGCTTTCCAAGTAGCTTTAAAATCTTGGAAAAATGAAAAACAAATGAAAGTAGTCTTTAGACAATTGTAACTGGAAATTCTGCAATAATGAAATGTTTTCCTCATCATAAACCTTGATCCTATTACATGGGTGATGTTTAACCCTGATTCTGGATTTCAGACCAAAAAATCAGAATATTTAAAATATACATTTCTTTTCTTTCTTTTTGCTATTCGACATATATCTACCTAGGTCTTTAAAAAATGTCAATCAGAATCTAAATTCCTGCTCAATGCAACCCACATTTGCTCAACACAAGCAAGCACATTTCAAAAATTTGAAATACTGAGATCACCAAAAGAAGCTTGAAAAGGAAATTATTATATTTTTGAAATCAAATATGCCATATTTGGGGGCTATGGAAATATGTCAGTTAACCCTCGAGGAAGTAGTTTCATTTAGCACGTTAGTGAAGAAAAGAAGATTCTCGGTTACCTGTAGATTCCATGGCACTCTGGATCAGCACCAGACTTGTAAACTGAGCCAGCACTGATCCAAATGGCGAAGTCAGTCTCCGTCCCTCTCCACCCTCCCCCATCCCCATTGTCTCTCCCTCATCTTCCCTAGTCCTGTTCCTCTGTCTGTTCACTGGAACCCCTGCCTAGGGCTCCTTACTTAGGTCTTCATTTGATAAGTTTCTCCTGATTTTTGCACAGGCATATCATTAATACTTACCGTCCTTCCTAAGGCAGCAGCTCCTGCTGCATTTCTGGCCGGTACTTTCAGAATAATACTTCAGGAACTGAGCTCCCAGCTTCTGAGACTCCTCCAGGTCAATCAGAAGACCCGGAAAGCGACGGATCCAACAGTCTCTGTGAAAAATGGTGGGTGAGCAGAGAGAGTCTGAGGTCCACCCCATGCTCAGCAGCAGTACCAAGGCTGTTTCCACCACTGCCACGTGCATTTCCCTGCTAGGAAGACCAGGCAAGAAGTCTGAGTTCAGACAGACGCCGAAGCTGATCAGCAGTGTTTAGGACAGTATCTGGAACTTCGAAACTGTTGCTAAGGGACTCTCCTGGAGTGTCACCTTCTAGAAAAATGAAGCCATTCTTTGACTGCATATTGATTTTTCTTTTGTTTCTTCCCAGCTGAGCCCTAGGTGAACATTTGACTTTCTGACGCTAATTTTGAACATTTTCCAGGCCATTTGGATACTCTGTCCCTTACCCTCTTGAAGATGTGGATTCTCTCCTCTGCTTTTCTTCTTTTTCTGAAAGTGAATAGTCATAGACACCTCTTACTAAGTAAATATAAAGACAAGTGGAAACCCTAGCCCAGAGTCTTTCTGAGGAGAACAAAAATTTAGTCACTTGACGTCAGATAAAGGAAGGATCCATTTCACCAGAAACAAGACATGGTTTTGTAAGGGGACTGCTGTATGGTTTTAAAGGAACCTGTGACTGCAGACTTTTTAAAGTTTTTTTTCCCCCTGTGGATTTAAGTTCTGGTATTTTTGTTCACCAGAAAATCAGTTTGTGCACTGATTTAAATTTTTTGCTTTTACTAAACTAAACAAAATAACAACAACAACAAAACCTTGAAAGTAAATGAAAAAAATTTTAATTTTAATTTTGCAGTGATTTTGAAAACATTGAATGTGCAGATGTGGGTCCTGGTCACTTCTCAGAGCCAGGCATATCCCCCCGCCGCCCCAAAAGGTCAGCCGCAAGCTTTCGTTAAAAAGAGCAAATGAGGGATGCCTGGGTGGCTCAGCGGGTTAAGCCTCTGCTTTCGGCTCCGGTCATGATCCCAGAGTCCTGGGATCGAGTCCCACATCCAGCTCCTTGCTCAGAGGGGAGCCTGCTTCTCCCTCTGCCTCTGCCTGCCACTCTGCCTGCTTGTGCGCTCTCTCTCTCTCTCTCTCTGACAAATAAATTAAAAAAAAAAATCTTTAAAAAAAAGAGCAAATGAAAATCATTACAGTGAAAATTGTGAAGAAGTTCAAAAGGGAGGGCACCTGGGTGGCTCAGTCGTTAAGCATCTGCCTTCAGCTGGGGTCATGATCCCAGGGTCCTGGCATTGAACCCCCGTTGAGCTCCCTGCTCAGCGGGAAGCCTGCTTCTCCCTCTCCCACTCCCCCTGCTTGTGTTCCCTCTCTCGCTGTCTCTCTCTCTCTCTCTGTCAAATAAATAAAATCTTAAAAAAAGTTCAAAGTAGGGGCTATCTAATCTGTTTTCTGAGGTTCTTGTTTGCAAGTTATAAAGGGTACTTTGTGAAGCATATACAAAAAGGCATAGTATCTCTGACTGAAACAGAAATAGTTGCTAAGAAATGTGTATTAGAGAAATGATGAGATGGTTTTAAATTTCTAAATATTAATAAAAATCACTTCAATTGCAATGCCAAAACATTTGAAAAGATACCAAAGGAAGCAAAAATGGCCTCTCACTTTTGTGAAGATTGTAGTTTCCATATCCCATGATGATGTCCAAGAGGACAAAGTGGTTCAAAGCTTGGAACTGTTGTTTTTTTGTATCCCTTTTTATACCGAGCATAAGTGAAAATCAGCTTTTGGCATAAGGTACGGCTGAACTGCTCTTTTCAAAAAAAAAAAAAAAAAAAAAAGATGAAGCCTTCTCTGTCCTGTGATCTGGGCTTCTTTCACACCTTTTGCACAATGACTCATTCACTTACTTGACACAAAAATGTTAACATTCTTTGAATTTTCACTTCTCCACCTGTTTTGTAATAATAGATTATCACATATCCTTTAATTTTTAGAAACACATGATTTAATCAATAATAAGCAAATAATCAAAGGGCTGAATAACTTTAAAAACAAAACATTTTACTTTCTCCTAAGCAAAAATTATAACATAGATTAACTCCTAACCGTAAAATATACTAAAAATTATAAATATGTTATTCTATTGAACTTCTCATAGAAAGCAAGTTTCAGTTGCTTACCTGCAAATAAATAATCAGACTGTTCTATCTGTTCCAAGGAGAAAGGGAAGAGGGATTTCCTGATAGCAAAGCAAGCAACAGGTGAGAAATAAAAAGATTACTCCTTTTTCTCCATGAGGTTCCATAGATACTACAATTAATTCATGCCCTGGGGACATAAACCAAAAAGTCTACTTTCTAACCTTCCACCCTCGAGTCTTTCAATCACATTAAATGCAGTTTCTTTCGTGTGATATAGAATTCCTTGAAGTTCTCATGTATCCTGCAGGGATAATGGAACAACCCACAATTGCTTAATCCTTTTGCTGTCAAATGGTGTTCAAGTAAAGATCAAAGTTGCATTTTTAAAGAATCTCCAAGTTCCAATGTAAAAGCATGCTTTAAAATTTTTAAAACAATTTTTTTTTGGTGATTGCATAAACATTCAATCTGGAAACCAGGAACTTCTTGGAGCCAAGTATTTTGAAAAGGAGAGATAGAAACTGGATTGTAGGGGCAGAGGGAGGAATCCACAATGGGCTGAGATATGCGGCCCAGAAACATCTAGTCTCAAAACTTGTCCATGTGAGATGAAATTGGAGAAACCAGAAAGCAATTCCAACTCTTAGTAAAAAATTGCTATATAGGCTTTGTATAGATTTTATCAAATATTGAGAACTGTTACACTACTGCAGTGCAGTGATATATTGTATTTATTTCCAACTGGGTGCTCTTGAGAGGGGTTCAGAGATTGTATTCTTACTTTAAAAACCTCTCTTCTCTTCCAAGAGCCTGATTCAGTTGCTCTAGTGTGGGAACTAGAATTCTTATAAGTGTCCCAGGTGATTTACTAAGATGTTTGGAAAACACTGACATAACACTAACTGCAAAAAAAAAATGGAAGTTTTGCTTACATGAAGATGTTCAATCTGAATTAAATATGAGCCATTTTTCTTTATTTTTTAAATGTTTATTTGAGAGAGAGAGAGAGAGAGAGAGAGAGTACACATGGGGGGGGCAGGGAGAGGTAGAGAGTGGGGGGGAGGAAAAACAGACTCCCTGCTGAGCAGGGAGCCTCACCTGGGTGGGGAGTGGGGGTGTAAAGTGGAGAGGGGTTGGATCTCTTGTCCCTACCCAGAGATCATGACCTGAGCCAAAGCCAAAAGTTGGATGGCCAACCCACTGAGAACTACCCAGGAGCCCCTGAGCTATTTTTAAAGAACTGTGCTAACTTTAAACTCATTTAAATTGTCCTACATGCTTGCATGAAAGAAAAATATTTCAGTTTTGCTTGTTAAAAAAGAAAATAATTTTTCTTAAAATGTTTGCTTTTTATTAAGTTGATATACCTTTCACTTTAAAAATCCAAACTATTGGAGCGCCTGGGTGGCACAGTCATTAACCATCTGCCTTCGGCCCAGGTCATGATCCCAGAGTCCTGGGATCGAGCCCCGCATTAGGCTCCCTGCTCTGCGGGAAGCACTTGTCCTGCTTGTGTTGCCTCTCTTGTTGTGTCTCTCTTCGTCAAATAAATAAACAAAAATCTTAAAAAATAAAAATAAATAAAAATAAAAAAGTAAAAATCCAAACTTTACAGAAAAGTACAAAAAGAAATAAAAACTATAATCCTATAGTCTTAACACTTTCATTAACATCCTTCTAGACATCTCTATAAAAAATACATATATGCCATTTTACATAAATGGATTCATGCTGTTCCAGAAACTTTTTTAAAGATTTATTTATTTATTTTAGAGACCGAGAACATGAGTGGGAGGGGCAGAGGGGGAGGAAAGAGAATCGTAAGCAGACTGCACAATGAGCATGGACCCCACTCAGGGTTCGATCCCGCGACCCCGAAGTCACAACCTGACTTGAAACCAAGAGTCTGATGCTTAACCAACTGTGCCACTCAGGTGCTCCCCCAGAAACTGTTTTCTAAAAATCCAGTGTAAAATTATATTTTTCAGGATTTCTAAAGAAGGGTCTACATTTATATCCAAAGTTGTAATGGCTCTCCATTTCATTCTACACATGTACCAAAATTTACCCTGTACTTCAGCTTCCTCAGCTATACAACAATAAAAAATAATATTGTAATCCATGAAAAGCACTGACAACAGTGCTTGGCATATAATAAACATTCAATAAATGTTGGCTACTATTACGATTATACATTGCTTTCCAATTTTTTATTATTAAAGCAACACCGTGATAAACATCTTGTACTTAAATTTTTTTTTTCATTCTCGGTCTTAAGGTTGTATTTTCCAGAAATTATTAAAGAAACAGCCTGTGTCTGACTCTTACTGTAGTCTTTTCTAAAAAGATCATAATATAAAATGTCTGAAGTGAGTCGTAGTACCACAAAGGCCAGTCTTCATTATACATTGTTCTGTCAATAACAGATCTATAAAATTATACCGCCAGTTATATATGAGCAATATTTTCATGAGGCTTAGAAATAATATTTTAGATCTTTTGTAAATGAGTTTATATTGCTTTGACTTTGCATTTCTAGCTCAACAGAAAGCTTACTGTGTGAGTTATAAAAACGATTTGATCTTTTAAGATACTTCCAATCCTAAATGACATTATTATCAGGGCCAAAAAGCTTATAGGTTCAGTGCCTGCTGTTGTCAGACTCACACCCCAGATTCCCTGCCCAAGGTATTCTTACTCTGATAATATTACTGTGCGTGAATTGCCTTTCTGATGTGCATCATTCTTTGAGCGTGATTTTTTGGATCTCTTTTTAGAAGGCAAGAAAATACCAGTCTGAGGCATATCCAGGACGTTTGGAAACAAAAGCATCCTTTGGTTAAAGATTCTAAAAGGACAGAGAAGAGACTAAGAGCCTGTTCTTCTTGGCTGACCCATTGAATCTGGCATTGTCACCGATGGAGGCACAAATACATCCCAAGTCCAAGCCTCTCTGATAGTGGGCGTGCCTCCCAGCAAAATTTGCCAGCTTAAGGCCTAATACTGGAGGTAGCACTTTACTTTCCCAAAGAGGTTGCTGAATTCATGGTCACTCCCCCCACCAAGAACCTTAGAATGTCTTGACCGCACTCTTATTGAGAACAGAAGTGTGAGACATTGGTTGAGAATGAAGTTTTATCAGTAATGATTTAAAGGCCAAGAAACAAAGCGAAAAGATAAAGTTGTTCACAGACTTTAAAAAAAAAAAAAGATGAATGAGGCAAGTCATAGATCCATCCTTGTCTCCTTCAGTTTTCCCAGGGAGGCCAGAATCTACTAGAATTTTTTTCTATGTCTTTAATATTTTAGCTCCTTATTCATGGTGTTTTATAAAGAAAATAATGGAGGACAGCAACGCACTAGGAGGCAGCTAAGTACATAGTGAGAAGCACAAACTAACCAAAAAGGTGCTGAAATGATTTCATGCTTTACCAATCGGACTTTCTTCTCTGGTTTTGAACCCTTCCCCCTTCTTAAGGTAAAATGTTAATCCGGTTGTAGAAGGTATCTTGTTTCAAAAAGTGGAAATGAACTTATGAAGAAGGTGTCATTTAACTACTTGTCATTCAAAAAGACAGCTGAAGCTCGTAATAATAAAAACAAAGCCCAAATACATCTCCCCAATTTGAGGACTATTATAGAAGAATCTTGGCCTGGGAAAATTTTCAAGGGTTTTTTGTAGGGTAAGGTGCCTGCTCCTTCCCAATCCTTATCCCTCCATCTACTCGAAGCTAACCTAACAGTATCCCCTTTACCCCCTTCTAAGATTAATTCATATCTCATGGACAACACGAGGTCCTTATAATTTGGCGTGAGCTTTCTATGCATCTCTTTGCAACGTTCAGTGAAAGAACGGGAAGAAGTGGTCCCTCCTTAAGTAGTCCTCAGACGGGGGCATGGGCAGGGGAACACAGGGTGGCAAGAAAAGCCACCTCCCTAGGGCAGTGTGACCAAAAGCGGCCAGACCTTCCGCCCAAAGGATCACGCTCTCTCCTGGCTAGCCCAACCAAATTGAAAGAGGAAAAGCAATGGCTGTGAGATGAGATTTTAAAAGAAAATAAGTCACGTGTCCTCGCTTGAATTGTCTTTCTTTTAACAGCATAAAGAGGATTAACGGGGCCCAGCAGCAAAGACAAGTCCCCCAGCTTCCCGACCCTTTTCATCTGCTGTATTGTGCACCCCAGTGAGCCCTTCGGAACCTGCAGCCTTCTGCCTGGACCTTCTTTCTGCAAGATGGCTCCCACACGATGACCATGGCGAAGAATCAGCTCTAGGTGTCACCTGCGTGTGCAGAGACGGCCTCTGCGCCTCAGCCCCCCGGGACACTCTGCCGGACTGCGCTAGACGGGCGATCCCAGATGTGATGTCATTTTGATTCCCAGGACCCCAGACTCCCTTCCTCCCGGTCGCCCCCACGCCCGTTTCTTCTTTTCTTCCCGCTTGTAAAGCAGCGCGGAAGGAAGAGCGGACTGGCTTCACCTCGCCTCCCGCCCCCCGCCCCCACCGGCGCATCGCTGCGGAGCCCGAAGGCCCCAGAGCCGCTGCGCCCGGCGTGCGGGGGAGGCTGCGGGGACGCGGCCGCAGCCCTCCGGCCCTTCCCGGACAGCCGGATCCACTCGGTCCGGCGGGCGGCAGGGGTCCTGCGGGCGGAAGTGCGAAGCGAGGCGTGGGAGGAGGCTGCGGACTGGGGGCTGGGATCCCCTCGGCGGCCGACGCGGCCCGGAGGACCCGAGCGAGGACGGCCGCCGCTTCCCGACGCCCGGCGCGCGCCAGCCGGGCCTTTTTTGGCGCGGCGGGAGAGCGGACGGGCGGGGCGGCCGCTCTGCGGGAGCGGGGCTGAGCCGCGGGCCCCGGGGCCCGNCACCCAGTTAGGCTGGGCGAGCGCGGGAGCGGGCGGCGGCCCGTCGCCTCCCTCCCCCTCCGCGGCGCCATCCCTCGGCGCGCCCAACCCGGAACCCGGCGGGCGCGTGGGGGCGGGGAGGCGAGCGCGCAGAGCTGGCGGGCCCCCCCGCGGCCCCCGGGCCCCCAGCCATGTCGGCCGAGGAGATGGTGCAGATCCGCCTGGAGGGCCGCTGCTACCCGGTGAGCAAGAGGAAGCTGATCGAGCAGAGCGACTACTTCCGCGCCCTTTACCGCTCCGGCATGCGCGAGGCCCTGAGCCAGGAGGCCGGCGGCCCCGAGGTGCAGCAGCTGCGCGGCCTCAGCGCCCCGGGCCTGCGCCTGGTGCTGGACTTCATCAACGCCGGCGGGGCCCGCGAAGGCTGGCTCCTGGGCGCGCGGGCGGAGAAGGGCGGCGGGGTGGAGGAGGAAGAGGAGATGGACGAGGTGAGCCTGCTGGCGGAGCTGGTGGAAGCGGCCTCCTTCCTTCAGGTCACGTCTCTGCTGCAGCTGCTGCTGTCCCAGGTGCGGCTCACCAACTGCCTGGAGCTGTACCGCCTGGCGCAGGTGTACGGGCTGCCCGACCTGCAGGAGGCCTGCCTGCGCTTCATGGTCGTCCACTTCCACGAGGTGCTGTGCAAGCCCCAGTTCCACCTCCTGGGGGCTCCTCCTCAGGCCCCCGGGGACGTCAGCCTGAAGCAGAGGCTGAGGGAGGCCCGGATGACCGGGACTCCGGTCCTCGTGGCCCTGGGGGATTTCCTGGGGGGACCCCTGGCCCCTCACCCCTACCAAGGGGAGCCCCCGTCCATGCTCAGGTACGAGGAGATGACCGAACGTTGGTTCCCGCTGGCCAACAACCTTCCTCCCGACCTGGTGAACGTCAGGGGTTACGGGTCCGCCATCCTGGACAACTACCTCTTCATAGTGGGCGGGTATAGGATCACTAGCCAGGAGATCTCGGCTGCGCACTCCTACAACCCCAGCACCAACGAGTGGCTCCAGGTGGCCTCCATGAACCAGAAGAGGTAAGCACCCAGCAGGCCTGCTGCTTTTCCCGTTCCCATTCATTCACTTGCTCTTTAGTTCATTCCCCTGGTGTTTCCTGGGCCGTTGCAGGAGCTTGTGCCGAGGGGGGAATGACATCTTCAGGAGTGTCGCTGGCCTTGACTCGGGCAGAGTTCCCAAGGAACTGAGAACTGGCGAGGAAGAAGTGCCCGCCCCCCCCGCGAGGTCAACTAGCTGTGTAGTTTCCTTGCAGGCCTTGCTCTTTGAGGCAAACTGCCTTTTTTGCCTCTTTCCTAGTGGGGGGGGGGGGGG
>LNAC01000342.1:1093515-1268609 GCA_002007465.1 Ailurus styani
GGGGGGGGGGGGGGAATGATGTCTGTGGTTTCCTGGGAGGATGCTGTAAAGGAAAACTTTAAAGTTTGCTTTCATTTTTACCTTTTTTTTACTTTTTAGGCTCTAATCCTGATTACAGTGACACACCGGGCAGTGACCTGTAATGCTGTCTTGGGAAGATTTTTGTTGTTGTTATTGAGTTTGAAGCTTTCCACACTGGGGGCCCCAATCTGTGATCAGGAGATAACCATTAGAATTGTACATTGGATTGTCTTTTTTATTTTGTATCCTCTCTTTTGCATCTTCCTTCCTTCCCAGTTTCGTCATTGGTCCAAAATTTGAGCCTGGCAGTCACCTACAGAATTAGAACATTTCAGTCCACCCAGCCTTCTCCCTTCCCATCCTCAAATCCCTCCCAACATGCCCTTGGGACTGGAAGACCGGAAAAGAAGGAGGGGAGGGGAGGGAGAGTAGGGAATAGAGCTAGGAAAGGAAAAGGAAGGAAAAAAAACCCAACAGAGCAGATACAGGAAGAGATGGTAGAAAAGAAAGATGGTAGGACTCAAGATGGTCCAGAGCCATTCACACACAAGTGGGAAGAAGAATCAGGGTGACCCACGAGAGGACAGGAATACTCTTTCTTCTGGTCCACTTGTATCCATCCCAAGTCCCACATGGGCCCTACCCTGCAGTGTGGAGCAAGTAGTTGGGGGACTCACCACCAAGCAAAGAAAGTTGTAACAGGAATGGAAAGACCACTACACATACTTACTTGACTTAAGGGTACCCCAGGCCAGAGGGGGAACAGTGGCTTTATTTCTACTATAACATAAAAGTCATTTTGGACAGTGTTCTTTTTTTTCTGATGATAAAGTAATACATACTTATTCTAGAAAAATGGAAAAGAATCAAGAAACGGAAAGACTATCACTCCTGCTCCCTCCTCTCTCATACCGTGTAGAGGCAATACCATGTAGAGGTTGACGTGTTTTCTTCCAAGCCCTTTTTAGTGTATTATTTATACCACTGAGATGATACTGTATTTAAGATTTGGTATCAGAAGTGTTATTTTTAAGCAAATTCTAAGAGCTTTAATTGAAGTAACAAAGGGACATTCAGTGGTTATGGATGGAAGGGGTAGAAGGCCCAGCAGGTTGTCTGTTACCTCTACCCACGTGTCTCCAGCTCTATCAACTGGTGCTCAGTAGCACCCCCCCATACACAAATCCAGCTCGAACTCTAACACACCTCACAGAATTCTTATTTTTCTTTCCTTTTATTTTTTTTTAAGAAGGGGGGAGGGGCCGAGGGAGAGGGAAAGAGAGAATCTTAAGCAGGCTCCATGCCCAGCACAGAGCTGACGCAGGGTTCGATCTCATGACCTGAGCCAAAATCAGGAGTCAGATGCTTGGGCACCTGGGTGGCTCAGTGGGTTAAAGCCTCTGCCTTCTGCTCAGGTCATGATCTCAGGGTCCTGGGATCGAGTCCTGCATTGGGCTCTCTGCTCGGCAGGAAGCCTGCTTACTCCTCTCTCTCTGCCTGCCTCTCTGCCTACTTGTGATCTCTCTCTCTCTCTGCCAAATAAATAAATAAAATCTTAAAAAAAAAAAAAGATGCCTAATCCACTGAGCCACCCAGGTGCCCCCTTTTCTTTCCTTTCTTCGCAAATCCTCGGTAGTCTTTTTTTCTTTTTTTCTTTATAGGAATATTCTTTCTGACCTCCGGGGGGGGAGGGGAAAGGTATTCAACTAATGCATAAATACATGCTTCAAAAATTACAAATGACGGGCGCCTGGGTGGCTCAGTGGGTTAAAGCCTCTGTCTTCAGCTCGGGTCATGATCTCAGGGTCCTGGGATCGAGGCCCACATCGGGCTCTCTGCTCAGCAGGGAGCCTGCTTCCTCCTCTCTCTCTGCTAGCCTCTCTGCCTACTTGTAATCTCTCTCTCTCTGTCAAATGAATAAATAAAATCTTAAAAAAAAATTACAAATGACATGAAAAGCCACAGAGTAAAAGATATGTGTATCTATTGACATATATTTATATATTATAGACTTTTAAATATATGTTATAAATATACATTTATATAAACAAGTGTGTTGATGATTGTTAAGGAAAAATGTATGTATACAAGTATACGCAGGGGTGGGTTTGCATCTTATATATATTTTTACCTTAGGTTGATTAGGCTATGCTGGTTAGTATGACCATTCCACTTGGAGAGTTTTTTCTCTATCAACAAGTGTAGAGCCATCTCACTCTCACTGAGAGCTGTATAGTATTCCAGCCTATGGCTGTACCATAATGTAATCAGCCCCTCCCTTATTCGTGAGCATTTAAGTAGCTTCTATTTGCCATTATAAACAATGCTATATTGGGATGCCTGGGTGGTTCAGTCAGTTAAGCATCTGCCTTCGGCTCAGGTCATGATCCCAGGTCCTGGGATCGAGTTCTATGTTGGGCTCCTTTCTCCTCTCTACAGGAGTCTGCTTCTCCTTCTCCCTTTGCCCCTTCCCCCACTTGTGCTCTCTCACTCACTCACTCTCTCTCTCAAATAAATAAGATCTTAAAAAAAAAAGCAATGATGTATAGAACATCTTGGCATATATGTGCCTTTTTTAGCAGGCATTTTTCAGTAGTCCTAAATGACAAATTCCTGGAGTCCCTGGATAGGTGGGCCAAAGTGTGTATAAGTTTTCAATTTTGGTAGTTCCTGCCAAAATGCTCATGAGAACATTGTTCAGATCGCCTCCTATCAACAGTGTCTGAGCTTGCCAGTTCCTATTCTCCTGCCAAGACAAGATATTATCATCATTTTTTATTTTTACCAATCTGGTGGACAATTACTGGTGTGAATCTTTCTTCTTGGAAGAGAAATTTTTCCTCTCAGATGTTTATTGGCCTTTTGTATATATTTTATAAGTGGCCTTTGCCAATGAAAAAGAAAATTGGTTTATCTTTTTCATATTCATTTTAGAAATTCTGTTTACATATATGTAGGATTAATCTCTTGTCTCTTAGGTAATGTTGCACTGTTTCCCTCCTGTCTTTATTTTACTGGAAGGCCTCAAAAATGAAATCCCCAAAGTGACCAGACTGGTGAAGTCAATGAGTAGAGGGGTGGGTTGGAGTGGTGATGAACCAGAGAGCTCCCACCCCACCGCACGAGGCCCCCCCCCAACCCCCACAGCTTGTCGTTACCACCTCCAAGTGTGGAAAGCATTGCCAGACAGCCAGATGCCTTGATTTTTAAAGGCTGCTAACTTACTGCATTGGAAAAACCAACATCAACAATAACAAAAACCTTGCAGACCGAACAAGTTGTAGGACAACACCAGCATTGTGAGCCTCTACTTTTGAACGTCAGGTTTATCGTCTATTCTTATATGAGGAAATTTAAATTTTTTTGGAGTTAGATTTGTCATGTATAACCTATTCACTTTTTTTTTTAAATTTTATTTTATTCTTTGCCCAAGGGGTACAGGTCTGTGAATCATCAGGCTTACATCTTTCACAGCACTGACCAAAGCACAAACCCTCCCCAGTGTCCATAACCCATCCACCCTATCCCTACCCTTCCACCCCCCAGTAACCCTCAGTTTGTTTTGTGAGATCGAGAGTCTCTTATGGTTTGTCTCCCTCCCAGGTCCCATCTTGTTTCATTATTTTTCTGTCCCTACCCCCCACGACCCCCCACCCTGCCCCTCAAGTTCCTCATATCAGAGAGATCATATGATAATTGTCTTTCTCTGATTGACTTATTTCGCTCGGCATAATACCCTCCAGTTCCATCCATGTCGACGACCCAGCAATCGCACTACTGGGTATTTATCCTAAAGACACAAAGGTAGTGATCCTCAGGGGCATGTGCACCCGAATGTTTATAGCAGCAATGTCCACAATAGCCAAACTATGGAAAGAACCTAACCTATTCACTTGTAATCACAGATGCCTTTTCCTGTGCAAGATTAAAAGCGAATAGGTTATACATGACAAATCTAACTCCAAAAAAATTTAAAGGCATCTACAAGTTAAGAATATACAAATATTCATCTGTCTTATAATCCATATTCTATGGTTTTGCCTTTTTATACTTATATTTGAATGTGTTTGGGATTTATTTTTATGTAAGGTATAATGTAAGGTTATGATATGTTTCCTAAATGTCCCAGTGGCCTCAGTCCTCGCGGTGATTTGCGATTATCAGATGCTAGTTTTCCTGTTTCCATATTGACAGATTGGCTATTTCTTTACCAATAGCATACTTTTAAATTATTGTAGCTGGGTAAACGATTTTGTTTCTTATGGAACGGAGACCCATTTTTTTCTGTTTTATTTTGATTCTCTGAGGTATTCTTTGTACATTTTCCCCTTTAGGTAAACTTTAGAATCAGTTTGTCAAGTTCTGTTGGAGTTTTGATTGGGATTACATTGTATTTATCAAGAAAGTTGGAGGAGGATATATAGTTTCATAATACCTTGCAGATAGAAAAATGGTTTGTTTTTCCATGTATTTAAGTCTTTTGGTCCTTCAGGAAAGGTTTATTTTGTCATCTTTGCATAGTCTGCATATTTTTTATTGCAGTTATTCTCAGGTATTGTCTAGTTATTATTTTTTTTAACTTTTATTTGTTTATTTATTTTTAAGTAGATTCTAGGCCAGGATGGGGCTTGAACTCAAAACCCTGAGATTAAGAGTTGCATTGCTTCACTGACTCAGCCAGCCAGGCACACCCGAGTTACTGTTTCTCTACACAGATATTTTTTCCCCACCAAATTTTAAAATTGGATGCCATATTGGAATTTGCAACCTTCTTTATCTCTCTCATACGTTGACTCAGATTTGGCATCAGCTCAACTTGGGAGCCCCTTCGTGAACTCTCAGTTGGGCTGAATATTCAAATTCTGTGTTTCTCTAGCACTCTCCACCTTGAATTGAAATTTTCTTTTTCTTTTTTTTTTTTTTTTAAAGATTTTATCTATTCATTTGACACAGAGAGAGAGACCACAAGTAGGCAGAGAGGCAGGCAGAGAGAGAGGAGAGAGGAGGAAGCAGGCTCCCCGCCGAGCAGAGAGCCAGATGTGGGCCTCGATCCCAGGACCCTGAGATAATGACCTGAGCCGAAGGCAGCGGCCCCAACCCACTGAGCCACCCAGGCGCCCGAATTGAAATTTTCTGCTTATGTTTGTGTCTCTCCCTTCCAGTCGGGTCCGGTTCAGTGCTTCTGTGTATTCCTACTGCTAACGTGGTGTCCAGTAAATAATAGATGCTCAAAATGCACCATTGTTTTGCGTTATAGAGTATATCATACATTATTGTAAGAAAAGTGAATATATGATTTTATTTTTTGAAGTGTAACATTGTGAATATTTTTATCTTATAACAGTCATTACAGTTATTTAGAATAGCTGAAAAATAATAATAGTTAACATTTCACTGAACATTTACTCTGTACTAGGTACTGTTCTTACTGCTTTACATGTATTATCTCACTTATTCTTCACAAAGACTGTACCAGGCAGGTTCCCATTTTATAGAGTCAGAATCTGAGGGCATAGAAAGTTAAGTAAATTGCTAAGGTGTGGAATAAGTAGAGTAACCAAAATGTAAATACCCACTGAATAGATATAACCACTTAGAGTATTTACAGTTTGGCTTCTAGACTGGCAGTGATCATCTTCATGTGCATTTTTTAATTTTCTTAAAAATTATTTTCTTCAGAGAAGTGGAGCACAGACGCTTTCTGCTGCTTTTTCAAATGTCATTACGTGTGTTTCAGCTTCACTGCAGCCTTTATGTCTAGCATTTTTCTAGTCGCTGTTGGACGAACAGCAAAGACGAGATGGTCCCTGTCCTCAAGGAGTTTATAATTGAGTTTAGATGATGAAACAAGTAAAAATGAAACTTAGAATGGGATTGTGCCTGAATAATGTGTCTAACACATTTTCTGGAAACACCAGAGGAAACTTAGAACCTTGAGGAAAAGCAGATTTCAGCCTCTGATTACAAAGCTTTCACGTCTACCTTGATTCACTGGCTTTGTGATGTACCTTTACTGTTTTACTTTGACAAAGAGGTCAAATGCAGAGCAGCCCACATTCCCCAGCGACTGAATAGGGGGAGTGATCTCAGAATCTTAAATAATATGGGACAGGCAGGAACCCTAGGATTGAGAGATTCCGTAAAGTCCTTTGCACCCTGGAGAAAATGATGCTATATGACCAGTAGTGCTCCCTCCCCACTCCCCACCCCAGAAAAAGGAAGGAAGAGATGTTAATGTTGTGCCTGCACACTTGAAAATGGCAGTACATAGCAGTCTTTGAGAGACTGCTTTGAAGTCCAGGGATGCAGCACTGCCCAGGGGTCTGCATGTGGGTCTGATCTCAGTTGTCAGAACATAACTCTTCCCATGTGAAAGCCTGTGCACCCCCAACATTGCTTGCCTCCCTCCTCACTCTCATTGGAGAGAACTTGCAGGAACCGGCCACTGTTGCAGCGGTCCTGGTCATTCGTTCGTCCATCTCTGACGTCTCTTGTCTCTTGGACTGCCCTGCACTTTTGCTCTGCAGTTGTTCTGTGCGTGAATACAAAGCTGGGAGAGAGTTAGATAAGTCTTCCTGGCAGAGAAGGAATTACAGGCATCAGCCTTCGCTGTCCCCTTTTCTCTGGGCCGAAGTTTAGTATTTTAGGGCATTTCTAGTGTCCTTTCTGGTTAAGGTTGCAGTGGAGCCTGAGAATAGGGGGAAGGAAAGAAAACTATGTGTCTATTCATCCGCCTCCCCCCCCCCACCTTCCCCCACTCATTGTGATTTTGGCCAATAGTTGCTTTGTGTGCTCTAGTCTCTCAGACACCTAATAGGTAGCAACCTACTGGTCCCCAGGGGAGGTGAATCCATAGGGAAATGGCAGAAGGTGGGCAGCAGAAGGGAAAGGAAGGGGCTTAAGGACCCGAGTGCTCCACAGACCGTACAAGACGTTTTTGAGTGGTTGAGAAAAAACCTTGCTATTTCTCTCTGATATTTACTCCGATGGCACAAACTTTTCTATGTAGCAAGCCCTAACAATGGTTTCTGTTTCTTTCTTTTTTTTTTTTTTAAGATTTTATTTATTTATTTGACACAGAGAGAGAGATTACAAGTAGGCAGAGAGGCAGGCAGAGAGACAGGGAGAGGAGGAAGCAGGCTCCCTGCTGAGCAGAGAGCCTGATGCGGGCCTTGATCTCAGGATGCTGAGATCATGACCTGAGCCGAAAGCAGAGGCTTTAACCCACTGAGCCACCCAGGCGCCCTGGTTTCTATTTCTTGAGCTTACTCTGGGCCACATGTTGTAGACACTGTTCTAGATGTCACTTTCCATTTCATGCTCACAGCATCTCTTTGGCAGAAGTAGTATTATTGGCTCCATCTCCCCAAGGGGAAACTGAGGCTCAGTTTCATAAACTTGCACAGCTATAGGGCCAGCACTTGAAGCCACTCAGACCTCTGTGTCACCTGCCGCCCTAGAGTTATATACAGCTACCATTTTTAAGGATTTACGGAGCTCTTTATTTCCTCGAAGTGAAGTAGTAATTAGCATCTTTTTTTAAACTTTTATTTCTATTTACTGTAAGGCAGTCAAGGATGTAGCTACAACATATCATTATTTAGTTTAAAAATTCTTCTTTTTACCCCCTGAAGGTAGTATGTCAGGGATCAATATTAAGAAAACACTAGAGATGATAATTTTTTTTTTAAATCAATAGCTTGGATTCACACTTTAACCATTCAGGAGGTGAAGAGTGAAAGAGTTACTTTGAGAGAGTAGGAAATGAGGTGCTACATGGTGAGAATTTATGGACGAGAGAGTACTTTGTATATAATTCCAGAATACATTCTAGCCAGTGACTGTTGGCAGTTAACAAATGAGAAACATACCCTCTCCGAGTTAAGAAATTTAGGCTTATGACATATGGAAAAGTACTCCCTCTTGTGACCTCTTTCTGCAAGCGTTCCCCTTTTCAACTCTTAACTGTGTGTGTTATGTTCCTTTCTCCACTTCACAGATGGGGAAACTGAGGATCAGATGACTGAGATTCAGTGACTTGTCCCAGGTCACATAGCTGTTGGGTAGTGGAGCGGAGGTTTCCCTGTGTAAGCCTGGGCTTATAACCTTTAGCAGTATGCCTCTTCACTAAGTGGTCTGCTTTGGGGTGGCAATTTCATCTTCAACTCAATATTGAGAAGCTTCTTCTCTTCAAGTGAATTTGAGCATGCTGGGGTCTGGAGAGATGGAATTGTTTACTTTTAACTGCTTATTCATTCACCCCTTACATGTTTACTTAGGACAAATGATTATGCTGGATGAATATTAAAAACTGTTTTGATCTTAGAAAATTTACTATCTGTGTACCTTTGGGGAGCAAAAACAAATTGTGGGCTGGTAGAATTTAGTCCTTATTTGCAAGCTTTATTTAATTTGGTTCCCCAAATTTGCACACACAGAGAGGGCATCATGGTCAGATTTTAAGGACCATTGGCAGCAGGAAAAGTAAGCAACATCAAGTAGAGACCCCCCAGTAACTGCCACCCCCGCGAAGTCTGTTGGCATGAAATATGAATGGCTGGCTAGGTTTAATGGACAATATGAGGTTCTTGTTGAAGAGTACTCTGTTCACTTTCTGACTTAAAAAAACAAAACAAAACTAAGACTCACTTAAACCTACATGTTACAGGCACCTTTGAAAACATCTTACTGTTTTAGTAGGTGGCTATTACCAACATGTCCTATGTCATAGTGCATCAGTGTTGATTAGACACCTGCTAGGAGATCACACATGGACGACTTGTTCCTCATCTACCCTCTTACCTGCATTTTTCATATGTGGCCTCTACCTCCATTCTTTCTTAGGATATTGTTATTTTTAAAGACATTGTTCTATTGGCGGTAGATGTGGTCTCTAAATTTACCTGGTCTACTTTCTTTATTTCAAACACTAGAAAACTGAGAAATTATAATGATAGTATCTTATCTCAGTGTGATACTTACTGAGAAACTGTTGGCTGTAATGTCTTGATCATCCTGTGATGGGTATTATCCCCATAGCAGCGATAGTGAAGTGGGGTGTTTGGGCTAGGGTCAGAGAGCTGCTTCAGGTCTTTCTTTTGCATCGTGTTTTGCTCACACTCCTGTAAACTTGAGACTGCTGCCCCGATCCGGGAGACTGGCCCAAATGTGTATCCTGTCTGATCTTCAAGGAGTCCATTAATTTCTGTGTGCTACATTGAAACAAATTAATTTTTTCTTTTCAGTTCAAAAGTTATGAGACTCTTATATAGCATCTGAAGCTGATGAGCAGTATTTAATTGTATTCCTGAATATGGGACTTAAAACCAGTGTCTTCTTTTAAAATTATTTTCTTATTTATTTGAGAGAGAAATCAGAGATAGCAAGAGTGAGCATGAGCAGGAAGGATGGGGAGAAGCAGACTCCCTGCTGAGTGGAGAGCCTGACTCAGGGCTCAATCCCAGAACCCTGGGATCATGACCTGAGCTGAAGGCAGATGCTTAACCAACTGAGCCACCCAGGTGCCCCTAAAATTATTTTCTATTATGATAAGTGAGCATTTGTTGATTTAAGTATTTGTCGAGTTAACATATGGAAACCCCCTAAGAGTGCTGTATCAAAATATGTTTAGTTCAGTGCTTCTGTAGCCCTATGTTATGTGTTGTGAAACAATATATAAGATGCCCTTGTATGGAGCGGTGCGTGTGGGAGGGGCAACTGATCTCCTTGGGTGCATTTGTGGTAAAGGGGTCTTTGGACCACCCTTTACCAGTCACGCTTAGCATATGCCTGTCTGTGTAGGAGGTGCTAGTGTGTACCTAACCTAGAGCCTACCCACTAGGTAGGAAGAATGGGAAACATTCCGAGTAGAGAGACAAGGGAAGGAGGTGGGTATGCATTCCTCCCTTAACACTTGCTCCCACTGTGAAAGAAATATTAAGCCTACTGTATACAAAATATCTTTGATTCTTGGCATAAGTCTAAGCAAGACTACTCTTAGTTATATTGAATTGCTTATCTCCAATTGCTAAAATTTGTAAAATGCATCATTCTTGTGAATTTTGAGGTCGGAGTGAAATTTGAGATGTCATTCGATCATTTCTCTGTCCCCAGGCAGAATGGCACCCAACTTGGAGAGCTAATTTTCCTTAGATATCCAGCCCGTTCCTCATTCTGCTTTAGCAGTTCATGCCATTACCTTCTAATAGTCAAAAAACCTGACTCTTTGGGCCTTTGTATCTCTTTCAGGTCTAACTTCAAACTTGTGGCTGTTAATTCAAAACTCTATGCCATTGGCGGCCAGGCCGTTTCTAATGTTGAGTGCTACAATCCTGAGCAGGATGCCTGGAATTTCGTGGCACCCTTACCAAATCCTCTGGCCGAGTTCTCTGCGTGTGAGTGTAAGGGACAAATTTATGTCATTGGAGGATATACGACCAGAGGTAAGTGAAGGGGCCAAGTAAGTGATCCTCTTCTGTGTGAGCTTTGGCAGCCTGGGGAAGGGCAGGAGGGTGCTAAGGAAACACTCTGGTGTACATATTGTAATTTCATACATTATATACTGGATATTTACTTACCTGGAAGGAAGAGAGTGGAGTATTGCAGGGGTGGTTTGGACAGAAGGAACCTTTGATGCTTTTGTGTGAACGTGAAAATTGAAAGGGTAGAGGATACGATGAAGAGAATATGTATTTTCTTTCTGCTCTGGAAACCCAGCCTTGTGACCAGCTGTCTTGTGACTTGACTGGGTAACTGGCATCCTTCTCCCAAACACATTTAACACTATGGAATTTAGGGCCAGAACATCCTTGTGGATCTGTGTTTTCACTTTCTTCCTTCTTGAGCACAAATATATCAGACAGTTTCCAGAAGCTCAGCTGGAGGCTCTTGTTCACATAGTGTAAGAGAATTACAAAAGACATGAATATAAGAGAATTCTTTCCCGACCAGAGGTGGGAGGTGGTTGTGCTATTTATTAAACTGTACTTTTTTTCGGTGGGTATTTGGTATTAATAATTTGGAAATAAGTTTCTCCAGTAGGTTTTATACTGCTGTTCTTGGTAGGTAGCATCTCACATGATAGTGATTAAAAAACAGCTGGGTTAAAAAATAAAATAAAATAAAATAAAAAAATAAAAAAATAAAAAACAGCTGGCTTGTGTTGAGAGAGGCAGTGGTGGGCTACCAGGTAGAGGTGTGTCTTTCCTTTTCTCTCTCTCCCCACTTGTGTCCAAGTTACCTCTTGGCCAAAGAAATTTATTTTTCATTTTTTAAAAAAGATTTTATTTAGGGGCACCTGGGTGGCTCAGTGGGTTAAAGCCTCTGCCTTTGGCTCAGGTCATGATCTCAGGGTCCTTGGATCGAGCCCCGCATCAGGTTCCCTGCTCAGCGGGGAGCCTGCTTCCCCCTCTCTCTCTGCCTGGCTGTCTGCCTACTTGTAATCTCTCTATCTCTGTCATATAAATAAATAAAATCTTAAAAAAAGATTTATTTATTTGACAGAGAGAGAGAGCACATATCTTTTGGGGGGCCACTGTTGAACTCAGTACAGGTGCTGTGTCTGTGTATTTAGGGAGAGGCAGTGACCAAGAGGAGTGCGTGGGAAGCAGTGAGCTTTTTTTTTTTTTTAATGCCCTCGGGTTTTCGTCCCTGTGGAGCTGGTCCCAGTGCCCCTCCCTCGTGACTTCCCAGTGAAGATAAGATAATTGCCAGCTTTTTTTGGTGACAAGTAATTGAAAGAGAGAGAGAGAGAGACTAGCAGCCATTTCTCTTACCTTCCACATTGGTGTTTGGGTACAGTGGTCAACTTCATGTGCTTAACGAAACCATCGCCCCCAGAGAATTCCTGTGTGTGCATATGTACCTCTGTGTGTCTGTGTGTCTCTTCTCTTAGGAAAGTGAATACAGTTATTTACTTTTGAACATTTCTAAGAATTCTGATTCCTCCCTAGATTTTGTAACCCAGAATGCACCCTGTGGGCTGACACAATGCACGCATGTCCCTTGGCTTCTCTTGTGACCAGGAGCTGGAAAGCACTGGCAGGCAGCACTGTAACCCAAGAGTACTCGGCTGGTGCATTTCCTAGTTTTTCCACGACCCTGGCTGAGCAAATGTTCTTTAGATTTGACCTGGAAAACCCTTGTTTGTGTGTTTTCTAGTTTCTCAAGCCACTACTAATGTACCTTCTTCACTCGGGCCACCCATGGTGATTCCTGCCCCGGATTCCCCGAGCCAAATACCTGCGATGGGATGGTTAGGTGATGTGGATGGATGGATGTTTGTGTAAGGGTTGAAAATGGGCTTTCTGAGAGGAGAGGGCGGGGCGGTTCCTTGTACTCCGAAACACCCCTCCTCTTCTGCGTGGGATCTTCCCAATGCTTCCTAACAGTTACCTGGATTTAAAATAAGGAATCATAATTGTCATAAAACAAAACGCAGGGCTCAAAGTTGGGTTCTTGGCCAACTGACTTCTTAAGTTAAGTAGACTTTTAAAATTTAGGAAGTAATAGTTCACGATTTTTATGACAGCTGTTTGATTATATTAATTCTGTAGCAGGCCATTGAGGAAATTAAAAGAAACTCAATAGAAAGCAATAGTAACCATTCAAGGGAAGAAGGGTGATTTGCTGAAGTTCAGAATCACCTCTCAATATAAAAGCAAAAAGGTTATTCCATCAACTCAAACCACCTCATCATGGTCTGAGCCCTTGTTGAGTGAGGAGAGAAAACATTTACAGAAGACCTGGGAAGACCTTCAGACCTGGAACTGAGAAATACAGGAAGCCTCACTAGAATAAGTCCTTTATTCATGCGGTGGGAAGCCGGGTTACTAAGGAGCACTTTGTGATAGATTGGAACCAAACTCCCTTGAACTGTCTCCGGAATGAGTTTTATCACAATAGCTACCAGTAAAAGAAATACAGGGAGGTATTAGTGTGTGCGGAAAAGAGAGGGACCGTTTCCTAAATCTGTAGCAATTCTGAAATTTCTACAGGCGTGGGGACATGTGCACACACAAGGTTCGGTCTCCTTTCCGTTCTTTCTGTGACCTCTTACGAGGCACTTGACTTGATACCAGAGGTGGGGGTGGAGCTCCTTCATCCTTGCTAACGGAGGATGGGTCCTTCTGTGTCAGGAGGAAGTGTTGTACCCTTCAGTTCCATGTCTGTTCCCAAGCTGAGCTGTCCCTTACACTGATGGATTTTGTTGTTTGTTTAAACAACAACAAAGAGAAAGTTCATTCTTTCTGATAACTCAGAGCATTTTATTCTTCTGCTGAGGCTAAAATATGCCATTTATTCTTTCTTAGAGGAGAAGAGGATAAAAAAGAACAATTAAGAAAAATGAAACTAGTTATTTTAAATTTCACAAGCATTTTTCAAAAAGAAAGTAGCCAATATCTTTCTTTAAAGCAGCTGTGAATCCAAGATCATGTTAGAGTAGCCTTTGATCTGCTTTCTGATTTTATTCACACAAGAACTAGCCATCTCTTGGGAAGCAGGCTACGGGGAGAGGGAAGGGCCTTTGTGAGTATGTCTCTGCTGTTACAGTCGGGACATCGAATTGCAAGTGATTCTACGGCTTGAAGGCCACAGGTGAGACTTTCTGGGGTTTCTCCTGACTTGCAATTGTGTGTTATTTCCTTTTGACTAGCCCCTGAAGATCTTTCTTGGCTCCCTTCTCTGGTTTAGTAGAGTCGCTTGTCCAGAGTCGATTCCTTGGGGCTCCTCGCCTGTCATCTGTATTAAGGAGTCAGTAACTCTAGCTATTGAAGAGAGTTGCAAGGCTCGGGTTCTTTTTACATTGGACTGGTGGTTCTAAAATGCTCGAATCACAGTGGGCCGTATCCTGGCCCTCTTGATTCCAAGAGCCTCCCAGGGAGGGGACCCACCGGATGCAGATAAGGGGGATGGTTCTAAACAGATCTCCTCCCAGCCATGTGGGAAACTGGTGTCCCAACCTCTGCTTCTCTGGAGTAGTTTTGCCTCTATGTGACCAGTTGATCCAGGTGGGGGGAGATGTTTATCCCAGCGTGGGCAGGCAGTGGTTCTCCTGGTGGCTCTGTCCTCATCTGGCTTCTTTCTTCCTTTCAGACCGCAACATGAACATTTTGCAGTATTGCCCCTCGGCCGACATCTGGACACTCTTTGAAACCTGCGACGTCCACATTCGCAAGCAGCAGATGGTGTCTGTTGAGGAGACCATCTACATCGTGGGCGGCTGTCTGCACGAACTGGGGCCCAACCGGAGGAGCAGCCAGAGCGAGGACATGCTCACCGTGCAGTCCTACAACACGGTCACGCGGCAGTGGCTCTACCTCAAGGAGAACACGTCCAAATCGGGGCTTAACTTGACTTGTGCGCTTCACAACGACGGCATCTACATCATGAGCAGAGACGTGACCCTGTCCACCAGCTTGGAACATCGAGTTTTCCTCAAGTACAACATCTTCTCCGATAGTTGGGAAGCATTCAGGCGTTTCCCGGCCTTTGGACACAACTTGCTGGTTTCCTCTCTTTATCTGCCCAATAAAGCAGAAACATGACTGAACTGACTTAGGATTTAAAAGAAACATGGTTCAAGACAGAAAAAGAACAAAAAAAAAAAAAAGGAGTGTCCCATTTCCAGGGAGGCTGATTTCTAAAGGGAAAATGTGAGTTAAAGTAGGTCACATGTACAATAGCTGTAAATAAGCTTACTTGAACTAATTACTTGAAAACTTGTGGAGAAAAGAGACCAACTTTGTTATTTTTTTAATTATTGATTTTTAAATGATGGGAGCAAATCCATGATAATATTTTCATCCAAATATGATACCCTTGAGCCAGTGACTGAAACTGATGAACAAAAAGAAGATTCATTGTGTCTGCTTTAGTAAAGGGCCAAAGTCAATAGCTGACGTGAATGGTAAAGATTATCTTAAAATCCATTTTATTTAGGTCACTTGAAGTATCATTAATACCTTAAGTGGGAGATTTTTGTTATTATTCATTTACGTGACAAACATTTATATTAACCCTGTCGTTCACCCCTTTTCTCCCATATATACTTCCAGTGGTTTAAAAATAGGGTTCTGTGTTTAATTATTTTATTTGCACACTACTTTCCAGAAAACTTACAGTGATGGAGCCCTACAGTGAGTCCTTGCAAGCTTCTAGTCCTCTCAAAACCTTTCTTAAAAACCTTCTCAGCTATTTTTCCAAACTTCCTTTGCAGTTATGTGTACTGAATAGACAGACAGGTGTAACCTCTTATTTCATTTAGGTGGCAGATTGCAAATTTACGTGGCCAGATAAGTTGCATTTCTAGGCATTCTGTATTGATCAAAAGAGAGGATATATTGTTTAGAAGGATCAATACACACACACACACACGTACATATATATATATATTTTTTTTTTTTTGAAATCAAGTCTTTTAATTTAAATGGGAAGGAAAGACCAAATAAGAAAAAAAATTGCCTCTAAGAGCTACTTTTAATGAATGTCTTTGACTTAGTTCTGTTTTTAAGGTAAAAAAGATAACTTCATCATCTTTAGACCAGGCATCTTTCTAATTTAATCTTAGCCTTTTAATTCATGCTTTGCTTTTACGAAGGAAGGTGAGGGTAGCCGTGGGACTTTGCTGCTGGAGAGGGAAGAAGCTCTTGTAGAGGAGGAATGGCCTCTGGTGGTGTCTCTAAATCTGGGAAGGTGCTCTGCTTGCCTTGGTCGTTGAGTCAGATGGAACCCAGCACCAGTAGTTGTCATCAGTAAGTCAGCTAACACGAATAAAAAGCTTCTGCCAGTCATAGCTCCATCCCTTTAAAAAAACGTAAACTTAGAGAAATGTTATTCTTTCTGAACTTCTCTGATCGTTTCTAATGGAATCGGTGAAGCTGGGAGCTGGAGTCCATCCTTCTGCTCTAACATTCCAGTTACAGTGCACCTCACTTTAAGAATGTCCCGCAGAAAAACAAAAAACAGTCACGGCAAATCCACATGTTCCGCAGAGATTTAATCCCTGGGCCTCCGGTCGGCATTTGCCCTGCAGACATGGTGCAGAGGGCCAGTCCCTTTGGCAGAGTTCCCCAGGCACTCACAGGGTCACTACAGGGTTTCTTGACGACCATGGCCTGTGAGTACAGTGAAAATCAGGGTCTGGTTGTAAAAATTCTATTTGCACAACTTTGTAGGAATACTTCTAATAAGTAAATTGAGGCAAGCCTTTGTTGTGGACCTGGGGACAGCTCTTGGATCTTGTCACCAAATAATCATATCAGTACTCTACTTACATTAGTTAAGGGTTTCTAAGCCATACCCATTTATTCTCAAATACTTGGCTTTTTTTTTCCTTAAACTCTGAACTGAAATCTTGGGGATGGTACTTTAATAACAGATTTATATTAATTTATATTCATTATGGAACTGAATTTCCAGTGACCTATAATTTCATTGCATATATTTAAAAATCTAATTTATTTTAGATAGTGCTAACTTGTTGCTGCAGATCTTAACTTTTTTAAATCTTAACCTTGTGTATTCAGAAGAGTCTAGCCAGTTGAATTAGTTCTAGACAATTAGACCTTAGCTTGTAAATAACCACATCATTTAAATGTAATATTATTGCTGCCAACCAGTTCTCTTCCTGATTACATTCTTTGGGCCTGTTTTCCTCATGCCAACAATTAGATTCTTGTCAGGCGAACGTGATAACCACTACACTACGGAAACCCAACAATTAGATTCTTGGACCAACTGAAGGCATACTCTGATCCACAAAGCTCTTTTATAAACCGGGTTCGATGTGTGTATAGGTGCATATTAACTCTGTGTGTGTGTGTGTGTGTGTGTGTGTGTGTGTGTGTGCGCGCGCGCGCACGTGCACGCCCAAGCACACGCACACACGTCCTGGCATATTATTGCTCTAAGATACACAGACTTCTAACAACGTTTTTCTCACTCTGGACTGCCAGCAGTACTTGGGTGAGGAGGAATGTGCAAGAGGAACCGATTTGTGGATTTGGGTCATCCTCCTTCCTGCTGTGCACATCAGCTAAGTTGGCATTTTGAGGATAATTTTTTTTTTTTTTAAAGATTTTATTTATTTATTTGACAGAGAGAGAGAGAGATTACAAGTAGGCAGAGAGGCAGGCAGAGAGAGAGGAGAGAGGAGGAAGCAGGCTCCCCGCTGAGCAGAGAGCCCGACGCGGGCCTCGATCCCAGGACCCTGGGATCATGACCTGAGCCGAAGGCAGCGGCTTCAACCCACTGAGCCACCCAGGCGCCCGAGGATAATTTTAATTTAGCTCTGATCTCACGTTGGTGCCAATGTTGTAGTGAAGACTCTATGATGAGGGAATGTTGTTTTGAAAAGCCCCTGTTATCTCCCAAGACTTTGCTTTTTTTTTTAATGGTATATTTTAATTTCAGTAGTTAACATACAGTGTTATATTAGTTTTAGGTGTACAATATAGTACTCTTTGATAATACTTCTCTGTTTTCTTCCTTTCTCTAAATGCTTCCTCCTCCTTTTCTGACATGCTTCTGAGGGGTGCCAACCTCCCACTGTGGAAAGGAGAGTTAGTGTTAGGGACCCTGCTGGTGGGAGCCACCTCACCAGAAGCAACCTGTTTTACGAAGAATGGTCAGAGTGGCAGAGTGAGTCCTGAGTGTGGATTGGTAGAGGGAAGTTCTCTACCTCCCTGGTTCTCCCTGTCATTCTTTCTGGCTTTTTTTCTTAACACCCTTAGTTTTAGTGGCCTCTCCCCTTAGCATCCTTGAAAGTTTTTCTGATAGAAGGGTAGGAGTTGATTATTTCAACAGCGCGGGTTAAGTCATAGCAATGAAGTACTGAGAAGGTCATGGATTTTATTAAGAAACAAATAGATTAAGATTAAGCATGAATACCAAAGAGAATTGAGCTCGGCCATGTTTTCTTGAACCAAAATCCCAAGTAATTCCAAATGCCTTAGATGTCAGTTAAAGTTGTACTGAGATGGACAAAGCTCTTTCCAAAGGGAATTAGAAGGAACTGTTTGTTTTCTTTCAGTAAATAATTACTTAATGAGCATTGTGGATGCCATGTTTTCAGATTTCCAGGTAAAGTAAGTCATGGCCCTACCTGTTTGGCCACACAGGTAAATCGAGTGGAAAGGCCTTGGCCTTCTTGATCAACCAGCATCTAACGAGCAGTGGCTTCATGCAGAGCACTCGTGAGGCAGCATAGTGACAGAATGGGAATATGGATTAGTTGTCAGATGCCTTTTTCCTAGACCAGGGCTGGGGAATATATAACATCCGCACCGCCGTTCTCTGATGGTGGCATCGTGAACCAGCAGCCCTCCTTTCCTCTGTGCCAGGAATTGGTCTCGCAGTCCATGTTATAAGTGCTGCCTGGCATCCATTGCCCAGCCATCAGAGTGAGATGAATGAAGTCTGTTTATTTCTCATCCTGCCTTAGACAGAGGAGTGAATGAATTAGGTGAGCAGATACCACCCAGAATGGCGTTGAAAGCACTGAGCTGATTCAGCTCCATTCCCTGGTTCCCAGAAATACTGAAATTCTGTTGTGTGCAGGACAATATTAAGAACTGGGGATGTAGACGTCAATGAGTCACATCCCTGAGCTGGAGAGCTTACAGCCTTGTGAAAATGTTTGCCATAATCATCGTAACTCATGTCCTCTAAGATGCCCCCTTTGTCAGGCGTTCTGGGACTCTCTAGCCTGGCTGCCTCTTCAGTCCTGACCCAGGCTGTCCCCTGCTTCATGATCTAACAATTCTCATGAACCAGCTTTTCTCTAAATTTGAACATCACGACCTAAGTTTCTGTTTTAAGGGTATGCTTTTTTTCTCACTACTTTTCAGAGTCTTCTCTGTACTCCATCTTTAAAAAAAAATATGTGATCTGTTTTAAAGATAATTACTAGGCATGAAGCTTATAGTGGCTAAGGGCTTCGCAGCTCGATCCCGTGAGAAGGGGGAGCAAAGTCAGGGAAGTGAGTATTGGGAGAGAGGCGAGCTCTTCACGTGTGTGTTTGTACCTATGCCTTTAATAAAACACTTCCATAAAAAGCATTACTAAATGGTCATTAAGACACTAGTCCTGACGGAAAGTCAGATGACGTTGCCTGTGTGATCCCTTTCTTAGGGTGGTTTTCTGTCCTTATGTTTCATTCACGTAAAAATATTTGCTGTTTTTCATTTTCTTGTGTTAATTTATGAACACGATATAAAATACACACCAATGGACATAATGCTAAATTCTGCACTTGACATAACCATTTTTATCCATTCCTCTAGGACACATTAAATGTAAAAGATGGTCAATTTTGAGGAGCAAAAGGCCACTGAGATGACTTGGTAAGGTTGGTTGGTGCTTTCTCGATGGATGTCATAGTTTATTACTAGTAAAGAAAAGGAAAATGTAATTTGCATTATTGTGTCATTTTTCTAAGAAAAATCTTAATAGGGGTTCTTTAGATGTCTCTACAATGTTTTCATATCTAGTGGTCATTTTAGAAAAGTGGATAATCTGTAAAATGAACAATTATGTTTTGTTATGACTGACACTTTGTTAAAGAAGTTGTATTGTGTCTTCAAGTGTGGCTTAAAATGTAAACATTATGATTCGTTCAAATACAATGATGCCTATGATGCCCTCACTCAAATAGCATTTGTTCTGTGTTTATAACTAGAACCATAGAAGAAAATTTCTTCAAATAAAATAGTTCAAAATCTTAGCAATCCAAATTGTTGTCCATTAGGTACCGTGTCCCAGCCGTGTAGTCAGGGCTGTGCCAGAGCAGAGAGGGACCCCTGAGCGGGTCCCTCAGGTGGGGACTCCTGACCCACAGGGAAGGCTGGACTAGCACGGAGGAACCAGCTAGAGAGGCAGTAGTCCTGTGGGAAGATGGGCCAAATGGGGTAGCAAAGGTTGCCAGAGCCTTTAGTGTTTGGAGAAGAGGGATCTGGGAGGAGGATCTCTGAAGCCTTAGAATTCTGAAGTCTCAATCCCACCATTCATCAATTATAGCCCACCACGATCTGTTCCACCCTGTTTTCTAATGTTACCCATTTCCTTTAAGCAACCCCTCACTCCAGGAAAACTGAAACACACAACTCCTTGGCTTTTTTTTTTTTTTTTTAAGATTTATTTATTTGAGAGAGCAGGGGAGGAGGGGGAGGTGGAGAGGAACAGAGGAGAGAGAATCCCAAGCAGACTCCCTGCCGAGTGCAGAGCCTGATGCAGGGCTTGATTTCACGATCCTGAGATCACAATCTGAGCCAAACCCAAGAGTAGGAGGCTTAACCAACTGAGCCGCCCAGATGCCCTACAACCCCTTGCTTTTGAGGCTTGTGGGGGAGTCGCTGGAGGGAGCAGCGTCACAAAATGGGGTTCAGTTACTAGATGACATCCCATGGGTGTCCAGACCTTCCATGCTTTGGTTGCCCCAAGTGTAGGAACCCACCCTATACATACAATTTTAAGAATGATCCAACTTAAAATAGCACTGCAACCTCATAAGGAACTTAACATACCTACTTTTACATCAAGGGAAGCAGTCAAAAATCAGATCGAGCCACTGCATCCAAAGGTGACATCACAGCTTACCGCATCCGAAGTCTGCATTGTCAGGGGATGTCCGTTGTGAACGCCCCTGGGTGACCACTCAGTTCTGACAATCTATCATGCATAATTCAGATTATTTCCTACATACCCAAGACACACCAAAACAACCACACCCAACACAAACTGAGCTCCTGCTCCGTGGAAGGAACTCAAGTATTTTTAAAATTGAACTGATTTCATCCTCACAACAATCCCACGTGGTAAATTCAAATATTATCCCACGTTACAATTAGGGAACCTGAGACACTACAGGTCACACGTTGCTATTTGGGAAAAGGGAGAAGGAAAAACTGCAGTCACTGATCCAAACTGTATACTTCTTCCTGCGGGTAAGGGCTGGCAAGGGCTCCCTGCTCCAACAGTGGGGTGATTAGCTCGGCTAATCTGGGACCCCTGGCTCCTGCCTTGCAGCTGGAGGTTCCATAGGCCCGCCTGGATGCTGTGTCCATGTGGTAGCCCTCTTCCCAACCATTATTGGAGGGGATGGTGTGTGGAGAGCACCTGAGAATTTCTGTAACGGCTGGGGATCCTCTGTTTGCAGGCCATTAACATTTCCCTGGCGATAAAACCCCTTTAAGAACCCAGCTAGAGTGTGGCGAATCTGATCTTTGGCAACTCTGTGGGCTAAAAGGCCCAGATCTAGTAGGGCCTGGTTTTTTAGATGTAAAGCCTTGTCTTTGTGGTATCTGTTCCTGCCCATACTCTTTACCCTTAGCTTAATGGCACCAGTCTCTTCCTCAGCTTTGGGAAAACTTGCAACAATGGGGTCTGCCCTTGCTGGAGTACATCCCAGGGAATGCTGCTTTTGTAGAGATGCTTGCCTCTCTGTGGCAGGAGGTGTTTGGGAGGGGTTCTGGACATGAATTCCCACTCTGTTTCTTTGCCTGCTCCACAGGCCTGGCCCTGCTATGTTTTTCCGTTTGTTCACGCACCGTTGCTGGAAACAGAGGCTCTGGCTCTTGCAGTTCTTTAAGGCACACATTATCTGACCTTCTGCTGTTGCCCGACCGCAGGCAGAAGTGGGAAAAGCCGGGCTCCAGAGCAAGGCTGACCGAGTCTGCTTCCCAGTTCTGCCGCTTTCTAGCTGTAGAGCCTCGGTCAGGTAACCGTGTCTCTCTGGGCCTCGGAGTTTTTTAACTGTAAAGTAGGGATGACCACTGTTTCCACTCTGTGGAATTATCGTGGCCATTGAATGAGGAAATCTAGGTGAAGTGCTCAGTGAACATGAGCTGTTAGGACTACCAGAGCTGTTGGCTGTTTTCTTTATACCTTCAAATGGGCTAGCATGGCCAGTAGCTTCTGCCCTTCTTAAAATACCTTACTGAAGCCACTAAGAGGTAGCTAACAAATTCCAAGATCCTGATGTGTTTCTATCATGTCTCCCAAAGAACTGGCTTGAAGGGTTTGAGTCCCAAGATAGAGCAGTATCATCAGTTATCTTGCTTCTCTTGTAAGGATAATCATGGGGAATCCTACCTATTCCACCCCTCGTCTTCATTCAGCTGGTCCTGTATTTCAGTGTTAGATAATTGGAACATCCCATCCCAAGGACCAAACTCTTTATCAAGACTTCAGTGGGATCAGCTCAGGACATGTGTCCATCCCTAGAGTAACTGCCGTGGCTGGGGGATTGGAGGGAAAGCTCCATGCTCAATGACATGGAATGAATGAATACCAGATAAGAGGGGTTCCTCCTGCCAGAAGAAAGGGGTGTCCAGTGTTGCATCCTGAGAAGACCATCTGAACAATCTGTTGCTTGAGCAGAGCTAAGCTACTTATGCTTACCACAGTGAGGGAGGGACATCACCTTGAGTCTGAGCCATGTCTCAGAAGGAGGATGTCAGGTTTTTAGGCCTGGGCTGGATGATCTTAAAGGAGACTTTGAGACTGGGCAGTTTATGATACGAGAGCTTTGGACGCATATTTGGAAGCATATGGCACTTTGTGGCCATACTGCAGTGAGATCTTACAGCTGGCCTTGATGAGTAAGCTGTGAGTCTTGGAGAAGTGAGCTAAGTACTGGCTCCATAGTGTTACAAAAGATAATCCCTTATGACAATAACATAATAGTTCATAAGTGTGTTTCTTATTCCTGTTCTAGATTGCAGTTTCCTTGATGATACAGTGTCATATTCATTTTTTGTCATCCTAAGTCAGGGAATACAGCAAAGCCTTGTACACAGCAGATCCTTAACATCTTTGTTGAATTTATTTATTTATTCATTTATTTTTAAGATTTTATTTCTTTATTTGACACAGAGAGAGAGAGAGATCACAAGTAGGCAGAGAGGCAGAGAGAGAGGAGGAAGCAGGCTCCCCGCCGAGCAGAGAGCCTGATATGGGCCTCGATCCCAGGACCCTGGGATCATGACCTGAGCCGAAAGCAGAGGCTTTAACCCACTGAGCCACCCAAGCGCCGTCTTTGTTGAATTTAGAAGGTCTTGAAAACTAGTTGGGTTTTCTTTTCCTTTTTTTTTTTTAAGATTTTATTTATTTATTTGACAGAGAGAGTGAGATTACAAGTAGGCAGAGAGGCAGGCAGAGAGAGAGGAGGAAGCACGCTCCCTGCCGACCAGAGAACCTGATCCTGGGCTCGATCCCAGGACCCTGAGATCATGACCTAAGTCAAAGGCAGAGGCTTTCACCCACTGAGCCACCCAGGTACCCCTAGTTGGGTTTTCTAAAAAGAAATGTATATTTTGGTATATTCAGCCATAAAATTTCCTTAAAGGAATTAATTTAGTGGGTTTTTTTAATCAACAACTTTTGGTAGAAATACCTTGAAGTAAGCTGGTGCAGCTACTCTGGAAAACAGTATGGAGTTTCCTCAAAAAGTTGAAAATAGAGCTACCCTACGACCCAAAAATCGCACTACTGGGTATTTACCCTAAAGATACAAATGCAGTGATCCAAATGTGCACGTGCTCCCCAATGTTTATAGCAGCGATGTCTACAATAGCCAAACTATGGAAAGAGCCTGTATGTCCATCAACAGATGACTGGATAAAGAAGATGTGGTATCTATACACAATGGAATATTATGCAGCCATCAAAACATGAAATCTTGCCATTTGCAACGACATGGTTGGAACTAGAGAGTGTTATGCTAAGCAAAATAAGTCAATCAGAGAAAGACAGTTATCACATGATCTCACTGATATGTGGACTTTGAGAAACAAGGCAGAGGATCATAGGAGAAGAGAGGAAAAAATGAAACAAGATGGGACCGGGGAGGGAGACTCTTAATCTCAGGAGACAAACTGAGGGTTGCTGGAGGGGAAGGGGTGGGAGGGAGAGGGGGGCTGGGTGATGGACACCGAGGAGGGTATGTGCTATGGTGAGTGCTGTGAATTGTGTAAGACTGATGAATCACAGGCCTGTACCCCTGAAACAAATAATACATTATATGTTAACTTAAAAAAGTCACTATGGGACGCCTGGGTGGCTCAGTTGGTTGAGCAGCTAGCTAGCTTCCTTTGGCTCAGGTCATGATCCCAGCGTCCTGGGATTGAATCCCTCATCGGGCTCCTTGCTGAGCGGGGAGCCTGCTTCTCCCTCCGCCTCTGCCTACCACACTGCCTGCTTGTGCTCTCTCTCTCTCTGACAAATAAATAAATAAAATCTTTAGAAAAAAAGACACTATCATTTTAAATATATATATATATATATATATATATATATATATATATTTATTTATTTATTTATAGATAGAGGAACTCTAATTGACTTCAGGACCTAGGTCATCAGCTCAACATGGACATTCCAGGGAGTGAGCATCCTGCCTGTCCAGCTGGAGTCCCATGCCTACACCAGGACAGGGCAGGGCACCTTGATGGAAAGTCCCACCAAGACTGTACCCAGGGTGGGAGGGTGATTCTCCAGAACAAAACCAACAATTAAGCTATGGAGTCAGGGCAGCCCTGTTCCCATCCTAGGAACCATCTGACAAGTTTGTCGTATGTTTCTGAGTACCAGGCATGGTAAATCTCTAGTTCTGTGGAGGCACTTGTGGGAAAAGAGAGGTCACCAGAGGCCTGTTCCATAACTACTTTAAGAAAATTTAAAAAAACAAAACAAAACAAAAAACAGATCCAATTCCGGGGCTCTAGCGTGTTAGATAGCATAACAATGGCTGCTGATTAATTCCGTTTTCTTATCTGAATAGCCAGTCGGGATAAAGAACAGATAAGGGGTATTCACTAACCCTATTTATTTTTATCTCACGGAATATTCTATAGCCTAAATTCTGACAATCTTCTGAGACTTTCACTGCGAACACACTCCCTTTAATCAACAGCACCCAGGTGTGCGGGAACATTCTGACCTTTTTTCCATCTGGTTGGTACCCACAGCAATGGCATCTACTTCTACTACCTTAGTCTGGGCCACATTATGACTTTCATAGGCCCTGGGCACTTTTGCCTTCATGTGCCTCCTTTTCTGTAGAAGATATTAAAAATTATATTTTTTATTATGTTGGTGTAAAGACAAATATAATCCAGGATGGAATCATTATTATATAGGTCTTCTGATATTAACAGACATTACAAGTAAAACACTTTTATTGGCCTCGAAAAGCCCTGTGACACTGAGCTCAGGGTGCCTCCTTGGAAAGTCAGCCCTGTCCTCACAGTCTGAGGCATAGCCGCCTCATCTCTCTGCCCCAGCACTGCTCTGTGAAGGATCTAGAACCCATAGCCAAAGGCCCCCTTGTGAGAAGTCTGTGCTCAGGCAACCTGAATTCAAACACCTGGCGACCTGGCCTCAGCCCCACCTTCCTCTGTGTCCTCATTTGTGGAGTGCAGGTAATGATACTAGGTACCTCACTGATTTCCTAGCAAGATTGTTCGAGAAAATGTACACACTTCCCGCAGGCTCTCACATATGGTGGATACCCCGGGTACGACAGGGGCACATACTTCTTGTGACCACTCTTCCTAGGTTGGGAGTGTCATAACCCCCCAGAAGAGGCCCCTGGAGGAAATCTGGTTGATTCTGTGATGATTGGACCCCTTCCATGACCTGACACATCTGCAGAAGGGGTTTGATGAGGAAGTCCAGGTGGATCCTATATAGTCGATGCCGTTCCTCCCAAACAGCTCTTACACAAAGAGATGGAGGAGGACCTTGAACTCTACATTATGTATATATATTTTTAAAATATTTTATTTATTTGACCGAGAGGTACAGCGAGAGAGGGAACACAAGCAGGGGGAGTGGGAGAGGGAGAAGCAGCCTTCCCGCTTAGCAGGGACCCCCATGTGGGGCTCCATCCCCAGGCCCCTGGGCTCACGACCTGAGCCGAAGGCGGACACTTAAGGACTGGGCCACCCAGGCGCCCCTCTACGTTGTATTTCGAAGAGACGCCGGAAGCGGGGAGCGGAAGCAGTGAATGAAGCTGTGTTTGCCGGGACTGCGGGCGCCATTGTTGGGTTCCAGGCTCAGGTAAGGACATCGGGCCGTCCTGTCACAGGGCAACCGGTGCCGCGGGGACAGACGTCTGTATCAGAGAGGGGGTGCCGTTGTCCGGCTTGCTCCAGGCTCCGGGCTGGTGGGTGACGGTCCAGCCCCTTCGCGGTGGCAGATTCGTGCCCAGGGGTCCCGCGCGACAGAAGTCTGAGGAAAAAGGCTTGGCCTCTGGTGTTTTCTCCGCTCCGTTTTCAGAGAGGCGAGTGGGTATTTTCCGGTCGTGCTGAGGTTTATTTGGTCTGAAGTCTCTTCCGCTGTGTTGTGGGTCTCGAACTTCACTGGTCTGCAGAGGCAGCTTGGTGAGGAGGGGCTTTCCTGTCACACGCCCCCGGCTTTGCTGCTGGGTTTCAACGGCTTGCCACCTCGGGCCCGGCCCGGAGGTCTCTGTCAAGCACGGTGATTCCTAAGGCGCCGCCGTGAATCTTCCAGAGAGGCGGCTGGGATGAAGCGGCCGCCGCTGGGGACGCGCGCAGGGTCAACCCAGTTGGGTTGTGAGACTGTGAGAACCCACTGCGGTCAACCCGGAACCCACTCTTCTGTTTGGGACCGGACCCATCCCACACGGAGAAAAACTCACGTGAAGAAAACTTCAGCGTTGAGAGGGAAAACTGGAGCAAATTACCCTCGGTTCAGGTTTGTCTGCAGTCAACAGAAACGCTACAGTGACAGTACCTCAAAGAAGGTGGAGGTTCTTTTTCAAGGACGAAACCGAAGCCTGGAGGCGGGCCGCCCAGAGCTGCACCAGCCAGGGGTGGCCTGGGGCTGCCTTGTTCCAGCTTTTGAGAACCGACTGCTAGCAGCTGGGCCCAACTCTAAGTTCGGTGACGTCACGGCGGCAACTGGAAACTGGCCAGGGTGGAGTATTGATACCTCAGAAATTGGCAAATGCTACAAATCAGGGTTTTGCCTTTCCAAGAGTCTGTGTTTTAACAGCGCGCCCCAGGGTAGAGTTCTGGAGAAGATTGGAGACCCGGGGTCGTGCCATCCTACTGCTCCACCACCCTTGCATGTGGCTTCTAGTCTTATGGTCCAAGTTGCTGCGAAAGGTCCGGACATTAAATTACACATTCCGGCTGGCAAGAAGGAATCAAAAAAGAAAAAAAAAGGGGGGGGGTACAGATAGCAGTTGGGCAACAGTAGTATTTTAAAGAGGTTTCTGGGAAGCTGCTTTACAACACTTCTTTGGTCAGCACTTAGATACATGGCTGTCCCTAGCTGTAAGGGAGGCTGGGAAGTGTAGTCTTTATTTGGGGGTCCACTTGTCAAGCTTAAAGGTAGGGGTCTATGGTAGAGGGAGCTCTAAGATACTTCAGGGCTCTCCACTCAGTATAATCTCCTCCGCTTGAGTGTCGGTGGATCTTACAAATATGATACCACTCCTGTGATTATGTTATATTCCAAATTAATCAGCTTTAAGATAGGAAGATTATCCGGATAGGCCTGACCTCTAAATCGGGTCTAGAGGTCAGAGAGGGAGGAAGTTAGAGATTAGCAGTAGGAGAGAGACTCAACCTGTCATTGCTGGCTTGAAGACTGGGGCGGGGTTGGGCTCTGAGGAGAGGAATGCAGGCAGATCTAGGAGCTGAAATCAAGGTGTCAGCCAGGCTGGGCAGGCTCTGTGAGTTAATGGGGGCTGTTTTAAGCTGCTAAATTTGTGGTAAACTGTTACACAAATGAAAACAAATATAGGATCTACTACCATGGAAGGAAAGAAAAATAGGTTTTGGAATATGCAACTTGCAGTCTTTGACTCAATGCATGAAAGCCCCAAATACATTGAATGTGTTGGAAGCAGAGGTTGGTGAGAACTAACTGCCTTCCCTGTAGGCATCTGTGGCCAAGATTAGGTTCTTGCAAAACTTTAATGTGGGGCGCCTGGGTGGCTCAGTGGGTTAAAGCCTCTGCTTTCGGCTCAGGTCATCATCTCAGCGTCCTGGGATCGAGGCCCGCATCGGGCTCTCTGCTCAGCGGGGAGCCTGCTTCCTCCTCTCTCTCTGCCTGCCTCTCTGCCTATTTGTGATCTCTCTCTCTCTGTCAAATAAATAAATAAAATCTTTAAAAAAAAAAAAAAAACTTTAATGTGGAGAACACCAGTGTCTCTCATGATTGGGGTCCTGGGCCGGACCATATATCCTGAGCCCCTACTTCCTTTGCTGCTCTGGAGATCTTTGTCCCCTCAGTTGGAGGTCTGTAGTCAAGTAGCTATTCAAGCTGTCTTTCTGCTAGTCCAAGTTGCTTTAGTGTGGAGGGAGCCACCTAAGGAGAAGCCCCCTAGCCCCTCACCCAGTTGTGCAAGAAAGGAGGATGGAGTGTGTCCAGGGGAGGGGAGGGAGATTTGGCCCCTTTGCTCCCCTACTAAGAGCTCTGCCCTCAGTGTATCTTTGCTGTGTCCCTCTTCCTTTTGGAGTGAAGAGAAGCAAGGGTGTGGTCAAGAGAGGACTCTCTATTTCCACTCCTTAAAGCTTAGGACTTGGGGTTTCATTAGTTATAGGGCCCCCAGTCTTCTTTGTGTGACAGAAATCTCCTTTAACTGGAACTATTACTTTTTATGCTTTCCCCTCACCCTCAGAATTCTGCAGTGACTCTGAGGACCTCCAGGTCTTTGAAAATTTTTGGAAAAAATCATAGAGGTGATTCTGAGATACTTCAAGTCCCCTTATTAATCATAGGGAACATCAGAAGAATAGTTGTCACACACTGAGCTCTAAATGTGTGCCAAGCATGGTGCTAAACACTCTATTATTACAATATACATCAAATGGTGCATATTATTAAATAACTTGTCTAGTTCTACCCACTACTAATTGACAGAGTTGGGACTTGAACCCCCATCTAGTTCCAAAGTCCACTATCTCAACTACCATGTGATTCCCAGGGGAACTGCTCAGTCTGAGACAATGGAGGGGTCTGGGATACATTTTCCTGATAACGACAAAGGATTGATGCTCAGGCAGCAAAAAGAGAGGTGTAAGCAGATAGACAGTAAATTGGAATAGGGGTGATTTTTAAAGCAGTTGGATTAATCTGGGATTTCTTGTATAGGTGGTAGCCTTTCCAGAAGAATCATAAATATGACACCAAAATCCTTGATGAATAAGAATAATAATGAAAATCTTTTTTTAAAAAAAGATTTTATTTATTTACTTATCTGACACAGAGAGAGAGATCACAAGTAGGCAGAGAGGCAGGCAGAGAGAGAGGAGGAAGCAGGCTCTCTGCCGAGCAGGGAGCCCGATGCAGGCCTCGATCCCAGGAACCTGAGATCACGACCTGAGCCGAAGGCAGAGGCTTTAACCCACTGAGCCACCCAGGCGCCCAATAGTGAAAATCTTTAATATAGATGTTCTTGGAGGTGGAGTGAGAAAGGAAGGAGCAGTACTGTACAATGCACTGGGAAACGTTGATCGTTGTTTTCACTGCCACTTCTGCCAGGGTACCACGTGGCAGTTCTGTGTCCTGATCTCACCTGTCCTCTTCTCATCTCCCTAATTCCTCAGTCTCCCTTCTCTTTCCCACTTTCATACCTCTTCTTCAACAGGTTCCATAATCTTACTAACATGACTCAATTAGCCTCTCCCTCAGATGTTTCCAGTAACTCTGCACACTGCCCTCCTCAGAACACAAGTGACCCAATGGTTGGGCCCAAGAACTCCCTTGAAATGTTGGGAAAGCAAGAAACTATGAAAGGTTCACTGCATTATATTTGTGCCCATCACATTAGGAACTGTAGCCATTTTCAGTGCACAGAGTGTAGGTATGTGGGTACCTGGGCACATGACATTGGGCATATATCTCAGGATCTTCGACTCAATCATGTGGTGTCCTGCTATGTGCCAGGTGCCCTGCTGGGTGTCAGACATTCAACAGTGTCCCAACAGACATGGCCCTAGCCCTTGGGGATACATTCTTAGTGGGGGGATACAATTTGTGAACGATGTTATAAGGTGAAAGAAAACCATGTTATTGAAGTGAATAATAGGAGGGAAACCAACTTTTTTAGGAAGGGACACTGGAGCTGAGGGATGAGAATTAGCCAGCCAGGAAAAGAGACTCTGTTGCCCAACAGATGGAACAGCATGTTGAAGACCTGGAGGAAGGTAAGGCCTTGGTGAATTAGGGGAGCGGAAAGACAGAGCAGGCTCTGGCTTAAGAAGCAGGTGTGGGGAACAGGCAGCACATGCAAGGCTTTAGGTCACACTGAGACAGTAAGCTTTTTAAAATTGGTGTTTAGATAATGATTTTTAAAAATCTATCTATTCCTGGGGTTGCTATAACAAAGTACCACAAACTGTATGGCTTAAGACAACAGAAACTTATTTTGTCTCAGTTCTGTAGGCTAACAGTCTCAAATCAAGGTCTCAGCAGGGCCACACTCTCTGTGCAACTCTGGATAGAATCCTTTGCCCCTTTAAACTTGTGCTCATGGCCTGCAATCCTTGGCATTCCTTAGATTGTGGCCAACTACAGTCATCCTTGTATGACGTTCTCTGTCATCATGACCACAGGCATGTTGGACTAAGAGCCCATAATACTCTAGTATGACCTTATTTTAACTGATTACATCTGCAGTGACCCCATTCCCATAGAAGACTGTAGTCTGAGGTACTGATGGTTCAGTCTTCAACATATATTTTGGGGAGACATAATTCAACCCATAACAACTGGTGAGGAAATAGTATATTCTAGCATGTTAATGAAGAAATTGGCTTTTTTCCCTTAAATACTTAATTGTTCCAAAGCTGTCAGTATCTTTTTTTTTTTAAGATTTTATTTATTTGACAGAGTGAGAGAGATGAGAGAGATCACAAGTAGGCAGAGAGGCAGGCAGAGGGAGGGGGAAGCAGGCTCTTTGCTGAGCAGAGAGCCCGATATGGGGCTCGATCCCAGGACCCTGAGATCATGACCTGAGCCGAAGGCAGAGGCTTAACCCACTGAGTTACCCAGGCGCCCCACCTGTCAGTATCTTAAGTTCTAGCATATTTTGTGCTAACTCGAATATGGTAAATTCCTAATCAACATGTGGAATATATTGCAACTACAGTTGACCTTTGAACAACATAGGTTTGAACTGTGTGGGCCCACATATACACAGATTTTTTACAGTATAGCACTGTAAATGTATTTTCTTCGTTATTAATAACCTTTTCTCTAGCTTACTATACTACACTATAAGAATGTCATATATAATATGTATAATATACAAAACATATATTATTTGACTGCTTATGTTATTGGTAAGTCTTCGTCCACAGTAGGCTGTTAGTAGTTGAATTTTGGGGAGTCGAAAGTTATACGTACATTTTTGACCATGTGAGGTTGGAGGAGGGTCAGTGCCACCAATGCTCACATTATTGAAGGGTCAACTGTATATTATAATCATGACTACTATTGGAATACAAACTAAATAGAAACCTATCTCCTAAGAGAACCTTGCAACCTAATTCAGGGGCAGACATGGAATTAACGCAATTAGAGAAAAGAGAATGTCCATGTATTTGCCTTATGTTCTGATCTAGAAATGGGTGCAGAAAAGGATGTTAATTGTGGGATGTGGACTGAATTTGCCAGGATGTTTTTGACTGTCAGACAAAACTCGAAATTAACTGGCATGAACAATAAAGGGGATTTTGAGATAGAAGATAAATGAAAGCTCTGAGCATGTGATGTGTAATTCATTGAATAGGAAGATCAGTGAGCAGGCTTTGAGGTAATACCAACGAGAGGTTCTGAAGTCCTGAAACAGGAAGGTAATGGAGGAAATGGATGTTTTTGGAGACATTATGAGGGAAGATCTCTAGCATTTGGTGATGGGTGATAGGAGAATCAATGATTATTTCAAGGTGTTGATTCTGAAAGATGAAAATACTGTTACTAACAGAAAAGGAGGGTTGGGGAGGAAAGCTGGTTTATGGGACAGAGTGAGACTTTAGAATAACAGTAGACCATCAACAGGGAGCTAGATAAATGTAGCTAGAGAGAAGAGTGTCAGGTCAAGAAGTGAACCTCAGGGACACCCATGGAGGAGAGGTTGAAAGAAAAAAGGACAGTGCAGAGTCAGAGTCAAGAAAGGGATTTCCAAGGGGAGTGATGCCAAAGAAGATGAAATTCATGATCTCTGTAAATTTGACATTCAGGCCTAGAGATTAGACATAAGGAAGATAATAAAACATGGACGAAGGTAAAAAATGGCCTATATACAAAAGAAATTAAATCAAACATGACTGGTGTGGTGAAAGTTGTTGGTTACCTCCACCATAAATATTCCTCAATTCTTCCTTGACCTATTAGTTATCTGTTGCCAAAAGCTTTGTGACTTAAAGTAACACACATTGATCATCCCACAGTTCCCACAGTTTCTGTGGATCAGAACTCTCAGAATGACTTGGCTGGGTCCTTTAGGGTCTCACAGATCTGGAGTTGAGGTATTATCTGGCTGCATTCATATCTGGAGACTTGACTGTTTAATCCTCTTCTAAGGTCAGTCAGGTTGTTGGCAGAATTTACTTCCTATGATTGTAGCACTGAGAATCCTGGCTTGTTTCTCGCTCAGCTCCTAGAGACCATCCTCGGCACCTTGCCATGTGATCCTCCTGACAAGGATTTCTTCAAAGCCAATTTGGATGAGAGAGTCTCTAGAATGAGTTTTAGCAAGACAGGATCCTGTATAATGTAACATAATCATGAAGCTAACATTCTATCACTTTTTCCATATTCTGTTGGCTGGAAGCAAGTCACAGGTCCTGCCCACACTCAAGGAGAAAGAATTACACAGGAGTGTAAAAACCAGAAGGCGGGGATCTTTGGGGGTTACCTCAGAGTCTGTCTGTTGTACTTAATGACCTCAATTTTGTTTGGGATCTTCATGTATCTAGTTCTAGATCATGGTTGAGCTAAGCTAACTGTGATACTGTTTCCTGCTTTCTCAATCTCTCTTGCTGTGAGAAGGGGTCATATGAACCAGGTATGGCAATGACAACAAAGTATAGGTCTCTTTCGAGGTTCTGGGATATCTTTTGGGCTCTCCTTATAAATGGCAAGGGATATAGTTGGCATCACTCTTTCTCCTTTTTAGGTCTCAAATTTGTATGTGATAACTGGAACTACAGCAGCACAGGACCAAGAGCAAGAGGCCAAGGGAATCACAGAGATTATAGCCTTATGACTGATGAGCGGCTGAACTCACACTGGTAATACCTATAGCTGGACTTGTTGGTATGTCAGAATAATTCATTTTCATTTGTTTAAGCAGTGTAGCATGTTCTGTGTTACTTGTAGCCCAAAGCATTCTTAACTGATACACAGGCAGAGACTGTGTCTTTTCCATTGTCGTATTTCCAGAATATAGCATCGTCTTGCACTTAGTAGGTACTCAGTAAATGTTTCCTGAATGCATAAAGACAGAGATGGGAATTTCTGATTAATTGGCCATGATTTTTCTGCCCTCAGCTCTGAGTAACTATGTGTCTGACTAAACGAGTCAGTTTTGAGGATCTCTGCTGAGCCTGGGATCTCTGTTCTCTGAGCATCGTGGCATATGAAAATGACCAGTGTGGCTCTGGTCATAGCTGGGTGAACCAGGAATGCACTCTTGACCCAAATTGGGCCAATCTGATTCTCTTTTGCATTAAACTGAGAGACACAAGGATAGACTGTTGAGAGTTGAGTCACATTACTTCCAGGGCTTTGAAGTAAAGGTTGGTGCACTTCTGCAACTGAGTTCCTGGAGGTAAGTTCCAGGCCTTATGGAGGCCTGGCTGTTCAGCTTTTCAGTGGAGTTCATGAAAGGCATCTGTATCCTCATAGGCAATTCTCTGACTGAGCAAGATAAATTCTCTACTTATAAGGAGTGTCAGCTGGGAAACGTTGTATACTGAACCCTTCACGATCTAGTGTTTACTTCTTTCTTGAGCCACATTTCCTTCACTCATTCTCAGTTCCAGCATTCTCTTCTTAGCAAATCCTTCCTTGGATTCAACAGGGAAGACAGTTGGTATCTCTCCACTACAGCTGCACATCACCTACTATTATCTGATTTAGAAGGCAGAGACTGTGTCTTTTCCATTGTCGTATTTCCAGAATATAGCATTGTCTTGCACTTAGTAAGTACTCAGTAAATGTTTCCTGAATGCATAAAGACAGAGATGGGAGTTTCTGATTAATGTAACAGTACAAACATAACCACAAGAGAGTTGAGGTACATGGGATTCTTTGCTCCTGGAGGACATGTCTTACTCAGTTTAGCATAGTATTGGGTACCTAGTAGGCATTTAGTAGAAGTTTGCTGGACTGAACTGCATTGTGCTTTGTTTTTTAGAGACTGCTGAGTGTCCCTATGGGGCTGGAGCGTAAGAGTTGTGCAGCTGTGTGTCAGTGAGTGTGTAGAAGGTGGTAGTGGATGAGGCGCATAGAGGAGATGAGATGAAAAAGAGACTAGGGCCATGCTATGGAAGGCTTTGCACACAAGGCTAGGGTTCTTGGCATTTATTTATATGCAACAAAGAAATGTAAAAGAATTTTATGCCCAGATGTAATTGGAGCGAGGGGTACACAGACTAATTCATAAGCTTCTAAATAGCTCAGAAAATACATGACAAGTGACTGAACTAGGGTGGCAGCCGTAGAAATAGAAAGGAGCACTGGCTCTCAAGAGCTTATTGTGAAATTTTCAGGAATTTTATGAGCCAGATGTTAAGCTTTTGGTAGTTTTAAATTGGCCATAGTGGGAATATTTGCATCACAGAAATTGGCAAGTACTACAAATTAGGGCTTTAAAAAAAATCTCTTTTTTTTTTTTGGAAGTCATTTTACTAGCATGCCATTGAGAAGGATTTCAGAGAGACCTTGATAATTGGTTAAGGTACATGTGGGGTTGAAAATTTGTTAAAGATCACTGTGAATTTCTTATCTGAGTTGTAATGCTGAGTGACTGGGAGGATAAGGATGTTGTTAACCAATAGTGGGAAAACCAATGGGAGACCACGTTTTGGGGGAAAGATGATGAATATAATTTGCTGCATGTATTTGGGGTATAACACAACATAGATGTGGCTCATCCAAAAAAGAAATTGAAAACTGTATTCAATGCTCAGATCTGTCAGACCTGAAGTATGGACTTGGAATCCGGTGCATAGAAATGGTGGGTGAAGCTTTATGAATGGATACATCTTCCAAAGATGAGGATTAGAATGACAGAGCACTGGGAACACCTACATTTAGTGAAGGGGCATGCAGGAGAAGAGAGTGTTGAAAGAGATTGAGAAGTCAGGGGCCTCCTGTCTACGGAACAGAGGCACATCTTCCTTTTCAAGCCTTCATTCTTATTTTTCTGCTGGACATTTTCTTGATCTTTTGCTCTCCTTTGGATCCTAGGTTCTGGAGAAACTGCCTATACCAAATGGCCTCAACTCTATTAGACTCAACACTTCTTTTGCATTGTATTTTGCAGTATTTCCTTTACTACTTTGAGATAGTAAAGAATATAGAAAATAAAGAATATAACCACCCTGCACACTTCATTAAGAATCAATATGATGCCCTGTTGGTAAGAGAAAAGAAAAGGAAAATGACTTATAATCAAATAATGTTTATCAGTCTGTAAATGTCAGGACACAACTGTCCTAAAAGAGACAGTGAAGCTGCCAGAGAATTCAACCTACCAATCCTTGCCCGGTGACAGCTGCAAATGCAGTTTGATAGAGGTGTGTTGTACCAGTGACTCAGACACCAGTGATGGCCTTGCCATTGGGGACATGGATTTCCACAACTGTAAACAACCCTTGGCAAAATTTTGAGTGGAAAAAGAGGACAGTCTTCTCTTGATTTATACAGTAGGTGTATTCCTGGAAAGTTCACTGTAATACTGAATTACTTTGCAAAAAAAAAACAGTGATGCCTATCTGTATAATAAACTTAGATTCTAGGTAAGAAAATTATACACAGAATGTTTCACCTGTGAATGTCTTTGAACCATACGAAAGTTTCATAGGATGCTGGACAATTCATTGTCTGAGACTGTTCTGTTTATTTCAAAATATCTAATGTTGGAACTAGTGTGCACTAAGTGTAGGAAAGAGAACGACTAAAACACCCTGCCGGTTTCCAAAATGCCCTCTGTGGGGTGATACTGTCTCCATCGAGAACCCCAGATCCTGCTCTGCAGTTTTGGTGATAAAAAGGCAGAGATCAGATGGCACTAACCATAGTGTGCAGACACCTCCCCTTTCTGGGGAACTTGGAGAAGATGAATCTGAGAATCAACCTGCCAAGTGGAATAGACAAAGGCTCGTTAGTTGCAAGGCAGGTTGCTCCTTCAAAAGTGAAGAGCCTTGGTAGAGACCTTGATGATGAGTTTAAAAACATTCTTAAAAAGAAAATAATAATGCAAGCTTATTGTAAACCCCACCTCTTCTCCCTCACAGAGAGTCAAGAAGGCAGCAAAGGCATTTACTGCAGATGACTCTCATCCTCTTACGTTCTTCTCCTGCCTTTAACAAGATTTAAGAACATCAGAAAACCTATATTAACTCTAATTCTTGTCATTAACTTTTTAAGATGAATACCAAATGGGTTCCAGAGAAATGTTCTCTTAACCTGAGACCCGCGCTGCACCCCATCCCCACCGCCCCACCAGGCTTCTGACCATAGTGTAAAGAAAGGGCTGGGAAATAGTTCTCTTAGATTTCACCCCTTCTCCATCACCATCTTTTTTTTTTTTTTTTAAGATTTCATTTATTTATTTGACACAGAGAGAGAGATTACAAGTAGGCAGAGAGGCAGGCAGAGAGACAGGGAGAGGAGGAAGCAGGCTCCCTGCTGAGCAGAGAGCCCGATGCGGGCCTCGATCCCAGGACGCTGAGATCATGACCTGAGCCGAAAGCAGAGGCTTTAACCCACTGAGCCACCCAGGCGCCCTCGATCACCATCTTATGACCAGTGGATTCTCTTCTGTCGGCTGAGGTTCTGAACCATCAGCCCTGACCCAGCAGCCACTCCAGAGAGAGGGTAGCAGGAGCGAGGGTGGCAGCAGCTGGATCCTCTTGCAAATCACTTCCTTGTCCAAGTCTTAATTTCACAAACACATACTTCCACGGCTCCTAAAAACACATTGCTTCTTGGCGTCTAAAGAATGCATTTCGATCTCCTTGGCTTTAATTAAGTATTTCAAACAGTAAAGCAGTTAGTTTGCTGACATTGCCGGTGAGCCAGCGCCCATGTGCTCAAGGAGCTCTGCGGTCCCACCCTTACCCTTCACGTTTCCTAATTAAAGCATTTGAGTCCAAACAGGAGATGTTCTGGAATAAATGCCATTCATGATATGTGACCACTTGTGAATAGTTCCTGCTTCGTTTCGTTATGGATTAATCTGAAAAGGGAAGATAAAAGAATAACTTTGAATAGCTATCTTTGGAAAAGAGGTAAATAGCTGATGTGTACTATTTTGTCCATAGGATCAGATGTTTGAGGAAAATACTTCTTGTTTTCTGTTATAAGTGTTATGCTTTCCTTTGCATTGGGACAAGGAGGTTTACTTTATCCCCAAGACCAAAACAAAACAAAAGGTCCTACATCTTCTACTTACTACTCACTAGAGAACTGTGATTCCTCTTAATGTACTAGCAATATTGCATCGGTGGCCCCATTTGACTGCTCAGTTGGCACTCCATTGTCACTCATCAACTTCTGTTCTTGCAAACACAGTCACCCCAAATACCCAACGCCTTAATTGAGTGATCATCTTCTTCAACAGATGTATTGCCAAAGGTAACCCTTCTCAGACATGAATGTGCGTCTAATGCACCTGGGCATCTTGTTAAAATGCAGATTTTGATTCAGTAGGTTGAGATGGAATTTGGATTCTGCTTTTCTAATAAGATCCTAGGTGATTCAGATGCTGCAGCTCAGAGACCTGTGCTCTGGAGTCGAAAGGTATAGTAGAGGAATGATAGATGGAGCTAAAGGGGAAGATTACCTCTCAGAGAGCCACAAGCCACCTGGGAAAGTAAGATACCAGGAAGAGGTTAGAAGAAGTGTGTTTATGTGATGAAATATTTATGTATATGAATATATAAGATATGCATGAATATATAAGCTAGCTGTGTTTAAAAATGGCATCATTCAATAGATGTTTTGCAAAAATGTTTAAATAGGAGGTATGAAGCTATTTAGGGATGTTTTATAGCTAGCCTTTAGTACTTGATGTGTCATAGCTTAAACTGAGTTAAGATCTATAAAACGCTTTGCATAGTGCCTGGCATATTTTAAGCTCAATGTTAGCATTACTAATGTTTATTACTGTCGTTCTTAAAGTTTTTTTGCTGGTTCTAGAATTCAAAGGTCTAGGAATTAGAATGGAAGAGTTTCTTGGAGAAAGAAATTGTTCGTGATTGATAAAGGACAGTCACGGGGATAGTCACAGAGAAACAAACAAATTGAAAAGTCACCTGTGTCTCCCTGAAGCGGCCCTCTGCCTCACAGTGACTGTCTAAGACTGAGGAGGGACTGGGAGGTAAGATCTTTCTGGAGTTGGCAGGATGTGGATGAGCCTCAGCATGAGAGGCTGTAGTGGCTTCTAACCTCAGTCATATTTACAGTCTGAGATTCTCCTGACAACTGAAACTTCATGTATAAAAAAATGGGGGGGTGGCTGGGGGTTGGTTGGTTAGAGTTTCCCTCTTAAAATTAGAAAAAGTAAAAAGATATGATTAGATTCAGCAATAATCAGCAATAATTGAATTTTAGTGAGAAAGGCACCAAACTACAGCAATTTGCAAAAGGTTTCTCTTTGTCCCAAATCGGGTTAGTCCTTACGCTTACTTAAGAAAGAGGTTGCTTGTATCAGATAGTATAATTAAATGGAATTTGGTGTTATAAATGAGACTTGTTTATTCCCCATGGTTTTATTGTTCTCACACCCCTTTTAAATTCTGAAGTTTTGTTTTCCAGTGGAGCTCATAGTCTTTTTTTTTTTTTAAGATTTTATTTATTTATTTGGCAGAGAGAGAGATCACAAGTAGGCAGAGCAGTACACAGAGAGAGGAGGAAGCAGGCTCCCCGCTGAGCAGAGAGCCCGATGTGGGCCTCGATCCCAGGACCCTGAGATCATGACCTGAGCCGAAGGCAGAGGCTTTAACCCACTGAGCCACCCAGGCGCCCGGAGCTCATAGTCTTTAATTAAAGCTGGTATTATAAATTTATAAATTTAAATGTTTATCAGTTCCTAGGGAAAACTTACCACTTATTCAGTGAAACCATTAGTATACAAAGCACTACCATCCACCTAGTGGTAAAAATCTGGATTGCAAGCATCACGCTGACGTTGAGAGGCTGCAAACCACTTTTGACGGGTAAGCCAGACAAATCCCAGCCTATGTAGCCACAGGGGCCATGTGTCAGTGGACCCAAAGAAATGTGGCTACTCATGCACTGCCTTTGAGGCTGGAGTTAATACACCTCCTGGAAAAGTACACTGCTTATTCCCTTAAGAATTCACTAATATGTGTCAGACCTCTCTGTGTATGGGAGAAAAATAGATAATACTCTAATTATCATGACTGTGCTCAAAATTATGTAGTACCCTCCCAAGTTTGTGAATAGAATGGAAGAAACGAAAGACATATTTAAAAGCTCTTACTATTGATAGAGCTTATCTAAATTGTAGTGACAGATCATAGTAAAAATTAGAAGTAGGTGGCCCACAGGATGTTTTATACCATTTAAATTCTTCCTTATTGCTTCTTATTGGGAGGCAGTGTGATATGATAGAAAGAGCACTGGTGATGCATCAATGTGGTTGGAGGGCTTTGGCAAGCTCTCTGAGCCTCAGTTTCTTCATTTTTAAAATGGGATAATGATATGGAACATAAACTGTTATGAGATTCACATATGTAAAGCAATTAGTACAGTGTGATCACAGGGTCTCATTCAGGGAACAACAGCAAAGGTTCTAAGTTTTTACTTAGTTTTTGTCTATTTGCGAGGAGTTCAGCACCTCGAGGGACACTATCCCTGACACCACCTAGGTTCATGAGCTCAGCACTGAGTCAGAGGAAAGGAGGGCACTTTCTGATTCACGGTTCCACTTCCTGAGGTTCCTTAGTCATCTGAATCGGTCCAGACGAGCCTGCCCTTACTAAGCAATGTTCGTGTTCCATTTTGAGTCAAGTTACGTTATTTACTGATAGTCTTGCCTGGATGTAAATGGTGTTTGTGTATTGGTGCACGATGTGGCCAAGGTAACACATATGTTCTTCCAAAGCTGGCTTGTATTTTTTTGGAGAAAGTTATGACTAGCCACAGAGAACTGGAAACTGTCTTTCAGCCTGAAGGAGCAGCGGAAGTTGGTGATAGGTGGAGCAGAAGCTGACTAACTTGCTGTGTAACCCTGGGGGAGGTGTTCCCTAACCTTTGGGTTTGCCACCTGCCCAGTAGAAGCTGGGGCTTCTGCCCTGCTGTTGGGGAGGGGTGATTTACACAGTGGTTTCCAGGCACTTTGATTCAACATTGCATTTCAGTAACGATGGCCACGTTTATGGCTGTCAACACTCAAGACGATTGTGGGGGTGAATAATTGGAATTATGTGAATTTTGATTTATGATTCAAATGAAAAGAATGCATGGCCACAAGAGTTCTCACTAAGTGTCTTTGTCTAAAAAAAAATAGTGCACAGCGCTATCCTTCTTATTAAAACGGAACATGCTGAAGACAGAACATTTGGTGTATGTGCAGCATAATAAAACCCTTCACCCACAGTTAGGACATACATCCTAGTGTGCCCAGGACCATCCCAGTCCAATCAGCACCTCCTTCACTCTCAGAAGTGTTTCTTTAGGACAATAACTGATGGGGCCATTCTTCTATTTTCCAGAGGTAACTACATGCTCGTGTCAGTTGGTGTCTCTAGATTCCATTTTCCAACAAAAGGTCAGAGCCACATGATGAGTCTATGTGCCGGGGAGCCTAATAAACAAGTTCTGGCGTTTGCCTGGGCCACTTACAGCCCTCTGAGTTTAAGTAAAGACTTCACAAAAAGTGAATTACTTTTTTGTTACTTAAAATGCATCAAATAGTGAACTGTGGTATATCATTTCTAATAGCGCGAAAGAGTACACGGTGAATCCTGCGGCACCTCTACCTGACTCCCTAGAGGTAGTCATCTTTGGTTGGACTGGTTACTTCACCTTTTTTGCACCTCAGTCTCTCATCTGTAAAGTGGGCATTATAAGTTCATCTCACATAGACTCATCTATATAGACCTCTGGGCCCAGCACAGGTCCTGATGTATAGTAAGTGCTAACAAATGGTTATTAATTCTGTGATGACTGGCATGCTCTTTTGTAGTTTACTTATTTTCACTTAGCAAGTATACAGAATGGTTTCTTAACCTCATTTGTAATAAACAAACCCCCCAGTAAATATGGAAATGTGAGTTTTCTGAGGGGCCTCTATTCAAATGTTGTCCTTAAGCAAATATTACCAGGCTCAGTAAGCATCGAAATGGAACCATCATCTCCCTGCTAGAAGCTGGTCCTTCCAGGTGGGATTTGGGGCAGTCTGGGTGTGTGGGAGGCAGTGGGGTGGAACATTTACACTGCTGTTTGTGGTGTACCTGTGCAGTCATAAACAGAGAGCTTTAGTTTCCATCTGGCTCCTCTTGCTGGCACTCAACTCACATTAAAAAGAAAGAGAAAGAAAGCAATGGAAAAGAAAGACCTCTAAACTTCTCCATGGATAGGGTGAAAAACAAATTTGGTTCCACAATCCCAGGTTCTAATGTGGTCAGCATGAGGCAGGAGATGAAGTTTTCTAAAATAAAAGAACCCAAGGGAGACACATTTTTGACCGGGAAGAAGATCAGTTCTTGTCAATTCTCAGTGATGAGAGCTACTCACTTTCTAGTCAAAACATCCCGCTGAAACTGGGGATTGCTGACAAGCATGTCCTCCCTTTCCTGTTGCTTTATTTAGTTGCAGTCAGTTACAGCTTGTTTTGTCACATCAGGCACTAGGGAGATGCCTCCGTTATCCTCAACAGAATGGAAACTTTGGTTCAGAGAATTTACTCTTTTTAGGCTCTTCCAGCCCCCTGTCTCTCCTCTCCCAGGCTCCACCCTGACTGTCACATTGGATTTGAAAACCCTTTCCTAAGGCTGGGGATCCAGAGTTGAGCTACGGCAACTAGAACACCCACCTCCTGCCTTCACTCACTGCTGTATTTTTTCTTGGGCTCTTTTAAGTGGATTAAAATCCAGTCGCCTCTTTACTCCGAGGTTGGGAGCATGCAAAATAATAAACACTAGTATGTTTTCCAAGTGTAGAGCCATTCTGGCACCAAATGTATATCAAGAGGAGCTTATTCGTTAGATATTTTGGCACACCAGTAAGAACAAAGGATTTTTTACCTACCTGAAGACTAATGGGTTGTGGGCCTGTGTTCCTTTCTCCAGAGGTAGCAATTTGAATCTAGATATTCATGACTCTGTATGTTCATGTCCTTTATGTACAGAAAGTGACATGTAGCACATGAATCTTAATGATGACATTCCATGTCTTTTAGTAAAATGCATCTGTAGATAATAAATCCTTTGACCACACAGACATTTGTTTTTAACTACATGAATGGGACACTTCAAAGAAGTTCTTCTGTATTGGCTATCTTTATTTGTTATCTGTTGCTGCATGACAAATTACTCCAAAGCTTAGCAACTTAAAACAACAAACACTTATTATTCACACACATTATGAGTTTCAGGAATCCAGGAGCAACTTAGCTGGGTAATATTGACTCAGAACCTCTTGTGAGGTTTCCGTCATGATGTCGGTTGAGGCCGCAGTTGTCTAAAAAACTTGACTGGGCCAAAGGATCTGCTTCTAAGCTCAGTCACTTGACTGTTGGTTGGAGGCTTCAGTTTTTTACCACATGGGCTTTTCCATGGTACTGTTCACAACATGGCAGTTGGCATTCTCCAGAGGGAGTGACCCAAGATAGGCAGAACAAGACAGAGGCCACAACGTCCTTTATAACCTAATCCCAGAAGTGATATAACACCACTTCTACCGTCTGTTGGTCACACAGACAAATTCAGGTACAGTGTAGGAGATTGTACTTGGCTGTGAATGATACAGTGCCATCTTAGAATCTGGCTACCATGGTCCATCCTCTGGGTCCTAATGATTCAGATCCTTTCCACATGCAAAATACACTCATCCTGCACTTAAGGTCCCCCAAAGTCTCATTCTATTATAGCATTCGCTTGAAGTCTAGAATCTTGTCATCTAAATGAGGTCTGGGTGCAGATGAAGCTTGTCAGTTATAGTTTCCTATGTATAGCTCCTCGAGTGCTGTTCCTCTCTCTTTGCAGACCTGTGAACTAAAGGACAACCTATTCACCCCACACTCTCAACATACAATGTTTAGATGGGTGTAGGATAACCACCATAGATATTTCTGCTCAAAAAGGGGAAAGTGGGAGGCACACAGGAATACCTAGCACTTCTGAAGTCCAACCGGACAAATATGGAAGATCCTTGATTAGGATTCAATCATGCTCCTGATGAGGAGTTACTCTACATTACTCTTGGCTCTGCCTTCTGGACTCTTGGCTTTGTACCCTCTGTACTCCTTTTTTTATGAGAATTAGCATGTCTTTGCAGCTGAGTGTTTTTCTCAACTGCTTATTCTCATCAGAGATTTTGGGGGCCAATGACCTCTTTTCACTTCATCCTCTTCTCTGTGTTCTCTTTTTAGTTAAGGCTGAAATCATACTTTAAAAAGTCTTATGGGCCTTCTATGAATGCTATTGGGGTTTAATTCATTAAATAAAAACCCATAAATCTCTCCGAGAGACACCCTTCATTGCTTTAAACTTCTAGTGAAGGACAATGTCCCTAAGCGTTTTAAAAGTCCTGAAGTTTGAGTGAATCTGTGAGTAAAACTCAGTATCTTTATGGAGCCTTTAGTCTGAATGAACAGTACTCTGAGGCACAATGTCTTCCTGGAATTATTCTGTATTGGATCTTAGCTTGAAAGCCCTTTCTCAAATTTATCATTGTTTGTCATCTGGAATGTTCAGATCCATTGTTTTTAATAGTTTCCCAGTATGTTCAATTTAATAGTCTTTCATAGAACAGCCTTACCTCCTATAAGCAGCAAGAAGAAACCAGGTATCACTTTAACACTATGGCTGGGACTGTCATCAGCTAGAGCCCCCAGTTCACTGTGTATATTTTCTACTTCCCCTGTAGCTGCAGGTGACAGTGTTGCTGAACTTTCTACTGCTATCCTAACAAAGATCTCCTGTCATCTCGTTTCTAGTAAGATTTTCTTTAATTTCCTTTAAGTGTCAGTGACAGTGTCCTCAAAATCTAAAATGATGTTAACACTGTATTCAAGGCACTTTAATTTTTTACTAATGCTTTCCTCAAAATCCTTACAGCTTTTCTAGTTTCCACCCACTGCTCTATTCCAAAGCCATTCCCACATTTTAGGTTTTGCTTTGGTACTCCACTTCCACACAACAAAATCTTTGTCATAATTCTCCAGAAGAATATTTTTATTCCCAGTTCCCAATGTGTTAGGGGAATGAAGACTCAGGGGGTCGTGACTTGCTCAAGGTCACACAGCCAGGTTGTGGAAGAATTGTGACTCAAACCTAAGAATAATTAATTCCAAAGTACATCTTTTCATAGTACCATGCTCTCTCTGGAAGAAAAATGGCAACCAATTTTTACACAATGTGCAATTGCTGAAGTCTTGATCAGACCACCAAATTTCACAATTCTAGGCGGTACCATTAAAAAGTTGTAATCCACTGTTTTTATTTTTCAGTGCAGAGGCCCTGGTCTATAGATATATAAATGAAGAAACTCTGATTTCTCAGGATCACACAGCTAAGAATTAGTAGAGTGAAAGTTTAAACAAGGTTCAACTGATTTCAAAATAATTCTTCTTCCAAGGGTCCAACCAAGCCCATCCACACCTTATTCATTCACATTTGAATGCATGTCAAAGGCATTGTGCTTACTAAGGAGGGACAAAATGAGACTAAATATATGACCTTAAATTCTTTGTCTTTGGGGTTCCTGATCTCTATAAAGGGGGGAAAGGGTGGGTTTCCCATAGGGTGTTGTCATGAGTGAATGAGGCAATACGTGTAAAGCTTAGCATTGCTCAGCCTGTTGTAAACTTTCTATGAATGTCCTAATATAGTCAGTACTCAGGAGATTTGTACTGTAGCCCCAGGACTGGCTGGTTACCTCAAATAGTCAAGGCCCTGCTTTATATATGCTTCAAAACAAAGAGGAAATGATCCATTCTGGACGTCATGGTGATTTGACAAGGGAAAATGAAACGAGTTACATGATGAGTATTGAGTTCTTCAGCAGAAAGCTATTCCAGAAGTCTGGCCTTCTATATCACCATCTCAGAGGGTATGAAAGAACCTCATTCTGAGTTTGTAAGGCCCCTTTGGCTCCAGCCAGGAGCCCGCGCTTCATTAAAAACTGTGAGCTGTGCCAATTTGTCTGGGGCTTTATGAGGTAGATGAAAGGGGGCCTGGGAAGAGACTATCAGTTGCACCCTGGCTCAGGCTGGGTGTTTGCCCCCAGACCTGGGTGGGGCGATGAGGGCACCAGCTCACCCACCTCGCTTCAGGCTGGGTTGCCCTCAAGGGCCAGGGCATTGATCCTGCCCCCAAGGCTTGGCATGTGGCTCCAGCCTTGTCCCCAGGCCTCTTGAGGCTCTGCAGTCAGCCTCACACTTTCACGGGTTTATTCCTGGTGGCAACTGGTCTTACAAGGTAGGAAAGTATGAATTTGGAGCTTTGTGGTCATTTTTATGTAACAATGTTTTAATACATAAGACGTTAGAGTCAAGCTTTCTATGCTTTCCAAACGGTGTCTGTATTTTGATTTTTAATGTGCTCCTGAACAAGGCTGTCTGCCAGCACAGGCCAAATCTGGTTAAGAAGCGCTCCTGTACCTGGAAAGGGTCCCTTGAGAAAGCACTTCAAGTCATTTATCCAGTGCTGGCTGGCTTTATTCTTGGCTTGGAGACTGTCAACTTTCCACCAGACCTGCCGCATAGTAGAGCACATCCTCTCCGAGAGGGCAGCAGAGCCAAGGAGGGAGCAGGTTGCAGGAACGTCGGCTGTAAAGCAGATGTTATTAGTGGGCCTTGGGTGAGGTTGGGAGGCTGAGTACAGTAAGTTTATTTCAGCCTCCAAGGTGGGCCACAAGACTGTGGTCGAGAAGGAAAGCTGCTCCCATTTGGCCAAGCCTGGCATCCTGAGAATCCCCAGACGAAGAAACACTTCTGCCCGGTTTGTAAATTCAGAGCTTTGGGTCTGGAAGGAGTGATGTTGATGAAATGCAACATTTGGGCCACAGCTTTGAAAGCTGTCAAAAAGACACCAGTGGAGAACTAGGAGCAAGCAGTTCAAATGTCTCATGACCACCCAGTTTTCATTTTGCTTTGATTATTCTTAAAGTAAGAAGCCTGATTAGCAACAACAACAATAACAAGAAAGAAAAGGAAGGAAGGAAATCAGAACTGGTGGAAACTGGTTTTCTGTCATTCAGTGGGGGCCTCGCTATGTGAGTTACAACCATGTTGCTGGGACTGTAACTGAGGTTAGGATATATGTCCCACATTTGATATGGGGAACTCAGAGTCTTCCTCCTGAAACTCTGATAATTCTGATGTCTTTAGTCTGAAAGGGAATGTTGGTAATTCAGTGTTCTCCCCCACTTATCCATGCGGCCTAAAGAGACTCTTTGGTATATGGTAACATATACCCACTGGTACCCAGTGGATAACTGAACACTTGCCTAATACTCTGTGTTTGGATTCTCTTTCCTCCCAGAGAATTCAAATCCAGGGTAATTCTTTGACTGCGAATTTGACCCAGGTTTCAATAAGATCACTCTATGTCATCAGGGGTCTGCAGTTCTGAGTACCTCCTGACCAACCCCCTGGTAAAAGTTCTTCCTCGATACTTCACCTTTTCAAGGTCTTGCTCCCACTCCTTTTATTCACATATACCCTTTATAAATTCTAGTGAAGTGCTCTGATGATTATTTCTAGAGTTGGAACCACGTGATGAGGAGAATGAAATATCTCATTGAGCTGTGTTTATTTCAGACACGAGTCATGTGACTCTGTATGTATAATGACAACAAAGTTGAGGATACCCAGAGAGATTTATGCATGGCACTGCATAGAATACACCACAGGTGGAGATGTTTCTTATGGATTTGTCTGTTGTGCAAAATTACCTTTTCAAAAATGAATTATAATGTTTTGGCACCCTTTTAAAAATTCATTTTTTAAATGAAATATAACTAACATACAATATTAGTTTCAGGTGTACAACATGGGTCAACAATCCTGTACATTACTCAGCGGTCATCAGAATGAGTGTACTTCATAATCCCCATGACCCATTTCATCCATCCCCCCCCCCTCTGGCAACCACAAGTTTGTTCTTTATATGTAGGATTCTGTTTTTTTGTCTCTTTTATGTTGTTGTTTGTTTTCTTAAATTCTACATATGAGTGAAGTCATTGGTTTTTGTCTTTTGTTTGGCTGACTTATTTCACTTAACATTATATCCTTTCAGTCCATCCATGTTGTTGCAAATTTTTGCCACCCTTTTGACCTTATGGAAATCAGGACCAGTCTGTGAGGCTCCATTTTGTCTTCCAGGCCAGTCCCCGGAAGTGAACCCTGTGCCGTGGTACAGCTCCTTAGGCTGGATGGGGTGTTTAATCGAGAGAGGACTGATAGGACCTATCTCCCACTTTCCGTACCTCCTCGAGGAGAAGTCCAACTGTGGCGCTCCAAAGCCTACATGTATAAAACAGGAAACACTGAGACAGACTGGAAGCCAGGGCACGTCCTTGAGAAGTATTTTTAACCCCCAGACTTAAAGTGTGTGGTTATCGAACCCTGAACTCACTGCTCTGCACATTTGTTTGTTTTGTGGTCCTTTCCTTCTGTACTCCACGTTGTCAATTCTAGTCTTCAGAGTAGTTTCTCCTTCCTGTTGTGATCTGTGATCATTAACTGCAGGGTTTTGTTGCTTCAAAGTCAGGAGTGGGCAGTTAAGCTGTCCAGATAACCACTCCACCAGAGTGGAGATTAACCTAGAATAAATAAAACTGGGATTTAATGTAGAGAGCAGCATGGAACTAGGAAGTTAGAGATAAAGCTGGGCCCTGGGAAAAAACCTGGAAGCCAGATCTTTGGTCTTTTTTCTCCACCTTCTGCATTGTTCCTCTCACACAGAGTGCAGTTCTGTGTGCTCTGTCTCGCCATCATTTGAAATGCAAGTCTGCACTAAACAGTGATGGAATGTGTCTTCTTTCCCAGGGGCTTCAGAGGTAGAAAGAGTATGGAGTGCAGAGGACACTGCTTAACTCCAGCAGAAATTGTCTAATGATGGACTTTGATTCTTGTGGTATTTAGTTAACAAAGGTGGTTTGAAGGGCAGACTTTTACAGTGAACTCCACAATATAGAGACTTGTCCTCTCAGATCACGTGTACCATCCTGTTCAGAGCTTCATATATAAAGGTGGACATAAAGGTGGACAATAAAGGAGCAACTTCCCCACTAATTCACACATAGGAAATTGAGGGAATTGAGTTTAGAGACTAAGAAGAGACTAGAAACCATGACTGATTTTTCTTTGTTTATTTTTGAGGGTGGAGGTTTAAAACAACAGATATGTAACCCCCCCCAAAAAAAACCCCCAGATACGTATTCTGTCATGGTTTTGGAGGCTAGAAGTTCAAAATCAGGTGTTGGTGGGGTCATGTTCTCTCTGAAGGCTTTAGGGGAGGACCCTTCTTTGATTCTTCCAGTTTCTTATGGAAACCATCACTGTTTTTTGTTTTAAGATTTTATTTATTTATTTGACAGAGACACAGCGAGAGAGGGAACACCAGCAGGGGGAGTGGGAGAGGAGAAGCAGGCTTTCCCGCAGAGCAGGGAGCCCAATGCAGGGCTGGATCCCAGGACCCTGGGATCATGACCTGAGCCAAAGGCAGATGTTTAATGACTAAGCCACCCAGGTGCCCCTGTTTTTTTGTTTTTTTGTTTTTTAAATTGAAGTATAGTTGACACACCACGTTACTTTAGTTTCAGGTGTACAACATAGTGATTTGACAAGTCTGTACATTATGCTGTGCTCACCACCAGTGTAGCTACCATCTGTCACCTACAGTGCTATTACAGTACCATTGACTATATTCCCTATGCTGTACGACTTAGTCCCATGACTTATTCATTCCATAACCAGAAGCCTGTATCTCCCATCCTTTCATTTGTTTCTCCTGTCCCCTACCCCATTCCCTCTAGCAACCATCAGGTTCTCTGTATTTTATGGGTCTGTTTCTGCTTATTTATTAATTTGCTTTATTTTCTAGATTCCGTATATAAGTGAAATCATATGGCATTTGTCTTCCTCTGTGTGACTTATTTCACTTAGTATAAACATAATACCCTCTAGGTCAATCTATGTTGCTGCAAATGGCAAGATTTTATTCTTTTTTAACGGCTGAGTAATATTGCATTCTCTCTATACACTACATCTTTTTTATCCTTTCATCTATGGATAGACACTTGGGTTCCTTCCATATCTTGGCTATTCTAAATAATGCTTTAATAAACATAGGGGTGCATATAACTTTTCAAATTAGTGTTTTTGTTTTCTTTGGATAAATACCCAGTAGTGGGATTAATGGACCATATGTTAGTTCTATTTTTAATTTTTTGAGGAAACTCTATACTGTTTTCCACAATGGCTGCACCAATTTGTGTTCCCATCAACAGTGTAGGAGGGTTCCTTTATCTCCACATCCTCACCAACACTTGTTATTTTTTTGATTTTAGCCATTCTGACCGGTGACATCTCATTGTGGTTTTGATGTGAATTTCTCTGATGAATAGTGATGTTGAACATCTTTGCATATGTCTGTTTGCCACCATCACTGGTTTTTAAGCTAATTTCTTTCTGCTTTGTGACCTTAACACCTACTTGGTGATTTCTAGGAAGTAGATCTCAGACTCTCTTAGATGAAAGCTTTTAGTGAGGTGTTGGCAAATTAGTATCGAGTGATGTCAGCAAAATCACCTCTCTGCACTCTTACTATGGTTACAAGAATTTTGAATTACTCCTTTCTTTAATTATGATCAGATATTAAACATATATTTCTTTCTCCAATTTGTATATTCTGAGAATTTCTAACTATATCAGATATTTGTATCTGAGATAAACTGACATTTATAAGTTAGCTATTGAAAATTATTGTATTATGAATGAAGATGAATGGTTCAAATATTGTTTTGATAAACTGAAAACCAATGTATAGAATTCTTTGAACTTTCTACTAGGTATTGCATATCAGTTTTCAGTATTCAGTAGTCTGTTGTACTATACGATTTTAAAGTACCAAATCATATTTTACTTGGTGTAGTATGTTATTATTTAAAATAGTTGAAATCTGAATCAATTCTGTCTCAAGATCAAGAGCAATGACTCACTTTTTCAATTGAAAGGAAAAGACCATCTGATGCACAGTCTACAAGTCTAGACAGATCTTTTTGGGCAAGATGCAATAAAGCAACTGTATTGTGTTGAAAAGTTCTGTTGCAAGAATATTTCTCATTCTTGTTGAAAGGTTTTTCAAACCAGTGGAATATGAACACAGCAGTATTGATTTCTAAACATGATGAAACAAAGAAGATGAAACAAGTCATAAATTCATTCTTTGAAACAAAAGCTATAGGTTGGTGTCAAATAGTTTTTACAAAAAAAAAAAAGTTCAAAAAAGAACTTGGAATCGTTAAACAGGAGATAGTGTTTGAAGATGTAAAAACCAAAGGAAAATATTTGAAGCTAGCTCATAATTACCTCCTCTCTAATCTTCAGACTATTAGAGCCAGAAAAAGCTTTTTGCAGAAGCTGGAAAATTTTGCATGAAAATGGATGTGTGATTTAAAGATGACAAGCTGATTTTTAAAATAGCATTTAAAAATATTAAATAATAGCAATTTCTTAACTTCTGTTCATTACATGTTTTCATTTTCATGTTAGTGACTTTGTTTTTGAACACAAATTTATTTGGAAGTACTTTATTTTAGAATGATAATGTGTACTTAATGTTGACATTTATATAAATTTTTACAGGAGATGATTTTAGTTTATAAATATTCTACTTAAATGTATTTTATAGTTTTAGTGACCTTTTATAGGAGATAATTTAAGTACAATTTAAGTCATTTTGTCCCAACACTGATTTCTGCTCAGAAATATGCTAATTTTGATTTTTAAGAGCTTTGACTTCAAAAATTATTTAAGTCTCAATCCACTACTCAAATAATTTGCATTCAGAGTTTAAAAAGATATCTGTTCGGGGTTCCTGGGTGACTCAGTTGGGTAAGCATTTGACTTTTTTTTTTTTTAAGAGAGATTGAAAGAGGGGGGTGAGGAGAGGCAGAGGGAAAGAAAGAATTTTTTTTAAAGATTTTATTTATTTATTTGAGAGAAGCAAGAGGGAGAGAGAGAGCACAAGCGGGGGTATGGAGCAAAGAGAGAAATAGGCTCCCCGTAGAGCAGGAAGCCCCATGTGGGGGTCAATCCCAGGGCCCTGAGACCATGACCTAGGCCTAAGTCAGATGCTTAACCAACTGAGCCACCCAGGCGCCCCATATGTGACTCTTGTTTTTGGCTCAGGTGATCTCAGGATCATGAGATCCAGTCCCCCAACTGGTTCCTTGTGGGCCATTAGAGCCTAATAAAGACCCTCTCTTCCTCTACCCCTCCCCCTGCTCATGTGGACTTGCTCTCTCTGTCGCTCTTAAAAAAAAAAGTTATCTGTCAGTACAGTATGTGTCCAAAGAATTTTATCATCACCGTATTACCAATATGGAAACCGGGAGCTGTGGGGTACATCTGGGATACTAATAGTCATGTTTATGTAGTAATTGGTATAATTTAATGATTTATAGTTACTATTTCATAAAAATATCTAGTGCCCATGACACTATTAATGTTCCAGCTAATTCTAGTGGATTGAAAATTTTTTATCAAAATATTACCTACAAGTAGTTTTGAAAAGTCAAATAATGTTAACCGGCTTATTATGGGAAACGGTAGTTGCTTGTTTTTCCACCCTTACCCCTGTCCTGATCCCCAGAAGCAATAATTTTGAACTCTTTATATGTATTTTTTGGCATTATCTTAAATTTCAATATCTTCTCAATTTTATATATTATTTGACTTTCTTTAGTATACTCCTCAATTTCTGCTCAAATATAACAGTCTTCCCATTGTTGTAACCATGTTAATATTTGCCCACTAAGCCTAGTAGTATGCTATGGTTATTTTCCTTTTGAATGACTTTTCTTTCTACCTGGAGGTAATATCATAATGACCTCATTTCATCTGTTTAGTTTTCTAAGAACACCTCATGAAGTCTCCCTCTACCTCCCAATAGCTTCACAGAAAGTTTATCAGTACATTTCCTGTCCAGCAACCCTGCCACATACTTTTTTTAAAAAAGATTTTATTTATTTGAGAAAAAAACAGAGAGAGAGAGAGAGAGAGAGAGAGAGAGAGAGAGAGAGAGAGGGAAAGAGAGCGCGCACAAGCAGGGGAAGGGTCAGAGGGAGAGGGAGAAGCAGACTCACCGCTGAGCAAGGAGCCCAATGGGGGACTTGGTCCCAGGACCCTGGGATCATGACCTGAGCCCAAGGAAGACACTTAACTGACTGAGCCACCCAGGTGCACCTGCCAGATACTTTCTTACTTCCATCCCTCTCGTCTCCACTGGAGGGGAAAGGTTCTAAAGGTAGCATCTGTTTGTTGTGTATGTTACCCTCTGCTTCTCTGCGCCTCTTGTCTGGAGTCTCCCTGGTTCAGTTTCTTTGGTGGAAAACATTGCCAGAGGACAACCTGCATCTTTTATGGCAGGGATTAGAAGGGAAGACTGGCAGGGTGGGGTGGGAGCGGGAACACCAAGGCCTAAGCGTTCCTTATGTAGACTTTTAGAGAGGCCCTCTCTTTTCAGTCACTGGCCTCATCTCTAACAGATGCCTTGAATTCTGAAGTTTTCCTGGAGTTTTTTCTTGAAGCTGTATCTCCCTTCCATGCCCCCTGTCTCATCATTTCAGGTTCTGAGTTTTATGTTTCCCTGCTGATGTCATATGCAATTCTCCTATTCACTATTACTATTTTGATTCAGGACTATAGATGATTTCAGTTTCATCAAAAATACATAGTAATTTGCTTTTTATTTGCCTTGTTTTGAGATGATTTTTGAGAAGGGATTGGAGCTTTGTTCTTCCAACTCGGAACTGGCTGCCTTTTATAGATTTTTTTTAAGGCTTTTTTTTTTTAAAGTATAGTTGACACACAATGTTACATTAGTTTCAGGGGCATAACATCGTCATTCACCTTCTCTGTGCTATGCTACATTCACTACAAGTGTAGCCACCATCTGTTATCGAACAATGCTATTACAGTACCACTGACTATATTCCCTTAAAGGTCTTGTTTCTATTTTCTGGCCTGCAGCCTATGGTGTGATGGTCCAAGTGGTCCTTCACCCATAGAGATTCATAGGATTTCTTTATATTCAGGACAAGTTCTGGTTTGGGCTCTTTGGTAGCAGAGAACGGGTAAGTCAAGTGTACAAAATCTAAGGACGAGCTGAGCACCCGGGTCTTAGAAGCCACTGAGACTAGGGAAGCTCCAAGCATTTAAGTAGCAGGAGCTCCTAGGCAGTTTTGAGAGGATTGTACCCCAACCACCCCTCTTCTGTTGTTACTTCACTCGAGAGTCAGAATCCAAGCAGAAAAAATCTGATTGTCCAAACCAGGATCACAGGCCCATTGCTTGAGCATTCTTAGCCAAAAAGAAGGGGAAGTGTTGTTGGCAGGCAAAACAAAGCAAATAAATAAATAGATGTCCACCCAGGTGATAATTTTATAGAGTTGGAAAAGTTATTAGAAGCTGGCTTTGCTTTTTTGAGATCTTTCAGGCAATTCTCCTTGGCGTGGGTTAGGGCTACTGGCAGGTCACTTTTATTACAATGTGCCTGCTTGTTACAGGCTGTGCCCTTAGAGACACAGTGCACTTGCCACCAAAAACTCATCTGCACTCTCTGAGGAACACCTTTTGAAATGGTTTCCATAGGCTGTTTTGGGCTAGAATTCTTTGGAGCGGAATTAAGAACTCTTTCTAGGAAGAACGGGCTTTATTGATTTATTTGGATTAATTAGTTAATTATTTTTTTCACTCCAGTTTGAACAGTTCCTTTCTAGGAAGAGTCCCTGACATAATCTTACAGTTTTCAGTGGGGACAAAGCATAGCTCTCTGCTCCAGGTTCCTGTGAGGCCTCAGGGTCATGCATTTCAAGTTTGCAGGGCAGTCAACAGAGCAATTTATGACCCAAAGCTTTAGGAGTCAGCTTGACTCACGCATTTGAGAGAGGGAAGAAAAATCAAGTGTGTTTTCCTAAGTCCTTCTCTTTGCAGATGAAATGGTAATCTTTGTAGCCAGGCACCCATCTAAAATAACATCAATATTTCAGTCTCGAGGGGCAAACCAGTCTCAAACGTTTGTGGATTGTCAGCATAATTAAACCAAGAGTCTGGCATAGCCCAAAGACATTTCCCAGAAACTTTAGGCCCCAGAGAAGAGTTATGTCAAACAGATAGAACAGTTTCAGATTTCTTGAGAAAAGGAAAATTACAGTAATATTTATAAGGGGAATCTGTACAAATCCTGTGTTTTCCTAAAGTCATCAGTTCTCAGACTTCAGCATGAGAGCGCTTTTGAATAAATAATCTGGAGTTGGTGTGAATTTTCGGTGTTTGGAAAATTTATTAACAAAGTTAACCTCAGGAACATTGCCCTCTTCTGGAAGTACTATTAAATATCTTTTCAGCAAAAAGGCAGAACAATACAATATGAACTTACAGATACCAGGTCGTTTTTCTAAACGTCCCCAATCAAATGAGCATGTTTCAATCAACCAGCAGTTGAGATATGAATAGAAATGTCACATTTGGAATGCTGCCAAAGTTGGGGCCCGAGAACAGAAATGCATGCTGACCGGTTTCGCTGTTTTCAAAAGACTTGGTTGTTGGCAGACCGCTTGTAAAACATTGTTTATCTTAGATAGCCCAAGAAATCCATAGTATGATTCTCACTTTTTAGAAGAGGAAGCTGAGCAAGCAAGGGAAAATGTGAGAGGCAAGTCATCAAATCTAAGAAAGGAATGAGGCAGGCCCCAAAATGACTTCAGTTTGTCGTTGCCATTGGATGTGACATGGCCCCTGATCCCCACTTGTAAGATAATGTGACCTGAATGAAAAGGACTGAATTCAGCAAAGAACAAATGTAGATAAATGGTTGGGGAGATTCCCAGTTAGCACGGTTTTACTAAAGATTGGAAGATGTGTATTTCTTGTTGGATTTTTGAAAAAGACCGTGGTATCGAGATGGAGTTTGATCAGTCTCATCAGCTAAGTGGACTGAAAGAGGTGGGATAATTACCCTGGGTGGCAACCACCTGGAAGGAAGTACTGTGCTTTGCTGAGCGTAAGAAGTCCTGAGCAAGGAATTGTTAGCATCTGATGTAGCTGTAATAGCATCGGCAATTCCATGATGACAGGGTGATGTCTGATAATTTCTGGATAAAAACAAATTCAAATGAATTTTCACCTCAACATTATCATGTTGTTGTGCTTTATGTGTCCCAGTTCAGATCAGTGAATATTTTTGAGCACCTCCAATTTTTTTTTTTACTAACCCTAGTGTTAATATCAATGCTTCTAGAATATTTATAATAATGAATTTCTTGTGAAACCTAGCATGCAGGTCATTAATCCCTTTAAAGTACAGTTTAGTGCAATGTTTCATGACAGGAAGTGAGCAGGATAATAAAAACCTTTACCACTTAAAACCACACTTAATATTTTTATGGCCTAGTTGGCCTGACAAAATATTCTCTGTGAGTCATCACTTCAAAGTGGGTCCTGGGGACTTATTTAAACACATAACAGCAGGTCTCATGTCCATTGTATATGGTCCTCACAAACTTGAACTACTCAGGCAAGACCTTTTAAGAGGAACACTGTAGAATGTCCTCATATGTCCCATGGTCTAGGAAACCATATGACCAGGTGCCTGTATTTTAAAACTTTCAATCACATTTTTGACAACTTAGCCTTGTATGTTTTACATTTACTTGTAACTGACCACATTCTACTGACTAAAGAAGTCATAAAGCCTTATATGATCCTATATAGCTTGTTAGAGTTGAAATAATTCTGTCAAGTTCATTAAGATAAAGATTTAACTTGGGGCCCCTTGCAAAATATATGGGTTGAGAGAAGAACCAATTTGCAATGAACCAGTCATTGCCTCCGGTATTTGGACAATAGCCAAGACAGCCCTAGCACCACTTTTAAACCAAAATAAGGGCAGGGACAAGAATATAGAAGACTCTTTGGTTTTACATAGGACTTTTTAACCTTAGTGTCACTCTTGTTAACATTAATATCTTAGTCTCTTTTCTTATAAAGCTCTAGGGGTTATAAATTTCATAGCTTATACCGATACTCTTGGTAATGTAGCAAAGTGTTTGTTCTTACATTCTTGTGAATGTCGACTTACGTAGTATATTCCTTTTTACCTGGGAATGTGACCAGTTTGACCAGCCAGAAACCTCTGTCGCCCATCTGCAACCTTCCAAGTTCCTTAAAGGAAGCCATTTATTAAAACTAAACGATTATCTTCTGGCTTTCTTCTCTCTTCACAACTTTTTAACCTTTTTTCCCCCCACTTTGAGCTACCCCAAGTGTGTACGTTGCCTCTTGTTTTTTATTCTTCTAATATCCTAAAAAAAGAAAAGAAAGTAGAAGATGAACAAACACAAAAAGCTCATAGAAACAGATGCCTGGGAGTGTTGTTATCCATCCTACGTCTTTAGGAATAGAAGCATTTTGAAAGCAGAAGCTAGGCCTGTTTTTACATAGACCTACCTGGGTTGGTTCGTTCATTCATTCATACAATAAGCATTCAAAATTATTTATAGGGATGTCTAAACTGTAGAAATGCACAAGGAGAAAATAACATTCACTCAGAGTCCCACCGCACAGAATTATCTCCATTTAACATCTTGGCATAATTGCTTCCAGTCTTGTAATCATTTAGCATGGGGGATAAGAGGAACCATCACCTTAATAATAAATGCTAACCCTGTTTAACAGTATTTAACTCAATCACAGTACCCATTAGGTGCTTAATTACATTAATTTACTAAGAAGCAGAATGAATGGTTTTCACGGAAATTTCTAAAAACGTTGTTTCTCTGAGATGCAGCTGAATGACTTGCTGGAGCCCTTACTGCAAAGTCCTCACATCCCGAGTCCCACTTCAGGGTCCTCACGACTCTGCCACAGAGCTTGTCTGTGTACATACAAGTATAACCCGGCAATGGCTCTTCTGTTATCTACAAAATATTTGGGTGTGGGTTTGGCGGTTGGACTCTACTGAATTCAAAGACTCTTGTGAACGCAGACTTAACCACAAATGATTAAATACACATACACACACTCTGTACACACACACACACACACACGCACACACACACACACCCCATTGGCTAAAATAATTACAAAATGTTTAAAATAAATCATTTTTGACAGTGATTGCCCCTGGGGGAGGGGTAGCAAGTTACATTGGGAACTGCCCCAATTTCTTCTTAAGTCATGTATCCACTGGCTGGGAAGAATTTCCCAGCAAGCCTCTCCTGCCCATTTGATCCCCTGGCAGTCTTATTTCAGGGATTGAGTGTGTCTGAGTTCAGCCCTGATAAGTGACACAGAGGGAGAGGATTTCAGTGCTGCTGCTGCCTCTTGCAGGGAAAGGGATATTTTTCTGTCTGGGTTGGGGTTGTGGTGGGGGTGTTAAGAAGGGCAGATTAGCTCCAGGTGCAGCTTGTTTCATTTCTTGCCTTCTCTCCTCCGTTCTGAACCAAGTATAGGACCAGACATGTTTAGTCTGCCCTTCCCCCTGCCCAAGTGGCAGACCGGGCCAGTGGAGCTGATGGGGCTGAAGGCACTGAGAATCCTGATCTGAAGCCCTTGTTTGACTGCAGGCCAAGCGTTTCAAACAGCAGGCCTTTCATAGCTGGGAAAACCCCTGCTAGACCTGCTGGACATGCCACACAACCACATACGGCTCAGCTCGTGTCAACAGAACTGATAACCAAATTGGGCTTCTTGGCTTTCCGTCCCCAGTAGCCTCGCCAACCCACTGCCCTCCAAGTCCCAATTAACATGCGGCTATGCTAGAACCATGAGGTGGGAGCTGAGGGTTTGTTTACCACATAGTTAACAGGCAAATACAACTTAATCACAAGGAAAACAGCTTTTATGAGAATCATCTTGAAGTCCTTCTACAGCCCTAGTAAACTCTCCAGGAAGCCAAAATCTAGAATTCCCTCTTGATTTTGTTGCTTTTGGAGGGGAGGCCAGTAGGGACAGATGGTGAGGTCGAGGGTCTTGCTTTTGGACCGTCTACAGCTACCAGGCTAAGTGAACATGTCTCTTCCTTCTGGAGGCCTAAGTGATCACCCTATGGGTGCACTCTGTGGTGGGCTGCAGGTGACTTTGGAAAGAAACACAAATTGTGGAGGAAAAAAAAAATCTATCTTTTAATCAGACCCCACTGAGCACCAGGCAGTTTTCACATACTCTCTCTGTTCTTATTCTGTATACCTAGTTTATTCTTCTTTACAAAGGAGAAAGTGCTTGGCGAGATGAGTCACTTCTGAAGATCGTACAGTTTTTTTTTTAATTTTTAAAAGATTTTATTTCTTTATTTGACAGAGAGAGAGAGATCACAAGTAGGCAGAGAGCGAGGAGGAAGCAGGCTCCCTGCCGAGCAGAGAGCCCGATATGGGCCTCGATCCCAGGACCCTGAGATCATGACCTGAGCCGAAAGCAGAGGCTTTAACCCACTGAGCCACCCAGGCGCTCAAGATTGTACAGTTTAAGTGGAAACCTGGGATACGAACTCAGGTCAGGCAAATCCCAGGTTCCATTTATTTCCACTCCACTTCTTGTTCTATCAGAAGATCTGGATTCTAGTTTTGGGCCCAGGAGTTACTAGCCATGGGATGCTAGGCAAATAGCTATCATCGATTCTTTATCAGTAAAATGTGGTTGTGGGAGAATCGAATTCGCTGTTATAAAGTCGTCATGCATTATGCCAAGCCCAAAGGGTATTACTCATATTAAAGAAAGGAGCACTCCAGGGCTGGGCAGTGGCCTCTAAGAGTCACAATTTATTATTGCAGGACTCGTGGGTCAAAAACAAAGAGTGGACGTCTTATTTGAAATTCTGATTTTTTAAATTAGTAAACATTTTATTAAACATCAAGAATAAGTTTTAAGGCCTGGGGTCCTTATGAATAGAAACACTGTCTGTCTTTTGGGTTTATGGTGTAATCCTTGGTGCTCAAAAAGAGCCGACCACAGTGAGGGGTGGTGGGCTGTAGACATTTTTATTGCTTGCCCAGCACCATTTCCCTTTCGCTTTCCTAATAACACCTTGACTTTCTTCATTTATCCTCTCACCTGTGTGCTCACCCCATCCCTAGGTCCAGATACAGAGATCATGTGAGGTGAGCTTTGCTGGGCTTTCTGGGAAAGCTGAAATTTCAGCCCATGTCAGAAGACATGATCATTTCCCAGACGGTGTAATCTATACCTACTGGAGTTTTGCACGTGGGTTTAAATCATCTTCCCACATAAAGAATTATTTTCCCTCCTCTTCATTATACGAATAGAATTGTATCAATACCATCATTTTTTTTAAAGATTTTATTTATTTATTTGACACAGAGAGAGAGATTACAAGTAGGCAGAGAGACAGGGAGAGGAGGAAGCAGGCTCCCTGCTGAGCAGAGAGCCCGATGCGGGCCTCGACCCCAGGACCCTGAGATCATGACCTGAGCCGAAAGCAGAGGCTTTAACCCACTGAGCCACCCAGGCGCCCAATACCATCATTTATTAAAGCTAATTTTTAGCCTTATCAAAACACGAGAATGTAAAGAAAGTCACAGTCTTGCAGTTAGATTTTCTGGTCTTAATGCAGTGGCAACATGCAAGCTGAATAACTTTATTGTGCTGATGGTCTATGGGATTAAGGGCCGAAGGGGTGGCATTAGAGATTATTACTACAGTTCTAAGAAGAGATGGGGTTGCAGGAATTGAGGGACAAAGAGAGTCTTAACTGGGGTCTCGAAAGATGATTCAAATTTACATAGTTGAAGAGGTAAGGAAAGTCTTTTCAGAATGGGAAAATAGCTTAACAAAATTCACAGAGATAGAAACAAGAAGGGCATTTCTGGAAAAGAAAGTTGACTCCTCATTTTGGAAGATTGATTGGGTAGGCTCTTGAGTACCGCATTAAGGAATACTGATTTTAATCTCTGCCACTGGCAGGCTGTTGAAAGTTTCTGAGTGAGGAGTTACGTGAGGAAACCATTGTTTTAGGGAAGCTAAACTGAGGACATTGGGCAGAAAAAGTCCTTCAAAATACATAGAGTGCTATGGGCTGTTATTAATTTCCTACAGAATAATTTCTTTTAGGGTTGGGGTGCTTTTTTTCCAGGTCACTTGGGCTTTGGAGCTGTGTTAATATGTAGCATCTTGGCTGAGTCTAGTGCTCATTTGCTTTTTTCAGTTTCTTACTTTCTCTTACTTTGTCTATGCCTCTCTTCATCTCTAACACACCCATCTGATAATACCTACACACACACACACACACACACACACACACACACACACACATCCCATTCCCCTTTCTCCTTCCTGCCTCCATCAAACAGACTTGCTTTTCCTTATTACTGTCCACATCCTCTATCCTTGATTCCTTATTTCCATGGTCAGTTCTTTTTTAAAAAGGTCAAAAGAAAATCCTGGAATTAATTTCCCTTTTTAAATATTTCATTTATTGAGAGCCTGTTGTGTGCACTACTGTGGTTGCTTCTGGAGATACCAAGTTAAGACATGGTACTATCTTTTAGTGTCAGTATAGTGGGGAAGATGAACAGATTATAGCATAATGGGATAAGAACTCCGTTTAGAAATATGACCAATAAGTTTGAATCCATCACTGCATTGATCCAAAGAAGCCAACTCCCTGCTTGGCTTTTTTTCTAGGAAACTAAGATATAATAATGTCTAGATTTGGTTAGTCAGATGTCTCTCCTCAGGACTTGGGATCTTGATTTTGTGAAGCAAAGAAACTAGGAAAGAAAGAATTCATTTTACACAGAATTATTGTGGTGCTAACAATATTAGTGGTATCATCCATTGGCCAGCGCTGGTGCTGTACCATTATCTTTATTACCAGACTGGTCCTCTGGGGGTAATTCTAGCTGTGACTCTGGCTGCTTTGGCACTTTTTATTCCTACTAGTTAACTGAGTTTGTCCTCAAGGCTCTTTAGCAATTCTGGGGGCAACCTCTTATCTCTTAATACATTTTTATTTTTGGCAGAGCTCAGAAGTGCTTTCTGTGGCTTACAACCAAGCACCCCAGCTATTAGTAAAAGGAGTGGCTACAAACTGTCAAGGAGATTAGTGCAGGAGAATTTGAATCTTGTTGGACTAAAAGCAGTGAGAAATCCAGCAAAATTTAAGGGATGGCAGACTGTAGCACATGAAATACAATGAAGAAATAACTAAGTTATGGTTTATATTAATGGGTAATAAAGTATGCACTGAAGGCCATAGACCAGGGTGGTGGGCATGAGAAATTCAACAGCCAAAAAGTTAGAGTTACTTCTAGTGGCCCTGAATGGCTTCAAGAAAGAGAACATGAAGTTCAATCTCCTAAATTATTAGCTTAGAAGAGAGGAAAAAATAAAACAAGACAAAATCAGAGAGGGAGATAAACCATAAGAGACTCTTAATCTCAGGAAACAAACTGAGGGTTGCTGGAGGGGGTAGGGGGAAGAGGGCGGGGGTGGCTGGGTGATGGACATTGGGGAGGGTATGTGCTATGGTGAGTGCTGTGAATTGTGTAAAACTGATGAATCACAGACCTGTACCCCTGAAACAAATAATACATTATTTGTTAATAAAAAATGTTTTTTTAAAAAAGAATACCCTTTAAGGTGATGGATATGGTAATTAGCTTGATAGTGGTGATTATTTCACAGTGTATACATATACCAAAACATTGAGTTGTATACCTTAAATATATAATTTTGTTTGTCAATTACACCGCAATAAATCTGGGAAAAAAATACTTTTTATACCCCCCCGAAAGAACTTCGGCCTGAAATTTAGGGAATTTCTTATGATTGTGCTAAAATAATTTCTTATCTCCTTCAGCTACAGAGCTGAGATTACCATAGACTAAACGGATTTGATCTGGGTTTTGCTAAATTACAACATCAGTTGAATCTGCAAACTTATCAGATCTTTTATTTAATAATGAAGATGTACATTGGGAAAGAATAGGATCTAGAGAATTGAAAAGATAGGTCATCCAACCTCAAGTAAGTTCCACCTGCTAGATGTGGTAGATAGAATAATATTCCCAGCCATGTCTTAATCCTGGAACCTACAAATATGTTACTTTACATAGCAAAACGGATTTTGCAGATATGATTAAGGCTAAGGACCTTGAGATGCAGAGATTATCCAGAGAGGCCCAGTCTAATCACATGAATCCTTAAATGTGAAGAACCTTTCCCAGATGTGGTCAGAGGGAGACAGAGCCATGGAAGAAGGATCAGAGAGAGATGCAGCACTACTGACTTTGAATGTGGAGGGTGCGGACCACAAGCTAAGAAATGGGGGCAGCCTCTAGAAATTGGAAAAGACAAAAAAATGGATTCTCTCCTAGAGTCACCAGAAGAGAATATAGACACCTTGATTTAAGCTCTGTGAAACTCATGTTGGACTTCTATCCTACAGAACTGTGAGATAATACATTTTGGTAATTTGTTATAGTGAAAATAGAAAATATACCACCCAAAGAAGTTCCTTCTCCATTTTCTGATAAGGCTGTTCCTTCTTAAATCACATAACTCTTTTCCCTAAGGGATTAATTTACAAGGAGAAACCATTTATCCTTATGTCTGCCTCATCTACCACTTATTTTCTTTGGATCTATAAGCAAAGTTACATCCCAGTATGGCAAAATATAGACTCAGACTTGGGAGAAGAGTGTTGCACACCAATAAAGTAAGATTAAAAAATTTATATCAGCAAAGATCTGGAGAATATATGTAGGCGTGAATCCTGAAGGGGCTAAACCATGGAGAGATGAGTATAATTTTAAGTCAGCCTAATTTCTTAAGGTGGTATAGTTCCCAGGGAGTTAAATTCAATTGACTAGCTTGAACCACTGGGTGAATTCTTACTGACTGCTCACTTGAGTGAGTGTAACTCAGACACAGTGATATCCTATTTTGGATTAAATGCAGATGTCATAAATTCCTTGGTATAATATAGTGGAAGGAATTCTAAGGTTTAGGATGATAAGAAAAGTTGTAATGGATTCATCATAAATGACTTACCTGTCACAAGAGAGCCCAGAAGATATTTCCTTCTCCAAGACCTTAGTAAATATATCATTTTATTTACTTTGAATGGTGCTTTAGTAAATGTTTTCTATAGTCCAGGAGTGCTGGTGGGAGAGTCTATATTTAAAAGCTCCTAGGTGTCCATGAAAATGGGAGGAGCTCAGGATGGCAGAAGCCAAGTAAAGTCATTTACCTCAGGGGACATGGTCACTAAAATGTTCTTCAGGATAACTGATGAGCATATGATCCCCAGTCCTGAGATAGGTTGGAAGCCTGCTAATATTCTCTTTATTCGTATAATAGAAAAAGCTAATGAATAGAGATCTGACCTGACCACCCTGGTAGAGATTACTCTACTTCTTCCAATCCCATGCTTGGGTCAATTTGTAGATGGAGAGCCCCTGGGTAAAGAGGAGGCTAGTGGATATTATTGAAGGTGGATATTAAAAACAACAACAAAAAACGATTCAGAGTATCTACTCTGAATCTTTCTACTATCTCTCCTTAAAGGGCACTGTTCCCATGTACTGGGTAATTGTGAATCAGGGAAAGGATTATATCAAGGCTATTCACAATTATTGGACACTGGCTTTGCGCTAACACCAACCTATGTGACTTATAACGTCACGGTGGGCTACCAGCCAGAGTGAAATCTTATAGGCATGAGATGAAAAATGGAACTGGACCTGAATATGCTCAGTGTTAGGTCTAGCTGGACCCTGAATCGCCCCCAGGTTACCTTCCCAGATCATGAATAAATCACCAAAGCAAATACTCTTAAAATCAGGCAGGGTTCTCACATGCACTATTTTGATAGGAAAGACCAGACAAATTTCAAATGAAAAGTAAAATAGCAGTAATAAATAGTAAGTCAAAAGTAAAACTGCATCCTGGGGGAAATTTGAACATGAATATATCCCTTCACTTTGCTTATCTGGCCTGCATAGATTATGGATGGGTTTTGAAGAAAGGCAGAGGGGATAGTGCAAGCTTATGTAGGGGTTGGCTTCGATTATGGTTGCTGTTACTGGTGATGCCTCTTTTCTGGATAATGTAGTCCTTCACATCTGTTATACAGTTATTAAGCCATCTGATGCTTACTCCTGGATTCCAGCAAGCTGACAACATCAGAAAGCATCAGCTTTCCTCTGGTTGCCTTAAGATTATAACAACTCTGACTTTGTGGCACAGTTTAGTCCCCAGGGATCTTTGTAGTCTCATCCTTCAACATTTGCTGGTCTGCTACATCAGTTAGACCATCTGACTATCCCAGAGGGAAGGAGGAAACAAGGTATAATATTGTTGCAGGGTGAGAGAAAACTCCCATGAAAGCACAAAGACTGACATTCAGTGTCGTTTCTCAAGTCCAGTGGTCAGTGGGGATGTTGGACTAGCTCTTCCAGTGAAGCCCAAGGAGATACCCATTAAATCAGAGGCACAGTACTTGGTGGGCCTCTTTGGGTTTGGGAGAGAATATGCACCACATTTGGATGTGTGGCTTACAACTACTTACCAAGGGACCCAAAAAGCTACCAATTTTGAATGGAACAAGTTTGAATGGAACCCAGAGAAGGAAGGTTCTCTGGCTAGTCTGTGGTGCAGTACAAGCAGCTCTGTCACTGGGCCCTTCTTTTAGTGGATGTGTGAATACCAGGATGCTGGGATGGAACCTATGGGAAACCTTGACCCCTGTGTCACCATAGCAGGAACCCAAGAGACTTGGAATAAGTCATGCTTTCTTTAGCAGGCAACTTTTTCCTTTTGAGAAAAACTTTAAGTTAGCTAATTGGTACTCTTGTCCTTGAAACTAATGGTTTTGCTGCTTTAGAACTTTTGTCACATAAGGAAAGAATGTTTCCATCAGGTTGTGTAGGTCGAACACTGCACACTCCATGGACCATATACTTTGGAGCTTGCTATATCAATATTAGGTTCAGTGTTAATGTGGTTTCGGGTTGTCTCCCTTTGCAGAGTGCCTGAATGTATTTGTGGATATATGTAGGAACAGTTGAATTCTGTTATAGAGAAAAATTACTTTTGTTCTGTGTAGTTGATAAATGGAAAGATCTATTTTCATCGACAGTTGTCATTTTTTAGCAGCTGCCTATCACATAAACTCATTTTTTGTTTTCTCATGAAGCTTGATGGGAAGTTGAGTCTGCCTCCCATTACAAAGTTGAGAAAACCACCTACTTGTTCTCTGGCTTCTCTGGAAGTCATGGTCCAGTGATGTGACCTCACATGGCAGCCAATGAATCACACTCACAGGATATTGAATCTGGACCAAGTGATGCAAATGAGAAAGGTGGTGGAGAATTTATTCTGCAGGGAGTAGCAATGACAGCAATATCTAGCTTGTGAGAGAGACAGTGACAGAGGAACCAGCAGCAGTCCCTAGGGCCCAAAGCTGTCTAGGGAGCCAGTACAGTGTCTAGTATTTGCTGAAAGAGGCAGCTTCTCTCCAAGGACTGGCTTGGTAGAATGGTTTTGGCTGTGCTTTTGGCTGCATGGTCTCCCTTTGTTCTCATCTGTCTTCTGAGCCTGGTTCTCCAGCCTTCCCAGAGATCCTGTGGGCTTCCCAATATTCTCTCAGTAAATTATTTTACTTCTTAAGTCAACTAGAGTTGGTTTATGTTACATGCAACTGAGAACATTGATTTGGAGGAGTGCAGAGAAACAAGATGAAGCTGGAGAGGTAGAGTAGAATCATGTAATCAGGTGAAGGTTTTAAAATGATCTTTTTGGTAGCAGTGTTAGGAATAGACTGAAGAGAGGGAGAAAATGAAGGTGGGGGGAGCAATTAGGAGGATGTTGCAATAATTTAGGTGACAAATGATAATGACATAGAAAAATCACAGTGGTAGAGGAGTTGGAGAGGAAGGGTAGATTAAAAGATATTCAGAAGATAGGCCATCAGTTGTTGTCTGGATTTGTAGGGTACAAGAGAATGAAGGTTCTAGATTACTTCAAAGTTTCTAATTGAACTTAATTAGACGGATAGTGGTGCCTTTGACTGAGTTAAGAAGGGCAGGAAAACAAGTGGATTTTCTTGATAAGAGAATTTAAGGTGTGTTAAGTTTGAGAAGCTCTTCTCCAGGTGGAGATGCTCTTTAAGCAGTTAGAAACATGGAACAAGGATTCAGCAGAAATGAGTCATTGGGAGTCATTGTTGCTGTGTTAGTTGGAGCCAAGTAAGTAGAGGAGATTCTCATGGAGAGTGGGAAAAAAATATAAACTTCTTTATGAATTTGAAGATCCTAAATTGATAAGAACCACTTATTTGTTCTGTCTTTGTATATGATGCTCTAAGTGCCCTCAGGGCCTTATCATGACTTTCATGGGCCCTAGTTGCCTCTCAATGCCTGCACACTGTTTCTGCCACCACATCTCCCTAGCACTTACCGTTCCAGTACACAGCACCTGTGGCTCTGCCTGTCAGTTCACACCAAGGTAGACCAGAAGCAGCAGGGAGCGGCCCACAGCCATGAAGGATGAGTATCAAAAGATAAATATCCCAGATTCCTCACTCCTCATATGGAATGACTTGGAGGCATATTCTATTGTATGTCCCAGAGTTACCCAGCAGGAGTGACCCTCAGTTGCCCACAGAGGTAAATTGTGTGATTATACACTACTCATTTTGGGCACTTCCTTGTCCTCTTCTCATTCCCCACTAGCACTTCTTGGGATCACCTCCCAAGTAAACTACTTGCACTCAAAGCCCTCTCTCAGGATCTGCTTCTGGGGGAATCCAAACTAAGCCAGCCTTCCTATTCTTCCTGGTCTTCTGAGGGGGAACCATTTGAAATGTATAAACTGCTTATATCCTTTCTCATCTGCTGCCATATTTTCTGTCTTATCCTATGCCATTTTCTCTTAGTGCTACCCATCTATAATCTCTCCAAACAGACATGAAATTATAAATGAACCTTCTTGACCCAAAAGACACAAAGGGATAAGAGACACCTGGATAAAAAGTCCCTCATCTATTCTAGGAAACAGGTGTAATGATAATCATATTTTGTATTTACTAAATCTTTCCTTCTGAGGAGTTCAAAGTGTTCCTTATGAATCCCCTGTGGGTAAGAACAGTACTGGCTTTCAACACAACTGTAAATTATGTAAAGTGCAAATTATATGAAATTGGGCTTTAGAAACTGCTCTGTTTTCCCTTCAAGTGGCCTTCTCTCTGCTCCCTTGCACCATGCCACCTGAACCCCTTCCTGCAGCCTCATATCTGTTTTCACTCACCTTATTCCTTCCTATAGTAACTTTTTCTTAATCATCTTTTGGGCAATCTCAGCTTAAGGGGTGATCATTATTATTATTAATGTGGTGTTCTATTCTCCAGGAGTTTTTGCATTTTAATAGGACACGTTTACAAACTGAAAATCTAAAGAGATGAAATTGAGTAGCAGGGTCATAGATAAGAACTTTTGATCAAAAATAGTATTAGGGGCACCTGGGTGGCTCAGTGGGTTGGGCCTCTGCCTTCAGCTTGGGTCATGATCTCGGGGTCCTGGGATCGAACCCCGCATCGGGCTCTCTGCTCGGCGGAGAGCGTGCTTCCTCCTCTCTCTCTGCCTGCCTCTCTGCCTACCTGTGATCTCTCTCTCTCTCAAATAAATAAATAAATAATCTTTAAAAAAATAGTATTAGGCCATTTGGTAATCTACATAATCTCAAACTGATTAATGGGGGAACTTCCAAGAGAAAAAGTCTAGGTTCGAGTAGCTCCAACTATTTGTGTTTCAGAGACAAATTTAAAAAACAAAAATGGAACCAAAAATGATGGAGGAGATCACATGTAAAAAGTTCTGTGCACTTTATTACCCAGAGTGAATTAAACTTGCATGTTTTAGGTTAAGCCTTATTGACTATTTCCTGTGTGCAAGGCACTTGTGGGAGGCAGACAGAGAATGCTAACAGATGACCACATTTCCTGTCTTGTTGGAGCTTACTTGTGATACCTTTTCTTTATCTTGGAGTTCTTTCTCTTGGAGTTGAAAGAAGACTTCAGCTTTCAAAATGGGCTCAAAAATTGGCCCACAGGAGAGAGGTGGGGACTTCAGATCTGACTGGAATTTGGAGTGTCTGCCTGAGTTAAAGAAAATGTTACATTTCCAAATAAGAGAGTTTTAAAAAGGCATCTCCTTTTCCTTAAGCCCTATACTCAGGAAAAAAGAGTATAGTACTTAAAGAGCATAAAGCAGCCAGGTCCTTCCACAATCTCTTTTCAAAAATAATGAAGGCGAGAGGATAGAAAATTCTTCCCAAATATGTCTCCCTTAAAATGTGCTCCAACAAAGAAAGATATTGATTGAAAAATAACACAAACACATTGTTTTCCTCTTCCTCTCCCAAATATGAAACACCAACTTCAGAAAAAAAAAATATTATGCCAGCAACTTAGCAACACAAACAACCAACTTCAAACCTGAGAGGAATTTCCCTGCCTTGGGGAGGAGAGCTCCCGCTTTCCTGGGTATAGTCAGGTCTTCCTGTTAGAGACAACTGTTCAATGCTGCTTCTCAACACTGTGGAACAAATGCTTTGTTAGTCCAGTGCCCCAGAATGTAGTCAGCAGAAAGTTTATTTTCAAAATGTTTATAGGCTGGAGAGGCAGCCACCCTATGTTGGGGCTTTCTACACCCCTAGGCCTTCTCTGACCAAATTGATCCAAAGTCTATGAAAAAAATATATAATTTTTTTCCCAGTGACCATAACAACTATTTCCATAAAGAGGTCCAGATGTTTAATTTTTCCAAAAGAAATTTTAACAAAAACAAAATAAAAGTAACTGAGGAAGGATCATTTTTCCATTGACTTCTTACCCCAAATGGGACTGGTTACGCCAGTCAAAACCACAGATTCACTTCTCCCGAGCACTCATCCTTTCGTCTTTGCTGGTTTCTGCCTTGACACAGGTGCTTTCCCAGAATGCCTCTGGCCAGGCGCTTGCAGCTGCTGTATTTAATTTCAAGAAGCTGTTTTCCAAAGGCTAGCTGTGGACAGCTGTAGGTTGTCACACTTTCTCTCCAGCACTCTGGGCCTAATAATAAGTAGAACATGGTTTCATCAGCTTGAGCTACATTTTCCTGTCAGTTAGGAAATCCCCTCACCCAGTGCTCTGCAAAAACAAATGCAGTTTTAGAAAGAACTGGTTTTCAAATAGACATTGGCCCATTCATATCTCCCATAAGTAAGAGGGGTTGGTTTGGGGAGATGAGAATAAATTGGGTTAAGGGACCAGTGTGGGAAACAGTCATTTAAAATAGCACCAACCCAGCCATAAAGTCATGCTTTGGAGTTTTTATTACTCTCCTAGTTTTGATGTCTAAGCTTAGAAGGAGTTTCTCCTCCTGAAGACTCCAAAACTTCTTATGATTTTCGTTAAGATTAATTTCTGTGGGAACAGTGAAGGCTGGAGGCCTCTCTGTGAGAAGTAGGATACCTGGACACCTACCTGGACCTTCTTGCCATCCAGCACCATAAAAGTAAGATATGTCTGTGGGTGTCCCATAGCTTGTTTGGTTAATGCAATGGCTCATAACTAAAATGCCAGTTTAACCACCAGTTTGTTTTGCTGGTGTTTGGTTTATACATAAACATGAGTGGGAAGAGACTAACTTTTTTTTAAGTATGAATTTTATTTTTATTACTGCTGCTTTGTTTTTTGTTTCAAAGGGATGGCATGAACTCAGGGTACAACAGTTGTACTCAGCCCAGCTGGAAGGCCCTGGATTTTGAACTCCTATTTCTTAAAAAAAAGGGGTTGTGTGTTCAACATTCAAGTGCTGTTAACCATCTCTATTTTATTGGCCCTACAACTCCTTGTAGAGCAGAATCCAAGACCACCTCCAGCTCAGACAGATGGAAAGGGCTGAGGAACCGGACATGCAATTTAGACCATGACATCTCTTGAGGAATTGGGCTGCTATCCTCAAGGCTCTTCTCACGTGCCCTTATTGTTCAGGGGCTACATTTAAGTTCTATTTTGCATCACTCCTGTCCTCTCCCTACCTCATAGATTATATCCCTGAGGAATATAGTTTTGGTCCAGCTTGGCACATCATCTTAATATGCTGTGTCCATTAGAGGTGTAAGTGGAGTAATCTGGGACTATAATACACACAAAGTAGGCACTTGGTAAGTACTAGCTGGCATACATGTTGGGTCACAAAATTATTTGAATGATGAATGGTTATTCCCAAGCAAAAAACCTAGTTTCTATGTTATTTACAAGGCCATTCAATTATTTCTTAAAAGATCAGACACACGGGCCTAACCCTGATCAAATCTAATCCTAAGGTAGATCTAGAAGAAGATGGTGTAGGAGGTGGGGGGTAGGAGAAGTGCAGTACTGATCTATCTTTCTTGTTTTGTGTTCCCTTTTTTTTTGAAAAATAAGTATTCTTTTACCAAATTAAAATCCTGAGTGTAGTGACTGGTAATTCATGACAAAATATTGTTTATGATTATAAATTTGAGCCCAGATGGAATAATCTAGTGAAATTTTAAAGATTAATTTTTCCAAATGATTTTATCAGTTCTTCTAGAAAAGAAGAAGTCAAGGTTCCTGTGGCCCAGAATGGGTTTCTACTGGGGATTCTGGCCTGAGCCAAGCGTATTTCTTGAGGATAAGTTGTATGTGTGGAGTGAAGGGGGTTAATACAAGATGTAGCATCTTGAGTAGAGGATGAAGCTGAGGCCGACTTTCCGAATGAGTTGTCCATTTGAAAGGGCTGGGAAATCATGGAAAAATATGTGTACATGCTAATAAGATGAAAACCAGGGAGATTAGACTAGAATGAAAGTCCAAAACAGGGAATAAGTGACAAAGTTGAGAAATAGCCTGAATGGTGAGAAAGTAATGGCAGCAATTTTTTATGGGGTGGTAGTGGTTTTGGGTGTGGCCCAGGAGAAAGCCATTAAATGCCCCAACTTGGTGTGAACATTTCTTAAATTTGTTTCTAGGAAAAACAGATTGGAAAATCAATTAACTAAGAATTATGGGAAGATGAAAACAATGAGCAGGATCAAAAAAGTGAGGGAAATAAAAGAGGATATAGTTAGAAGGTGGCTCATCCCACTGGAATAAAAATATAGTAAGTCATTTTGTAGCAGAACAATGAAGCTTCCAGAGTAAGCAGTTTCTATTCTCCTACCAGTGTGGACTAGTGTAAGGCACAATTGTGGGTTATTTGGAAGGAGTTGCAGCATTAGCAGCCTAAAGGTAAACTATTCAATAATTACTCTCATGGGAAAAGACTTCAATTTTTATTTTCTTTTATTTTTAGAGATTTTTTTCTAAGTTGTAGGAGCTCTACCCAAGATAGGGGATACATCAAGTATAGACCTAAAAGACCAGTTGATCTAACTTACAGTGATTTTTTTTAAGATTTTATTTATTTGTCAGAGAGAGAGAGAGAGAGAGAGAGAGCACAAGCAGGCAGAGTGGCAGGCAGAGGTAGAGAGAGAAGCAGGCTCCCTGCCAAGCAAGGAGCCCGATGCTGGACTCGATCCTAGGATGCTGGGATCATGACCTGAGCCGAAGGCAGCTGCTTAACCACCTGAGCCACCCAGGCATCCCTAACTTACAGTGATTGATGATGACTTACAGGTAGGGCCCAGAAATGTGTTCCTTCATGGTTGCTATTAAGGGTTTTTATAGTTACAGCATTTTATTCTTTTGGATAGAAACAGTTTATTAATTTGAAATAGTTTATTAAATTCAAACTGTTCACCAGTACTTATGAGTCTAATTCTGTGCTTTAAAAAATATATTTTACCTTAATCTGTTTCCATATAAATTAATACAAATTTGAATGAAATTTATAAATTTGAATGAAATTTGAACGAAATTTTCTGGTTAAAAAAGAAATATACATGCTCATTAAAAAGAAAAACACCTCCATATAATACAAAGGTGTATAAATTTAAAAGTCTTCACTAATTATGACTACCCCAGATGACAATTATTTATTTATTTATTTATTTTAAAGATTTTATTTATTTATATGACAGAGAGAGATTACAAGTAAGCAGAGAGAGAGGTGGAAGCAGGCTCCCCACCGAGCAGAGAGCCCGATGCGGGCCTTGATCCCAGGACCCTGAGATCATGACCTGAGCCGAAGGTAGAGGCTTTAACCCACTGAGCCACCCAGGCGCCCACCCCAGATAACAATTATTATGGTTGAGACCAATAAGTATCCATGGAGCACCTACTACATGTTAGGCTCTGAACCAAGGTCTGGGATAAAACAATGAGTGGGAAACAGCTGCTGCCTTCAGTAAGTGACCATTCAGAACAAGTTTTCAACTGAGGATTCATGTTGGAGTCATTTAGAATCTATTTAAAAATGTAGGTATCTCTGTCCCTCTAGAGCTACTGAGAAAAATCCTCAATGAGCTCACCAAGTTAAAAATTACTCAGCTCTCTGGTTCTTTGAGAAGGTAAACAAAAATCAATAAGCCTCTAGCCAGACTCATCAAGGAAAAAGGAGAGGGGGCCCAAATAAATAAAATCAGAAATGAAAGAGGGGAAGTTACACTTGACAACATGGAAATATAAATGATCATAAGAGACCAAGAACAATTGTATGCCAACAAATTGGAAAATCCAGAAGAAATGGAGAAATTCCTAGAAACACACAACCTTCTAAGACTGAATCATGAAGAAATAGAATATTTGAATAAATCAATTACAAACAATAAAATTGAATCAGTAACTTAAAAACTCCCCCCAAACAGGTCTGGGACCAGGTGGTTTCACAGGTGAATTCTAGCAAACATTTAAAGAAGTTAGTACCTATCTTCAAATTATTCTAAAAAATTGAAGAGGAAAAAGCACTTCCAAACTCATTTTATGAGGCCAGAGTTACTCTGATGCCAAAACCAGACAAAGACACCACAAAAAAAGGAATATTACAAACAAATATGTCTAATGAACACAGTTGGCAAAAATGCTCAACAAAATATTGACAAACCAAATTCAACAATACCTTAAAAGGATCATAAACCAAGATCAAGTGGTATTTATTCCAGGAGTGCAAGGATGGCTCAACATCTACAAATCAACATGATATACTACATTAACAAAACAAAGAATTAAAATGATGTAATCATCTTAGTAGATGCAGAGGAGCCTTTGACAAAATCCAACATCCATTTATGATAAAAACTCTCAACAAAGTGAGTATAGAAGGAATGTATCTCCACATAATAAAGGCCGTATATGACAACTCATAGCTAACCTCATACTCAACAGTGAGAAGCTGCAAGCTTTTTCACGTGACCAGGGAGGGACCTGACAAAGATGCCACCCTCTCCACTTTTTCTTTCTCTGAGTTACATAGTAGGAACTTTACTCAAGATATTGGACATGTTAGGTGTAGAACATACTATTAGAAGTCCTTGCTGTAATAATTAGCCAAGAAAAAAGAAAAGGCGTACACATTGGAAAGGAAGAAGTAAAAAACTGTCACTATTTGTAGATGACATGATACTATATAGAGAAAACATAAAAGACTCCACCAAAGAACTATTAGAACTAATAAATGAATTAAATGAAGTCATAGGATATAAAATTGACAGAAATTAGTTGTATTTCTCTACACTAATATTGAGTTATCAAAAAGAAAAATTCACAAAACAGTCAGTTGCAATTTCATCAAAAAGAATAAAATACCTAGGAAAAAATTTAACCAAGGAGGCAAAAGATCTGTACTCTGAAAACCATAAGACATCGATGAGAGAAATTGAAGATGACACAAATAAATGGAAAGACATATTGTGTTCATGGATTGGAAGAATAAATGTTGTTAAAATATCTATACTACACAAAGAAATCTACAGATCAATCCCCATCAAAATACCAATGCAATCCCCATCAAAATACCAATGGCACTTGTCATAGAACTAGAACAAAGAATCTTAAAATATGTATGGGCCCGCAAAAGACCCCAAATAGCCGCAGGTGGAGGTAGCCAGCTCCCTGATTTCAAAGTATACTACAAAGTTTTAGTAATCAAAACAGTGTGGTACTGGCACAAAAACAAGCACATAGATCAATGGATTGAGTAAAGAGCCCAGAAATAAACCCATACATATATAGTCAATCTATGACAAAGGAGGCAAGAATGTACAGTGGGTAAAAGACAGTCTCTTCAATAAATGGTGCTGGTAAAATTGGATAGCTATATGCAAAAGAATGAAACTGGACCACTTTCTTAAACCATACACAAAAACAAATTAAAAATGGATTAGATTTGAATGTAAGACTTGAAATCATGAAACTCCTAAAAGAAAACATAGACAGTAAGCTCTTTGACATTGGTCTTAGTAATATTTTTTTTGGACCAGTCTTCCCTGCCGAGGGCAACAAAAGCTAAAATAAACAAATGGGACTACATCATACTAAAAAACTTTTTCACAGAAAAAAAAAATTTTTTTTAACTAACAAAACCAAAATCCAACCTACCAAATGGGAGAGGATACTTATAAATCATATATCTGATAATGGATTAATGTCCAAAATGTATGAAGAACTTACACAACTTCTCAAAAAACCAAAAACTCAATTAAAAAATGGGCAGAAGACATTTTTTCTGAAGGACACATACAGATGGCCAGCAAGCATATCAAAAGATGCTTAGCAACACTACTCATCAGAAAAATGCAAATCAAAGCCACAGTGAGATATCACTTCATATTTGTCAAAAAACACAAATATTACCAAACAGACAGAAAATAAATGTTGGCATTTTATGCAGAAAAGCTCTTGACAAAATCCAACATCCATTTATGATAAAAACTCTTGACAAAGTGGGTATAGAAGGAATGTATCTCCACGTAATAAAAGCCGTATATGACAACTCATAACTGTTGAGTTAACAGAGAAAAGGGAACTCTTTTGCCCCATTGGTGTGGATGTAAATTGGTGCAGCTACTTTGGAAAACAGTATGGGGGTTCCTCCAAAAATTAAACTAGTGTATGATCCAGCAATTCCTCTGCTGGATATTCACCTCCCCAAAAAAACAAAAACACCAACTTGAAGAGATGTATGCACACCTGTGCTCATTGCAGCATTATTTACAATAGCTAAGATATGGAAGCAAACTAAGTGTCCATCGATAGATGAATAAATAAAGAAGTGGTATCTATCTATATCTCTAGCTAGCTGTCTATCTGCCTATCTGCCTGCCTATCTATCTATCTATCTATCTATCTATCTATCTATCTATCTATCTATCTAAAATGGAATATTACGCAGCCATAGAAAAGAATGAAATCTTGCCATTTGAGATGACACAGATGGGGTATTCTACTAACTGAAATAAGTCAGACAGAGAAAGACAAAATTGTATGATTTCACTTCTATGTGGAATCTAAAGAACAAACCAATCAACCAAAACCAGACTAATGATATAGGAAGCAAGTTGTTGGTTACCAGAGAGGAGAGCAGTTGTGAGGTGGGTGGCTTAAGAGGTAATGAAGTTATAAAATAAGTCATAGTTATAAAATAAGTCCAGTTATAAAATAAGTCATAGGAATGTCATGTATAGCATAGGGAACATGGTCAGTAATATAACTTTGTATGGTGACAGGTGGTAACTAGACTTACCATGGGGATCATTTTGTAATGTCTAAAAATACCAAATAATTATGATGTACACCTAAAACAAATAGGATATTGTATTATTGTATTTCAGTTATACTTCGATAAAAAATTACCCAGATTTAGAGTGCCAAGAACCGTTAAGTATTCACTATTCCTTCTCATCAAATTTTACTCATATGAGTGGTTTTTAGAACTCTGAAAAGTTTTGCAACTCTTCTATCTGTGGTTGTTAAAAAGGCTTGGAGTGATGTTATTTTGCCTCTACAAATGGGAAGGAGTCAAAAGATAGTAACATCATTATTATAATGAGGTTGTCATGTTTCCATGTCTTACTATTCACATTTGAGGACAGTGATCAGCAAGAGTGTTACCTAAAAGAAGAGAAGGTAATAAAGATTATACCTGTATATACATTAAAGTACTTAATAATTTTAATAAACTACTATGAACATTTAACCAATTCATTGAGTTATATACTGAACTCTAATCTCTTTAAAAACTAAATTATTATTCTTTACTGGGGAACATTTTTTTTTTTATGCCTGTTGAGCTTTTATGGTCCTTATAGGTAATCAACTAAGTATAATACTACAGAACAATTTGGAACATTTTACTGCACTCTGGATTCCGGTTCACTTATTTACTCATTCAATAAACATTCTTTTGCATGAACCACATGCCAGGTACTCTACTAGATGCTGAAGAAAGAGTTACATAAAAGACAGACATGCTTCCTTCCTCCCAAACTTACAGTCTAGCAGCAAACACGATTAATATTCAAGTATGATGAAAACCGACGGTGCTAAGAACATTTAGCAGGAGTCCCTGTCTGACCTAGTAGGTCTAGTGTGGTAGGCAGGGAACATTTAAGAGGAAATGACTTGTAAGAGGAGATCTAAATGATAAAGGGCATGGAAGGAGGGACACTGGAGACAGTGTTCTTCTCAGGGAGGAAGCAGCTTTTGTGAAGGCCAAGAGGCAACAGGTAGCTTGATGTATGTATGAGGAATGGAAACAAGTGCAGCAGTACAGTATGACTGGATCCTAGAGTGTGAAGAACTAGATAGGGGCCTATCCTGGAGTGCATAAAAGGGCCATCCTAAAGATTTTCACTTTTATCTTAAGGGAACTAGGAAGCTAGTGAACCTTTTCATCTATGGAGGGACTTACTCATGTTTTTGAAAGATCTTTGATTGCAAAATAGAGAATGGGTTAGTGAAGAGCCAGCCTGAACACAGGAGACCAGTTAGAAGTGTGGCAGAAATGTGGATGAGAGATGCTCATAGCCGGCATCAGCCATTAAGCGGACTGCAGCCAGATCCCACCTGCTGCCTGCTCATTTGCTCGCATATTCCTATGGCTGCTTTTGTACTACAACAGTGGAGTTGAGTTGTTGAAACAGGCTGTTTGACCCACAGAGCCTCAAATATTTATTATTTGGCTCTTTACAGAAAGAGTTTGACAACCCCTGGGCTAATAAAAGGAGAGACTATAGAAATGAGAACTGTTTTGCAGATACATTCGACAGAAGCTGATGACTGATAGGGTGTGGCTCACACAGCTGGCTAGATGAGAGGACCATTTTCTGTGGCTAGTATTGTGGAGTTGGAGTCATGTGTCTGTGTGTCTGTCTGTGTGTGTATGTGACAGCTCCATATTTATGAGGAAAGTTAGAATTCACAGTGCACTTTTGCTATAAAATGGCTTTGGTGGGCCCTGGTGTGGAACTGTTATGTACCCAAATATGTGGAGGTCACTTTTTTTAACAGTTTTTTTTTAAAGATTTTTAAAAATTTTATTATTTATTTGACACAGAGAGAGAGAGAGAGAGAGAGAGAGATATCACAAGTAGGCAGAGAGGCAGGCAGAGAGAGAGGAGGAAGCAGGCTCCCTGTTGAGCAGGGAGTCGGGTGCGGGCTTCGATCCCAGGACCCTGAGATCATGACCTGAGCCAAAGGCAGAGGCTTTAACCCACTGAGCCACCCAGGTGCCCACCTTTTTAAATATTTCTTTATTACTTCAGAAAGTATAAGAGTTGTATTTACTTTCCATATTTGTTAAATAAGGTGCATACAGTGAAGAGGGTTTTGATTCACTGTATATATGCTCAGTCTGAATATTTGATCTGTCTAGCACACTTCCTGTTTAATCCCAGAGGATTTGTTAAGGGAACAGGACATGTTGGTGAAACTTAAGTTCTTTTCCTTTATCTCCTTTTCTAAAACAAACTGAGAGGTGGTTTCCTGTATTAGGAAGAATCTCACTCTCCAACTTGGTGATTTATGATTCTGTTAGTTGCATCTGTTTATTTTGCTTCCAGCCAATTCATGTTGGTTTTAAAGAAATATAAGTACAGCAAGAGGAAACATTGAAAAGACAGAGGAAGGAAGACTTTGGGATATGGTAAGGGTGAGAAGAATTTAGGAAAACAGAAGCTCATCTGGGTCAGAGGGGTGAGGGAGGTGCTCGAAATAGGAAGCCCAGAAGATAAAGAAATAAGAGGAGAGGGAAATGGTGGAACAAATTGTGCAAAGCCTTGTTGAACCAGGCCTGAATCCAGTCCAGATTGACCCTTGATCTCATCCAAGTACTGTCCGGCCCCTTTACAGTTTGTAAGATGTGATGTAACCGCAGGCCAGAGTGGTGTGGCCAGAGGCCATGGACCTTGGGGAAGCATCTTGCCAGTGGGGCAATGTGGGAAGACAGATTGCCAAACTGGCCAGACGCTGGTCTCTAATGCTATGTAATGAAGGCTAAGTGACAGACGGATATCCACTTAACTGCTGATTCCATCTCTCCACACCCTGTTATCATCCTTCGGCTGCTTTGTAGAAGGCAGATTTTGCCAGAAAATATGTTTTAGGTTACTTGATTTTTTTGGTTCCCAGTCATTAAATAACTTCCTCTTTTCCTTCGGTTGATGTCAAGGTAAAAAGCTTGAGAGGGTGCCTTTCCGGAGCTGTCCATCTAGTCATTCCTCAGAGATTTCAGATGGTGTTTGTGGAAACTGCCAACAGGAATTACTAACTCTAAAGACTTTAGGCTATTTTCACACAAGGAACCCTCTGAAGTTCAAGAGGCCTTTGTGGAGTGTGTGTGTGTGTGTCACATTGCAGAGGGACTGGACTCAAATGGCTTATCTGTATGATCACTTGTCTCTACTTTTGAGTAAGCCAGCATTACACTTGTTCCAATCATTTTGGCTTCTGTATTTTTGCTTGTGTGAGCTCAATAAATTTTCCGCCATTGGGGTTTGAGATTAGAGGGTTTCAAGAAATATAGAAGCTAAAGAGGCTAAAAATTAGATATAAATCTCTCCTCAGGAACTCTCATTTTTTTTGGAAGTCAGCATCTCTCTTTCCCGAAAACCAAACAGAAAACAACACGCACACACTTTTGGTGATTTATGTCTTGTTTATGACCTTTTAAACATTAACAACTTTGTCTAACCCACATAAACATAATCAAAATTAGAGGGGCCTCTGGAAATCAAGAGCCAGGATATTCATGTAGTCTTTAGACAATTGCAAATAATTGTGTGGTGACCTGATACTGTGTAAGAAGAAACAAATAGAAAATGCCCTGAGAATCTGGATGGTAGCTACTCCGGAGAGCCCACAGGCTTATTTGCCATCACAGTGAAAAACAACTCCCACTTCAGTGAAGAGAGTACCTTCTTCAGGTAAATGCAAATGACTGGAATGGTTTTCTAATAAATTACTTTCATTTACCCCATGTTGAGCTCAGCTGCCTTGCACCCTTTATTCTTTTTTTGTCCTTACCTCTGCGCCATGTCTCCTTCTCCTTCTTCTTTTCCCAGATGTTTATTGAGTTTCTATTATGAGTTCTACATGAGTAGGTTCAGGGATTACAGCTATGAATCAGGCAGTCATGCCTTCAAGGAACTCACAATCTGCGCTTCTGGGAAAATTTTCTTATGTTCTTGCTCCTTAAAAGTGCCTTATGTATAATGTCTATAATTAGATTACTAGTTTTTAGATTACTGTTCCTTTTTTGTGCAGAGTGTATCCAAAGTAAAGGTCACACAAAAAAATAACTGCTATAATAATGTTGATACTTCTCATAATATGCAAATTTAAGCTCTGCGGAAAGTCCATTGTGTGATTTGCTATAATGTCAAGTCAAAAAAAGGAATGTTTATTTAGTGATATACTCTAAAATGCTTTCCAATTCAGTGGACGTTCATTGAATAGTTTCCAAAATCCTTTGAGGACTATCCAAGGGGTTTTGTGTGTGAGAGTTTGTTTTTTAGGGGTTCCAGCAACAAAGTTTGTTGCCCCCAGGAGAAACGTTGTAAGAAGAATCCTCCATCTTGGAGAAGGGAAAGCATGATTTTTGGGCGACACCCTGTCTATTTTAAATCATCGGAGAAGGGGAAAAATATTTGTCTCTAAGACTGTAATTTTCCAGATGACGCCATATTGTTGCACAGTTGCCATATCATGAGAAAGAGCATTCTTGTGGTTTCTGTACTGGAAATCCTGTAGGAATGCTATTTCTGGCATCTTTTCATAATGAAGCCAGGCAAGTATGGGGAACAGACAGGCCAACCAGATACAGTTTGTGGTCTCTTGGCATTTTAGAAAAGTCCCTTCAACATGGAGTTAAAAAAAAAAAGGATTTCTCAGTCTATGAGGTGTTGAGTGGGATGGATAATGAGGAGTAGGGGGTGGAAATATTAGTCCAGGTCAAATCCCAAAGCAATGGTCTGGTCAGACATCCAGAATTTCATGTGAATTATTTTCTCATAAAATAATTTTAGACCTCCAATTTTGTCTTCTTAGTTCAGAGTATAAAAATCTCTTTTCAAAATTAAATTTTGATAGCCAGGGATCATAGCTTAGTATGCATTATAATAAAAATAAAAGTGACTAGATGGGTAGATGGATATTCAATAGTAGTTTTTAAGATGGAGTTTGATTCCTATGAAAACCTACTTTCTGAATCTGAGCTGAGTGTCATGTTTAAGGAATTAATGACCAGGTTTAAAAAAATTATACAGAATTCTCTTTTGAAATAGGAAAATCCTAATGATTTTTAAAACTCCGACGACATTTTGTCCAGGTAACATTTTTCTTTTTAACTTAGAAAGTTACCTTACTATGCCATATTTGAATAGCAGCTTCCAGAAATGCTTCCAGATTGTATGCAGTCTTTCTCCTCTGAGGTGAAGATATTAATAAAGCAAGCACAATACTATTAAAAGGCTATTTAACACCAGTATATAAGTTATTTTGAAGACAACATTATTAGAATTAGAAGATATTTCCTAGGCATTTCTGACATCAGAGTACAGAACTGAATGGTACTAAACCAACAACTGAATTACAAATGAGCTAAACTTCTTTCATAGCAAGTGGTTTTTTTTTCTTTTTTTGCCAAGTATTCTCTCCTTCCTTCCTTCCTTCCTTCCTTCCTTCCTTCCTTCCTTCCTTCCTTCCTTCCTTCCTTCCCTCCTTCCCTCCTTCCCTCTCTTCCTTTCTCTCTCTCTCTCCTCCTTTTTCTCTTTCTATCCCATGCCCCTCACTACCTCTCCCTATGGCGATTCAATAGCAGAAAAATAGGAACAGCTCAAGTTCAGGCCCCAAGTTTGCTCTTCCTCTTCTTTCCGGCTCTGTGCTGCTGTGGGTAGGTTGGGGAGATAATAAGCTTGGCCCCAAGGGGAGGGTGTGGAAAGACCATATGGTTTCTCTGGCAGTTATTGGGAGTAGCGTTGACAGGCTTGGGAGAAAGCCGAGGTCTGAGTCTCCTGTGCCAGCAGGAGGACCGCAGTGACTGACGCAAAGCTCTGGACAGCAGGAGTGAAGGAGGGAGCTCTCTGGAGGCCAAGGCTCCGGAAGGTTTGGGTTTAATGCCTAGTTAAACTATTCAAGAAAATAACCTTTAAATGGAAAAATCCCTTTCTTTGTACTGGAGAGGGTGGTCCCTCTCTTTTAGGCTATTCTTAGTGAATAAGGAGCCTGTTTTTTGCATTTATTAGTATAATTAATGTAACTAAGGAATTTTAAATGCTAGCTAGGAAGAGCTCCTTTGTTGAATCATAACTTTATTAGACTGATGAAAGAGAGAGGGTGTGTACAGCTAGATCCTGGTATCATTTGAAAAATTTGGACTTTTAACAGAGAGTTGGAAAATATTTTTGAAGATTTCTATAGCTACAGAGAGAAAGATGGTAAATTAAGAAGTGAGGTGTTAAGAGAGGTGGGGAAATGGTGATTGGGCCCCTGCTTTCCAGTTTTCATAAGTAAGTTAAGAAAGCAACAACTAAAAAAAAAAAAAAAAAAAAAAAAAAAAAAAAAAAAAAAAAAAAGCAACAACTGTTTTTGAGAAATGACTTAGTGACTGCATCTGCAAGAAGTGGGATCTTCCAATAAAGTTCTACTCTGAGGCTCCTAGGCAGGTTCCTGGTCTGCTACACAACTATTAGGGAAGGGTCTGTCAGCTGAGTTTCCTTCAGAAGGAAGAGGGTTCTTGGTGTGTCCCTAACCAAAAGTAAGTTAGAAGGCTGCTCCTTTGTACTGGCTCCTGACCCTTCAGAAAGCCAGTGGGAAGAAGAAGTAAACCTAAGTAGACTTCATATGGGAAAATTTTGGTCCCCTCAAGGGCCAATCAGGGTCACACATCAGAACCAATCTGTGGACCACCAAAGATAATTTGCTTCATCCTATTTTCATTGTGCCACTTATTCTGCCTGTTCTGCTTCTCTCTTGGGTTATTATAAACCTAGAAGACAGATTCTCACAGAAACCTGAGAGAAAGATGGCAAGCAGGGAGGCAGAGGTTATTGTGTTTAGAATCCTGGTCAGATTCCTTCAAGTTTCTGCCTGATTTCCTTTTGGGTTGGCCTGTTTCTTTTAATATCCTGGACAGTATAATTATTTGCATGGCTTGTCAGATAAAAAATGGCAGACTTCAATAAAAGTACCATTTCAATTAAAGTTACAGAAAGAAGTAAGAGGCTATCACAATTATAAGTCATCTATCTGCCAGCTGGACAAGTATATTCTCTCTCTCCTGATTGGCCATCCAAAGAGTTTTCAAGGATTAACAGGAAGAGTTAGTGAGAAGATCTGTGGTCACATAGGAATTTGCTACATATCTTGTGGGCTTTTCTGGAACTAGATTTGTTTCAAGGGAAAATGTGAGACTGGATTAATGCCATTTGCGGAGTCTTAATACCTTGATCTCAGCTACATCTATCTACAGGCCTGAATTTAAACCTATGTAGGATTGGACAGTGCTTCTGATGACAGCTAGACCAAAATATTATGAAATAATGGAAGAAAAAGTACAACTTAATGATAGAGAATTAGCCTCTGAATTTCTGGTTCACCCCTCAAATGGAAAAATTAAGTACAATAGCTAATGATCTTTTTGTAGCTTGCGGGAGCAAAATTGTGAATGCATTTTTGCTCGTTGATATTCTTGATGTGAAGATTTCAAGTTATAATCAGGTAACAACAAAACCATATGTATCACAGATAGTCTTTGATTCCTTGAAGTATTGATGTGGTCTTGGAGTGTATGACATTTTCTTGAAACTGCTAATAACCTTCCAGGAAGAGTCCTCTTTTTCTGGGAAGGCCTATTCTGCATAATGTGGGTTTTGACAAGGGTAGATCAATCTGTTAAACTTTAATAATGTTCGATCATTTAACAAGTTCGGGCAAACAAAAACATGGCGAATTGTGCAGCATTTTCATTATGATAAATTATGAGAGTTATACAGTACCCTTTTGTACTCACACACTGATTTTTCTCTTTGGGGGGCTGATATGTTTGTTTCCAAGCAAAGCAATTTGATTCATTTTCTTTATTAAATTGAAAAAGAAGAAAAAATCCTACAGCACTTACAAATTCAGCTTCCTCATGTGACTTTTCACAAGTTGAAGAATATGCAAGGATTTAATTATAATGGACTAGGGGGGAAATCAAACCCTCTTTCTGTTATGATGCAATTAAGTACCTGTCAAATTCAGGCAACCTTTAATTTTCCTTGAGTGAAAGCAGTTGATGAACTTAAAACTAATCTTTCCCTTAAGGCTTTCTTTATGAAAGCCCTGTAATTAGAAATAGAGGTTCATCCAAACTTAAAAAGGTCCCCCCCCCCGAAACTTGGTTTTTTTTTTTTTTGGACAAATGCTGTAAGATTTTGTATTTTGTGTCAGGCAGAGCAACACCAATTTTAACCAGCACCGAAGCACAGCCATGTGTGGGACTGTGATCGCAGCAATGGGAGGGGATGTATGAAGTTGCTTTGTATGACCTGGCTGCTCCAAGTGTGGCCAGGGGACTAGCGGCATCTGCCTCACCTGGGAGCTTATTAGGAAAGCAGAACAGGACCTGCCCCAGACCCACTGAATCAGCAATTGCAAGTTAAGAACCCCAGATGCGCCTCTGGGTGGCTCAGCAGTTAAGCTTCTGCCTTCAGCTCAGGTCATGATCCCAGGGTTCTGGGATTGAGCTCTGAGTCGTCAGGCTCCCTTCTCAGCGGGAAGCCTGTTTCTCCCTCTCCCACTCCCCCTGCTTGTGTTCCCTCTCTCTCTGTCTCTCTCTCTCTCTGTCCAATAAATAAACAAAATCTAAAAAAAATAACCCTAGATGCCTTGCATGTACATTAATGCTAAGATGCACGGGTTTATAATACTGAGTGGCTTGTTGTGGAAAAGGTGAACTTTAAATAAGTTGACTGTTCTTAGGGGAGGGAAAATTTATGAGTCAAAGAGCAGTTAGTGTTATTTCTTAGATCTCAAAATCTAGGCAATGAGTATTGCCAAAACAATTTTTCAAAGCCTGGTCCCTCTTCCAGGGGATCGCATGAGAAATGGCTTTGGGTTAGATTCTGGAATATCTTCTTTTGTTTCCCCAATTTGGACAAGGAGTCCAAGATCTCTGCTCCACAGGGCAAATGTGGTTCTTCTTTATTTTTCTCACAGGAAATGTAATGTCCATGCAAGAGTGTCTGACTGAAAGTAGTTGTTCAGTAAGTCTTTTTTGAACAACAAATCATTGGATATATTCAGGACGTAGCTAGTTCTATAAAATGAAACACAAGGCACTCCATCCTTGAATCTTTTTCTCTTCCCTGGGCTACCAAAGTGTGAATAACTCCCATTATGGTGCCTGTTGTTTTGTGATAATTTATTTTTCTCTTTCTTTCCTACTATACTGTGAGTTATCTGAATCTTATACAGAGCTAGTAACATTTGGTTACTAAAAAAATGCATTTTTCAAAAAAAACTGTGGTAAAATATACATAGCATAAAATTGACCATTGTAACCATTGTCAAGTGTTTAGTTCAGTGGCATTAAGTACATTCACATTGTTCTGCAGTCACCACCATTGTCCATCCTCAGAACTTTAAACTTATAAAATTAAAATTTCATGCCCATGAAATAGCAATTCCCCATTCTCCCTCCCCTCAGCCCTGGCAACCACTGCTCTACTTTCTGTCTCTGTGAATTTGACTATTCTACGTACCTCCTGTGAGTGGAATCATACAGTAATTATTGTTGTTGTTTTCATGACTGGTATATTTCCCTTAACATAATGTCCTCAGGATTCATCCATGTTGTAGCATGTATCAGAGTCCTTTTTTAAAAAAGCTGAATGGTATTCTCTGGTATTTATATGCCATATTTTGCTTATTCATTCTCTGTCAACGGATACTTCGGTTGTTTCCACCTTTTGGCCATTGTGAATATGCTGTTATGAATCAAGTGGACAGTTACCTGTTTGAATCTGTGGTTTCAGTTCTTTTGGTATATCCCTAGAGTTGAATTGCTGGATCATATGGGAATTTTAATTTTGGAGGTAATCTCCATAGTGTTTTCCATAGCAGCTTAACCATTTTTATGTTTCTACCAGCAGTGTACAAAGGTTCTAATTTTTCTATATCCTTGCCAACATTTGCCATTTTTTGTTTTGATAATAGCCATTTTATTGGCTATGAGGTGGTATCTCACTATGTTTTTGATTTGCATTTTCCTAATGGTTAACAATGATGAGTATTTTTTCATGTGCTTCTTGGCCATCATATATCTTCTTTGGAGACATGTCCATTCAAATCCTTTACCCATTTTTAAATAGGGTTGTTATTTTTTCCTTGAGTTGTAGGATTTTTATATATTTTTTAAATAAATATTTATATATTCTGGATATTAACCCTTTATTAGATATGTGATCTGCAAATATTTTCTCCTATTCCATGGGGTGCATTTTTATTCTGTCAATAGTGTTCTTTGATGCACAAAAGTTTTTATTTTGATGTAGTCCAATTTATCTTTTTTTGTTGTTATTGTTGCTGCCTGCACTTTTGGTGTCATATCCAAGAAATCATTGCCAAATTCAGTGCCCTGAATCTTTTCTTCTATGTTTTCTTCTCAGAATTTTATGTCTTACATTTAAGTCTTTGATCCATTTTGACTTACTTTTTGGTGTATGTATTTTGATTTAACTTGGTCTATGGTAAAAGGGGTCCAATTTCATTCTTTTGCATGTGGATATCCAGTTTTCCCAGCACCACTGGTTGAAAGGACTCTCCTTTCCCCATTGAGTAGTCTTTGCACCCTTATCAAAAATCATTTGTCTATATATGTGAGGGTTTATTTTTGGGCTTTCTGTTCTATTCTGTTCATTTATGTATCTGTTTTTAATTCCAGTACCACACTTTGATTACTGTAGCTTTGTAGTAAGTTTTGAAATCAGAAATTATGAGACCTCTAACTTTGTTCTTCTTTTTCAAGATTATTTTGGGTATTTAGGGTCCTTTGAGATTCCATATGAATTTTAGGGTGGGTTTTTCCATTTCTTTAAAAAATGTCAAGATTTTGACAGGTTGGGTAAATTGGAGGGGAGACAAAAGATGAGAGACTGGATTCTGTGAAACAAACTGAGGGTTATGGAGGGGAGGAAGGGGGGGTGGGTGAAACTGGTGGTGGGTATTAAGGGGGGCACGTATTGCATGGAGCACTGGGTGTGGTGCCTAAACAATGAATCTTGGAACACTGAAAAAAATAAAATTAAAATGTTAATAAAGTGACAAAAACTCAATATAAAAAGATTTTGACAGGTCAACAGTGTTTTTTGAGTATATACATGAATGAATCAATTAATGAATTTTTATTTATTTATTTATTTATTTATTTTAAAGATTTTATTTATTTATTTTACAGAGAGAGAGATTACAAGTAGCCAGAGAGGCAGGCAGAGAGAGAGGAAGAAGCAGGCTCCCTGCTGAGCAGAGAGCCCAATGCGGGCCTCCATCCCAGGACCCTGAGATCATGACCTGAGCTGAAGGCAGAGGCTTTAACCCACTGAGCCACCCAGGCGCCCAATGAATGAATTTTTAAAGCTAACCTATGCCTGGAGTTATGGAAAGCAGTTTAGTTACAAAAATCTTTAGCAACAATTTTTTAAAAAATTTAATTACATTATAGGTAATATACAGTGTTATATTCACTTCAGGTGTACAATATAGTGATTCAATGATTCTTTACATTACTGAGTACTCATCAAGATAAGTGTACTCTTAATCCCCTTCACCTATTTCACCCATACCCCATCCACTTCCAGTTTGATAACCGCCAGTTTGTTCTTTATAGTTAAGAGTCTGTTTTTCAGTTTGTCTCTTTTTAGTTTGTTTTGTTTCTTAAATTTCATGTATGAGTGAAATCATATAGTATTTTTCTTCCTCTGACTTATTTTGCTATTCGTTGTACTCTATAGATCCATCCATGTGTTGCAAATGGCAAGATTTCATTCTTTTTATGGCTGAGTAATATTCCATTGTGTATATGTATGACAACTTCCTCTTTATTCATTCATCTATGGATGGACACTTGGGCTGGTTCTATAATTTGGCTATTTTAAATAATGCTGTAATATATAGGGGTGCATGTATCTTTTTGAATTAGTTGCTTTCATATTTTTTGGGTAAATACCCAGTAGTGGAATTGCTGAATTATATGGTAACTGTATTTTTAATTTTTTGAGGAACCTCTATACTGTTTTCCAGAGTGAGTTTGCAGTTTGCAGTTTGCAGTCCCACTAACAATGCAGGAGGGTTCCTTTTTCTCCACATCCTCACCAACAGTTATTATGTCTTGTGTTTTTGATTTCAGCCATTTTGACAGGTGTGAGGTGATATAGCAACAATATTTTAAGTAGGCAAGCTTTCTCCATGAAAGAGATTATTTTTTCACTGCAAGTAAAATTTTATTTGAGTTTACTCTCCCTATTTCTATTTTTCAAAAGGATTTGACACAAGTCACACATGAATGATAAAGGGATAAATTGAAGCAGTTAGAAAGGTGGTAGCTGAGAGAATAAGAAGTTAGAGGAAAGGAAGGGACAGCTTTTCTATTTTGTGCATTAAGCTAGGTTTTAAGTTTCCAGGCAACTGAGCAAAAGGTGAAACAACAAGGCAATGCAGCATCTCAGTATGGAATAAGAGGAAATGGTTTCTTTTATCAAGAGAGAGATTGTGAGTACCTGCCTTTCACTTCTGTCGCTGCCTGTGCTAGTCCTGATGGCTAGGGCTGTTGGGGTCCTCACCTGGGCTTGATCTTTTGTCAATGCTGAGAAAGCACCGTGATTAACATAGCAATAAGGATTTCAGAATGGGAACACTCTCAAACAATACTATGATAACTACCACTCTGTAAAAGTTAGCATTTTTTTTTCAGTGTTTACAATGGCCCACACATTGACATTTACTCCTAACAGCATCCCTATCAGATAGGTATAGATTCTTGCTTTTTATGTTTCCAACCAAGGACATGGTGCCCCAGTGCTAAGCAAAGGGCTTCTAAGTCCCAGCTTTTACCTACTTTGTAGAGGCCTCACTCGGTACCTGGGCTGATATATCAGATCCCCGTATCAGTATTACAATTGGCCTTCTGCCTTGTCTCCCTTTTCTGAGGTGCCCTTTTGGCATGCTAGCTATTCTTCCAGATTCAAATCAATCTTAAGACCAGGTCCTATCTTATTTTTGCTCTTTCTTACTCTGAACTTTAGCTCCATTCCAGAATTCCAGTTCTTTGTTAACACTATTATTTTGGGCTGATACCCCCCATGGACTTCTCCAAATCCATCATCACTGTGTCATATAACTTATTGGATATGTTTCTATTCTTGGTCCTTTATGTTGACTTTGCCTGAATCATGATGGGTACTAGGTCTCTTTACAGAAGGTCTCCCACCAGGGTTTGTTCTCTGTCCTGCCTTGAGGAAACTGTGATGGTTCATTAATGAATTAAAAAAAATAATGAACATTCTTGACCCTTACATATACTGGGCATGATGAAAATCAATGGAATAATGTCAAATTGATTCCAGGAGACACAATTTAAATTGTCCAGGAAGCTGACTTTGAGGACAGCCTATAGTGTTGAGAATGTTTGTTGAGTATGTCCTTGGATGATCATCTGTAGATGGGATCAGTTGAACACAGGATGGGGCTAGAAGAAGAAGTCAAACTGGGGTGCAGTCCCTTCAGCCGTAGACCACCCCCTTGTTTTAGAGTTTTAGAGTGAAAATGGCTTATCAAGAACGCCTAGGACTTTCTCTCTTTGCCTCAATCAGCCATTGGTTGTGGGCTGCTCCTGAAAGGGTATGATATGGGGCTAATCTGGAGCTCAGGTGGTCCCTGAAACATTTGACAGCTGGAAGCTGACTGCTGATGATAACTCCCAGCAGCTGAGCAATACAACCTTCCTTGAAGGAGGATCTGGTAGTGTGTTTCTGTGTGTACCACACTCTTGTAGTAACTGAGACCATATTTTCCAGGTAAGGTAGTGATTGGAAATGACTTAGAGAAATGGATTAAAGACTTAGAGAAAAGGATTAAAGGTAATCCTCTAGAATATAGACAGTTTCAGAGAGGCTCTTGACTGTAGTTAGACAACAAAAAATTAGGGATGAATTTGTTGTGCAGTGCCAAAATGGAGACATTCTTCATGCTGAAAGGAGCAAAGGTGTTCCTCATATGCTCAGATATCAGGCATGTAGGTGAAGGAGTTACAGTTAGCTATAAAAATCAGAGTTTTGATTATATACAGAATATTTTTTGCCCAGGTTTGGAAACATTCCACCTTTGCAAAGGATAACTGTATTTGAGGCGAAGAAGGCATTTGTTGTTGTTGTTGTTTAAATTAAGAAATATATATTTACATTTGGATAAATACTACATTAAATCTCAGAGTGCTAGACTCTTAAGCAATGAAAATTGGATGTTGGTCAGAAAAATAGGGGTTATTTATCATTACCTCTCCCATAAATTAGCCTAAGATGGGTCATATGGAATTTTTGCATTTCAGTGGACCTGCCAAGATGATTTAGTGGCAAAATATACCATTAAATAGGGCGCCTGGGTGGCTGAGTCAGTTAAGCAGTTGCCTTCAACCCAGGTCATGATTCCGGGGTCCTGGGATCAAGCCCCACATCAGGCTCCTTGCTCAGCGGGAGCCTGCTTCCCCCCTGCCTGCCATTCCCCCTGCTTATGCTTAGGCCCTGTCTCTCTCGCTCTCTTTGTCAAATAAATAAATAAAATCTTTAAAAATATATACCATTAAATAAGTTAATCCATTTGGTGGAATTTTTGGTATTATTTATCTTTTATTTCTCAGCTTTAGCTGAGGTATGTCTGGAAATAATGATTATTTGTGACACAGAGGACATAAGATTTTCTTTTGTTGCAAAGCTAGATCCTGAAAAAAGTGTAAAATCTTCCCCTCCTTTTCTTCTTCATAGATTTAACATTAGGTACAAAAGACAAGTGGTAGAAAAGTCAAGCAGCACAGAGGGGTAAAAAATTAAATCTCTTGCCTTTCCCACTTGATTCATAATTTCACATTCTAGAAATAGTCATTCTTAACAGTTTTTGATGCATCTTTACAGAAATTTTTATGCATTTAAAAGCATATATATATACTTTTAAATATATCTACAGGTGACCCTTAAATAGCATGGGGTTTAAGGGTGCTGATCCCCCATGCAGTTGAAAATCTATATACAACTTTTGACTCCCCCAAATTTAACTATTAATAGCCTACTCTTGACTGGAAAACTTATTGCTCACAGTCAATTAGAACATATTTTGTATGTTCTGTGTATTATATACTATATTCTTACAATAAAGCAAGCTAGAGAAAAAAATGTTATTAAGAAAATCATTAGAGGGTGCCTGGGTGGCTCAGTGGGTTAAGGCCTCTGCCTTCGGCTCAGGTCATGGTCTCAGGGTCCTGGGATTGAGTCCCGTGTCTGTCTCTCTGCTCAGTGGGGAGCCTGCTTCCTCCTCTCTCTCTGCCTGCCTCTCTGCCTACTTGTGATCTTTCTCTTGCTATCAAAAAAAAAAAAAATCATTAGAAACAAATACATTTATAGTACTATACTGTATTAAAAAAAATCCCTGTATAAGTGGATCTGTTCAGTTCAAACTGTATTGTTCCAGGATCAACTGTGTGTGTTGGTGGGGGGCACAATACTACATGCATTGTTCTAAAACTTGTTTTATTCAGTTAATATATAACTTGGACATCTTTGCATAGGCATATATATAGATATATTTACAATTTTAGAGGGTACAAAGTATTTCATTGTATGGATATAGCAAAATGTATTTAGTAACATTCATGCTGCTTTGAGTTTTTGTTCCTACAATTTTTTTTATGAGCTGAAGCCTTTGTGTGATAGCTGCCTTTGGGTAAATTCCTAGAAGCAAGATTGCTAAGATATAGAGTATATGCATATAAGACTTATATATATTGCCAAACCACCCTCCAAAACACTGCACCAATTTATACCCAATCAGTAGAGCATGGCAGTTTCTCCAAAATGTTGCCAATACTGAGTGTCATTAAATGTTTAATCTTTACCAGCTTTTTGGATGAAAAATAGTATTTCCTTAATTTTATTTGTATCCTGTAATTATGATTATGGTTGGTCATTTTTTGTTATGTTTGTTCGTCCTTTTACTTTTTCTTCACTGTATTATCTGGCCTTTTCTTTGCCCATTTTTTCTTTTGGGTTATTTATGTTTTGTTTTTGATTTATAAGAGCTATGCATGTGTGTGTGTGTATAAATCCTGTCAAAAATAAATGTAAAGGATTTCATTATAACATTTTTTGAAAATTTAATGCCTGTCTGTGATACATAAAAACAGAAGGGTAAATCATGAAAAGTAACTGTCATACCCCTTTCCCTCATCTACCTAGTTGTCCTCTTGGAAGGAGCCATTGTTAGAGACAGCCTTTTTTTATGTTGTCCCAATGGCATAGTAGACATTTATAAGTAAGTATATAGAGTAAAATTTTGTTCTTTCAGGTCTGTTCATTCTGCATTGTAGTCTTGGAGACCATAAGGCATTTGCCGAGATTAAAAGAGAAGAGATTACCTAGAAAATTTCAGTTCATGTGCTATTAGATTCTTTTTTTAACAGCACTTTAGGATTTGTAATAATATTTGTAAATGATATTGTCCTAAAATTATTTTTAATGAAGATTATTTTCTTAGGATTTAGTATCATTTTATGCTGGTTTTATTTTTGTTTTTAAGCAATGAAAAATATAATAAATATCTGAATCTACTATCAACATGAAATAAAAAATATTAAGAATAACTTACATCTTCCTATGAAGTTATAATCTACCTGTTCCCATGCCTCATCTCTACCCTTGTTAATAAGCATCTGAGTTTCGTTTTTCTCATTTTCTTGTGTGTGCTTGTAGGTTGTACACATACATACATAAATATTTTTATCACATACATGTATTTTAGTTTTATTGTTTTTAAGTCTATAAAATGATATATTTTGGGATTTGTTTTTTTAAATATTATTTTGCTATGATTCATCCATATACATTCAGTATTCCACAAATATTTATTGAGGACCTCATATGAACTAGGAATTCTCGGTAGATAAAATACAAACGTTTCTTTCCTACATTTTAGTTGGGGAGACAGACCATAAAGAAGATTAATTAGTATAAACAATATTCCATAGTGAAAAATGCTAAGGAGAAAAAATAAGGAAGATATGAAATGTTGAGAATGGAGGGTTTAATTTTTGGATAGGGAGATGGGGAAGGGTTCCTTGAGATGGTGACTTTGAGAAAAGTCCTTGAAGCAGTGATGTCTGTGCAGATGTCTAGGCAAGAGGATTTCCGGCAGGTAGAATAGCCAGTGTTAAAGCACTGAGTTGGCTTGTTTGAGGAATAGGAAGGAGCCTGGGGTGGTTGGAGCAAAATGAAACAACATTGTCAATAATTGTTTATAATTGGCTATAATTATTTTTTATAGTTTTCTTATTGACATGAGGATTGAAGTAATGTTCATACCTTGTAATTAGTTGATATGATGTGAAGTCCCTATAAATAAAAGATTTTCTTTCCGTCTTTTTTCTTGAAATTTACTTTCCAAAAAAAAAAAGAAAAAAAAGGTTCATGATCCAGTATATTTTTTCATATCCTGAATTTTGGTGAGATATTATTTGACATATTCCTATGTTCTCTATATTTCCTCTAAATTGATAGTTATATTAGAGGCTTCATCAAAGTTGGGATCAATGTTAAAGGCAAGAATACTTCATAGGTAACTATGTCTTAATAGTCATTGGGAGGTATATAGTGTCTAATCATCACTCTTTTCATGAAGTTTTCAGCTTTGATGCTTAATACCAAGATCCATTAGTTTACTAGGTATTACAAAATAGTGATATACTAATTTTTTTCATTTCTCTTCGTTTATTAGCTAGAATACTTCTTTAAAGAGAATCTTACTTGCATTAACATTTGATTTTCCAGTACAATTCTTTTTTTTTTTTAAGATTTAATTTATTTATTTGAGAGACAGAGAGAGAGAGGGAGAGATTGTGAGAGAGAGAGCACGAGTCAGGGGGAGAGGGAGAAGCAGGTTCCCTACAGGCAGGGAGCCTGACGCGGGGCTGGATCCCAGGACCCTGCCATCATGACCTGAGCCGAAGGCAGACACTTAACGGACTGAGCCACCCAGGTGCCCCTTCCAGTATAATTCTAGTAGGAAAAGAGAATAAATGCTTAGCTACTTTGCCTTTATCTATCAGCTTTCAAAATTATAGTGTGGGTTTCCTAGCATTTTTCGAAGGTGACTACTGAGAATGTAGTGGATCTTGTTGATCCCTTCCCTGAGCTAGTACACCCAACCCAAGTTGTGCTAACAGAACACATCTTTTTTTTTCTGGAGAATTGCTCTTAGGCAGTTTCCTGGCCTGGAAGGTGATACTTCACCCACATAAGAGGCAGCCGTCAGACAATGACTATGCGTGTTACAGATCATATGTTTCCATCCTCCCAAAATTTGTGGTAAATCCAAAGTCCAATGTGATCCTATTTGGAAGGGGAGCCTTTGGGAGGTGATTAGATCGTGAGGTTGGAGCCTTCATGAATGGGAGTCGTGGCCTTATAAAAGAGACTCCAGAGAGCTCCTTCACTCTCTTCTGAAACACGGTAAAGAGATGTCTGGGAGTAGGCTCTCATCAGAACTTGACCATGCTGGCATCTTGCTCTTGAACTTCCCAGCCTGTATAACTGTGAGAAATAAATTTCTGTTGTTTATAAACCACCCAGTCTGTAGTATTCTCTTATAGCAGCTTGAATAGGATAAGACTGACTCAAGTGGGGTTTCATAAAGCTTTTGACCACTGCCTCTGCATTGCAGAGAGAAGGGTGGCACTCTGTAGTCCAGGTGCTGCTCCAAGGGGCAATGCTGAAGCCAATCTATGCCTGAGGGGTGCCGACATTGTCGAGAAGCTCGGTGGTCATTGTCCTCTGTTAGCTGGGGCTGATGAGAGCAGATACTGCTCCTTGGTAACAATGGGGATAATCGTTTCAAAATAACAGAGGCCAGAAGGCTATATTTAACTTTCAGAAGGAAATGGGAGTAATTGCTAATGGGTAGAAAGGATGGAACGGCAGCCAGGAGGACTGATCCACTGATCTATGGAGATGAGTAATAAAATAGGGTCTTCAGAGGCACTACAGTATGCTTTTTTTTTATTGCACAGCTACGAAGGGTATTGATTAAAAATGTAAGCCAAAAAAACCAAGAAAGGATGAACAGAAAGCTAAAATCTACCTCTACAATGGAAAGCCATGAGTCTTTGCCCAATTTCTATACCTAGTCAGTAGGCAAACCCCAAACCCACTGACTAAAGGGAAGCTGGCTTGTTATGAAGAAGGTCCTTCCAATCACTTCAGTGACACACAGCACTGATTTGGACCTACACTGGGAAAGAATACCCAGATCTTTCAAGGCCTATAGTTACACAGTCTATGTTGACACTGATACGTGGGGCCCAGCTCCAGCGTGGTTGACTTACTCCCCCATCTTATGTCAGCACAGGGAGTAGTGCTGGGTTACAAAGGCAAGCATGGCCCACTGGGAAGACAGGTCCATCAGTCAGAGGACCATGGCTGTGCCCAAAGCTAACCTCCTGGTGGTAGATATTGAGAAGTGACCTCTCTTGGCCTCTGTTTCTTTAATTGAAAATAAAGATGATGATTCCTGCCTGGCCTATCTTACAGAATTTTTGAGATATCAGAATACATAATGAAGGTGACAGTATTTTGTAACTGCCAAGTACAGTCCAAATGCAAGTCTTTATAATCTGTACCTCCCATTATGTTACCTGTCTTGGGAATAAAACTGAAAGGCTATATGTCGTTGTTTTTGTTTCTATTTAATGCTATTTAATATAACTTGATTTTAGCAGTGGCCAAGAAATAGATAAGTCAAACTGGTTTCATTACCTTATCAAACCTTATACTCCGTTCTCTGTCTTAAGACCCTAACAACTGGGGCACCTGGGTGGCTCAGTCGTTGAGCGTCTGCCTTCGGCTCAGGTCATGATCCCAGGGTCCTGGGATCCAGCCCCACATCGGGCTTCCTGGTCTGCAGGGAGTCTGCTTCTGCCTTTCCCACTCCCCCTGCTTGTGTTCCCTCTCTCGCTGTGTCTTTCAATGTCAAATAAATAAATAAAATCTTAAAAAAAAATTAAAAGACCCTAACAACTGAATGTACTCCCCCCCTTTTTTTAATGTGGGTAAAGTGATAGAGATTTGTTAAGTGAAGATACAGGAAAAGCTTTCAAGAATGAGAGGGGTCCCAACAGGGTTACCAAGGAGGGCCTTTTGCGTTGGTCTTTTTTTTTTTTTATTTGACAGAGAGAGATTACAAGTAGGCAGAGAGAGAGGGGGAAGCAGGCTCCCTGCTGAGCAGAGAGCCGGATGCGGGCCTCGATCCCAGGACCCCGGAATCATGACCTGAGCCGAAGGCAGAGGCTTTAACCCACTGAGCCACCCAGGCGCCCCGAAGGCAGCCTCTTAACTGACTGAGCCACCCAGGCGCCCCAACATGCCTTTTTTAAAAGATGTCTGTGGCTGTTGGTTGAAATCTTCTAACAGGCCCCTTTGGAAATATGTATCAAGATGTAAAATGTAAGATGCAAATTTAAAATGCAAAAAAATTCCTATTTTCTAGGAAATTACATGCTAAAAGATGTCCATATAAAGATATTAATTGCAGCATTATTTTTTAAAAAGATTTTATTTATTTATTAGAGAGAGAGAGAGAGAGAGAGAGATGAGCAGGAGGGAAGGGCAGAAGCAGAGGGAGAAGCAGAATCCCCGCTGAGCAGGGAGCCCAATGCCTGCCGATCCCAGGACTCGAGATCACAACCTAACCCAAAGGCAGACTCTTAACTGACTCAGTCACCCAGGTACCCCTGCAGCATTATTTTAATAGCAAAAAAAAAAAAAAAAAGAAATAAAGAAAATAAAAACTGCTACAAAAATGAACTGGTTATATAAATTATGTTAAATAGTTAACAATGAAGTATTATGCAATGTTAAAAAGTTGCTAAAGATCTATAATTATTAACTTTGAAAAATGACCCAAACATGTTAAGTGGAAATTTTAAGTTATAATATGAATAGTGTGATCTCATTAACATATTTAGAGAGACTTGTCTAGAAAAGACCATCACCAAAATGTTAATAACATTTAGCTCTGGGTATTGTTTCAGATCTGTTGATACTCTTTGTATTTTTCTGTACAGTTTAATTTTGTTTTTAAATGAGAAACATTTTAAAAAGCTTTGCTTATTTACTGTTTAAAAGTAGTTTACTTTTTTCCCTTTCTTTGACCATTTTGAAACTCCTTACCCCTTAAAAAGTGTGCTGTTCTTGTCAGTTATTTCTGTTATTTTATTTATTTTATTTTATTTTTTTAAGATTTTATTTATGTATATGACAGAGAGATCACAAGTAGGCAGAGAGGCAGGCAGAGAGAGAGAGGAGGAAGCAGGCTCCCTGCTGAGCAGAGAGCCCGATGCGGGCCTTGATCCCAGGACACTGAGATCATGACCTGAGCCGAACGAAGGCAGAGGCTTTAACCCACTGAGCCACCCAAGCACCCATATTTCTGTTACTTTATTTAAAAAGTTTATTTGGGGAGATTTTACAAAAGAAAAAACTTTGGAATGTTTGTAGATTCTGATTTTTTTTTTTAAGATTTTATTTATTTATTTGACAGAGGAAGAGTGAGATCACAAGTAGGCAGAGAGGCAGGCAGAGAGAGTAGGGACGGCAGGCTCCCTGCTGAGCAGAGAGCCTGATGGGGGACTTGATCCCAGGACCCTGAGATCATGACCTGAGTCGAAGGCAGAGGCTTAACCAACTGAGACACCCAGGCACCCAGATTCTGATTTTTAATGCTATTTCAGTCTTTATTATGAAAAATTGGTGGTTTGAATTCTTGTTCTTAAAGTTAATTTTTAAACTTCAGGAAATTAGGTATAGTGTTTCAAAGTTATAACTCTAATTTAATTCATCATGGAACTCAATACTTTGTGTTTTCTTTCCTTTTTCTAGCTTTCATATTCGTCATTTAATTTGTGAATGCAAAGACTAGCAAAGATTGGGCTCAATAGCTCTTGGGCATCATGATGTGCCTACTTATTATCCCTCTTCACTGCTACTTATCTTCATATTTATCTAGGAGTGCTCCATAGAAAACTCTTAGAAGAAAAATAAAGAATTCACAACTATATCTCACCATAGCACTAAAAAACTCAAATTTTCTCCTATTAATTAAAAAAAGATTTCATTTTTTTATTTGAGAGAGAGACAGCGTGTGAGCAAGCAGGGGGAGGGGCAGAAGGAGAGGCAGAGAGTCCCAAGCAGACTGTGTTGAGTGGGGAGCCTGACTTGGGGCTCAAGCTCACAACCCTGAGATGATTACCTGATCCAAACCAGGAGTGGGATGCTTAACTGACTGAGCCACCCAGGTGCCCCAATTTTTTTTCCCTTTTTTGAAGAGAAGGATGCTTCAGGAACTCACTCAAAGAAAAAGTGTTTTCATTTCCACAGCCAGTGAATACCACTTAAAAAATGGCAAATGCATAATTCCCCTTAGGGGCATGGGAGAAGTCTTGAAAGAGCTAGGGATTTTCCCTTTCAACTGTCACAAATTCCTTTTTCTCGGATAGTGAAATTATGTTCTTGTATAACCCCTACTTCATAATATGCTCATTTGGTTTTTTTTAAAAAAAACAGAATATATCTTTCTTTCCTTCAAATTAGTGAAAATGTTATTTCACCTCTTTTGCCCCTGAGTTTTTTAGTTTTGGGATGATTTAATCTTGTGGCTTTTTTTTTTTTTAAAATACATGCTGAATGTGCCTTGCCTTTGTAAGAGTCTTTTAGTCTTGACTCAGTAAGATGATATTTTGTCCGTAGTCATTAAATTATTGATTTTTCTATTGTAAGTGTAATTCTGGTGTTATATTTCAGCATTATTTCATTAATACTAAATAATTTAAACTGAATTGTTTACTGTAATTTGCATCTATTTTCCTATTTTAAGAAAATTAGATCTCTTTCTGGGTTAGTTATGAAAAGGAATGAAATGACATGAAAAATTTTCTGTAGAGGAACCTAAGAGAATAGGACAATGTTCAAGTGAATACTGAATGAGAGTCCCTGGTGTTCTTTGCTATCACAGAGAAATTTTATAAACTTTAGTAAATTTTTGCTACATTCTTTAAGTGAAAGTATTTATGCACATGAAGCTTCTTAGCATACCTGTTGGTATTATTGGTCTCTGGGCAAATTTGGAAATTGAGAAATACACAAGGTAATTTAAAAGTTGGTGACAGGGACGCCTGGGTGGCTCAGTCATTAAGCGTCTGCTTTCGGCTCAGGTCACGATCCCAGGGTCCTGGGGTCGAGCCCCGCGTCTGGCTCCTTGCTCTGAGGGAAGCTGCTTCTCCCTTTCTCACTCCCCTCTCACTCCCCTTATGTTCCCTCTTGCTGTGTCTCTGTCTGTCAAATAAATAAATTAATTAAAAAAAAAAGTTGGTGACAATGCCAGAGTCACAGTTCTCCAGCCCTAAATTCTGAACTTTTGCTATGACAATATTAACATGTTTTCAGATGTTCCAGAATCATAGAATTTCAAGGTGGAAGGAGTTTTCAGAGATCATCAGTTCGATTTCTTCATTTAGTAAGAAATAGAATTTAGGCTCAAACGAAGCTTAACGTGGTTTTCCTAGAGCAAAACAGAGTTAAGGCTGAAACATATTTCTCTGTGAACACATTTCTCCAGAGGGGTATTCTGTTGCCTGGTCTGTTGTCCCTGGGATGTTCTGAATCAGTAGTAAAAATGCATCAGATAAAATGAACAGTTGAGGGGAGCCTGGCTGGCCCAGTCGGTGGAGTGTGTAACTCTTGATATTGGGGTTGTGAGTTCAAGCCCCATACTGGGTGTAGAGATTACTTAAAAATAAAGTCTTCAAAAAAAGTCTTTAAAAAATGAACAGTGGAGGTAAAAAATTCATTCATATTAGTGTGAAATATCCCCCTCAAAGTTATAATACCCTATATTCGGTGGAAAAAGTTCTTTTAAAAAAGTCTTAAAATCCAAACAAAGCATGGTCTTTAGTTAATAATAACATATAAAAATTGACTCATTAGTTGTGACAAATGTATCATACATAAGATCTTAACAGCAATATTGGTCATAGGGCCTAAGGGAACCCTCTGTACTTTCGGCAACTTTTCTGTAAATCTAAAACTATTCTAAAATTTCAAATTCATTTAAAAGATAAGTTTTGGCACTTTATTGAAATACTAGTATGAAATCTCTTTCTTTAGGAGTTTCCCGGAGAAGCACTTTAGGCAAATGTGAAGGTGACCAGTAAAGGGAGGCTAAATAGGCAAATATTGAAAGTGTTTATTTTCTCCCTTCTTCTCTTAAAAGCTGTGCAGTTACGAGATTTGGGCAGTAGCATTGAAAAAGATTTTAAAATATCAGAGTAAGAGAGTCTTTAAAACATAAATAAGGTTTGTGCCATAAAAGAGCAAAATATTGACAATTTTTTAATGTTTTAAAAATTGAGATATAATTGATATATTAGTTTCAGTGTATAACGACAGTATTTATATATATGCAAAATGATCACCACAGTATGTCTAGTACACATCTACCACCACACATAGTTACAATTATTTTCTTATGATGAGAACTTTTAAAATGTATCCCCTTAACCACTTTCAAATATATAATATAGTATTGATAACTATAGAAATTATGCTGTACTTATATCCCCAGAACTTGTTTTATAACCAGAAGTTTGTGCCTCTTGACCTCCTTCATACATTTTGCCCACTCCTCACCCCCTGCCTCTGGCTATCACCAATCTGTTTTCTGTAACTATGAGTTCATTAGTTTGTTTTGTTGGGGCTTTTTGTTTTGTTTTTTAGATTACACATATAAATGATATCTTGTGGTATTTGTCTTTCTCTGACTTATTTCACTTAGCCTAAGGCTCTGAAAGTCTTTCTCTTTTGTTGTAAATGGAAAAATACCCTTTTATTATATGTAGCTGAATAATATTCCATTGTGTGTATATATGTGTGTGTGTGTGTGTGTGTGTGTGTGTGTGTGTGTGTGTGTATACACACTCCAGATTTTCTTTCTTTATCCATTGATGGACAGTTAGGATGCTTTCATGTCTTGGCTATTGTAAATACTACTGCAGTAAACATGGGGGATGGTTCATCTGTCTTTTTGAGTTAATCTTTTCATTTCATCTCTTATTTATTTATTTATTTATTTATTTATTTATTTAAAGCCCCCCAACTTTGGGCTTGAACTCACAACACTGAGATCAAGACCTGAGCTGAGATCAAGAGGTGGATGCTTAACCAACAGAGCCACCTAGGTGTCCCAGTTTTTTCATTTCCTTTGGATAAATACTTAGAAGTGGGATTACTGGATCATATAATATTTCTATTTTTAATTTTTTGAGGAAACTCCATACTATTTTCCATAGTGGCTGCACTAATTTATGTTTCCACAAATGGTGCAAAAGTTTCCCTTTTTACCACATTCTCACCAGCATTTGTTATCTCTTTTCTTTTTGATAATAGTCATTCTAATAGGTGTGAAGTGGTATCTCATTACAGTGTTGATTTGCATTTCCCTGATGACTGGTAATGTTGAGCACCTCTTCATGTACTATTGGCCATTTGGATGTCTTTGGGAAAATGTCTACTCAGGTCCTCTGCCCATTTTTTTTTTTTTTTTTTTTTTTACTTGATAGAGAGCGAGATCACAAGTAGGCAGAGAGGCAGGCAGAGAGAGAGGAGGAAGCAGGCTCCCCTCTGAGCAGGGAGCTCAATGCGGGCCTCGATCCCAGGACCCTGAGATCATGACCTGAGCGGAAGGCAGAGGCTTTAACCCACTGAGCCACCCAGGCGCCCTGCCCATTTTTTAATTGGATTGTTTTGCTTTGCTATTCAGTTTTAGGAGTTCTTTATGTATTTTGGATATTAAACTCTTATCAGATATATGGCTTACAAATATTTTCTCCCATTGGTATGTTGCCTTTGCAGTTTGTTGTTGGTTTCCTTTGCTTTGTAGAAACTTTTTAGTGTGCTGTAGTCCCTCTTGTTTATTTTCTGCTTTTGGTGTCAAATACAAAATCTGTCACCAAGACTGATGTCAAGGAGGATACTGCCTATGTTTTCTTCTTGGAGTTTTATGGTTTCAGGTATTATGTTCAAGTCTTTAATCCATTTTGAGTTAATTTTTGTGTGTGGTGTCAGAGAGTGGTCCAGTTTCGTTCTTTGGCATGTAGCTGTCCAGTTTTTCCAATACCTTTTTTATAAAGAGACTGTTCTTGATCCCATTGCATCATTTTTTAATCCTGAAAGTATAGAGGTTGGGGATATTCAAAGATATGATTCCTCCTATGAGAGCCATTTGCTTGTAGAGATTGTATCTATGTAAACTATGGTATTTGGTTTATAGATGATAAGATCCCAAGGTATGTTTCTTTTCAGTTCCCCTAAACCCCTAAAATTTAGAAGGACTCCTTCATGCAGTTTGAGACTTTCAGATGGCTCTGGTCATATGAGGAAGTGGTTAGGGGGACAGGGACACTCCTTGAGCTGTAAGGGGTTTAGACTACAAATGTTACCGGGAAAGTTATTGTGCTCTTCATATTCATATCCACTCCCACCCCCTTCCTAAAGTTGTACTCTGTGTAGCAACTTTAAAAACATTTTAAATCATGGATTAATGTACGTATAGAATTCAAATACATCTCAAAGTAAGTATGGGTTTCTTTGTGTAGTGCTTTATTAGTTTTTGCCAAGTAGTATGACTCGCCTGTCTGTGCCAAGTAGTACAACTAGCCCTGCTTGTTTATCTTCTCAGAGTGATATTTTTACTTCCTCATCCCCCAAAGCAAGCTGTAGCATTACATGGCTGTTATTTTTTTTCATGCGAAATTGTCTGTCAGCATTGACTCCAAAGTCAGCAGCAACTTTCCCCTTCATGTTCTAGCAAAGGAAAATGTGAGCTGAGTAGGCTTGAATTTTCAGTCGCTTGCTCAGATGTTGTAACTATGATGACTCTTCACACATGTTATGGCTTGAGAGGCTGAGAACACAACCCAGGCTTTGTCAACATTGTCAGTCAAGTGTGTGTGTATAGGATTCATCATCCACCTCTCTGTACAGCTCTGGATCCAAATACCTTGCTTTCTAATTCCAGGTACCCTACTTCCAGACTTTCAGTACCCTCAGGGGTAGGCCTTATTTTCAGACTAAAGTTTACACTTAACTTTAAAGTATGAGATAAATGATAAATGATTTACCAGTCATACATACCGAAAAGGTAGGCTATACATGAAGGAACCAGAATATGATTCACAGGATAATTTATTCCACTATTTAAAAATATTTCTTGAGTATCTGCCATGTGCTAGATACTGCCCTAGGCACTCAGTAAATGACCAAGTTTGGTCATTTCACATTGGAACCTCACAAATATGTATTTGTTCTGATAATTCTATTTGCCCCCTCATCCTTCTTTATCCTGGTCTAAGCTCTGAAGGGGCTGAAATGTGTAGACTACATTGGAAGGATATTTTCTCCTCTGCCCTTCCATTGTGTTGGCCAATGAAATGGATCATCAGGAGATTGGAGGGAGGGAAGAGAGACGTTGGGTATTAATTCCCCAGCTTCTTCCTTAGGGGAAATTGCAGTTCCTGTTAGACAGTCCCTTCCACAGTCTTCCCTTCATGGGTTCCTTCAGAATTAGGGCTGGCTTAGGGATAAAAGTGCAGCCATTGCTAGCCCTGCACTCACTGCCATGCCTTCCCTACACCCTTCCCTGTTGCCTTTATGAAAAGTCCCTTTATTGGATTCTCTTCAAGTTGAGCCTCTGCTTCGATCCAGAACCCTGGCAAGAGTCTGATGCTGTTGATGATTACTGACATAATAATAATAACTAATACTGAGTATATACCATGGCCCAGTAACTTTCACATAGATTACTTGATTATTTCTAAGACCCCAATAAAGTAAATGTTATTACCTTAACATTGGCAAATGAAGAGATTTGGTAATTCCCCCAAGTCTGTACAGTGAGTAAAATGTAGAAGCAAGCCTTATGACTTCCAAGTTCATGCTGTGAATTGTCCTAGCTGTCTTTTGTACCCCTTTCTGTGTGCTCCAGCTCTCCACGGGCACTGGCTCTCTGCACGTTGCAGTCTTGTCGCCAGCATGCAGCCAGAGTAGGGCTGCTCGCCATCCTCTGTTACATCTCCTCTGGAGCAGCATGAACTCCGTGACATTCCATTCAGTCTTGAGATGTGGAAGTGAGAATATACAATTACTTTTGTTAATTATAGTTTCTGGATTTGAACCCTGAACACAGATGACCCTTTAGATCTTTATGATAAATTTAGTTACATGGCAAATCAATAAATATAAGGGCTTTCCCCTCTACTAAAATCAGCAAAGATAGAAGAAGAAATGACCTAATTATAACCCTAAATATAGATTCAGATAGTAAATTGGTACATGCTGACTTGCATTTCACAGCCTCAGAGAGCTTTGATAATCAGCCTGGGGATGCTATGTGAGCATAGCCTCCAGGGACAGTCTGCTACCGGAGCATATGACATTACCTTCCTCAGTCGAGAATCCTCCAAGGTGTCAATTTTCATATATGCTCTTTTCCAGTATTATTATCTCTTTGACTTCTTGAAAGATATTATAAGTGCTTGTAGGATAGACACACAAAAAATTGAGCTCCTTATAGAAACACATGTATACTAGGAAATAACAGAAGGGTCATCTGCTACATGTTGGTGAAGCTTTGACTCTTAGAAAATTCATAGTTAAAAAATAATCCAATCTTCAATATAGATTTAATATAGATTTGGACTCATGTGACCACAAACATGTCTAATTTTTATCCTTGTGAATGTGCCATCACAAGGCACATCTTTTATTTTCTTCTCTGTTGCTCCTCATGTGTGCGTGTGTGTGCGTGTGTGCGTGCGTGTGTGTGTGTGTGTGTGTGTGTGTGTGTGTGTGTGTGTGTGTATTCAGGTCTAGGTTGAAGCTTCCTGGGAAATCTCTTCATCATATTTCAGGAATCTGGGAGTGTGAGCTCAGAGATTTGGCTTTCAACATCTCTCAAATGGTTCTCTTCATGTTTAATGTGATTCACCAATCATCCCCTGAGTCCCTACTGCAGGCATAAGCGGACAGGGAAAGCAAAAGGATAAAGATGTGGGAACCTTAACACTAAAAACCAATTTCACCTATATGATCATGGGTGATACTCGAAAATGAATGCCCTCTGATTAGCTGGGGAATCTGTTGACCCTGTATGTTTTCTTTTTCTTTCTTTTTCTTTTTTTTTTTTGACCCTGTATATTTTCTTAACTTAGTTAAAATGCTGATATGTCCTATGAGATTGATTTTTTTTTAATGGAAATTTCAGTGAGTGTTTGGTTAAGGTGGGCCATTCACAGACAAGGTGGGAAAAAGCTCTTTCACCCTTTACAGTATCCACCTTAATCTTTCCTCTCTAAAAGATAATGGTAACCAGCAAAGCAGCTTTCTCCCTCTGTTAAGAGCCCTTCTGTAGGATCTTATCTCCATGTACCACCTCCTCACTTCTAGCCATTATGTTTCTCCACATGTCTGATGGATAGCTCAGCTTTCCCTCTTCACGTCTTAATTAGAGATGAATGAGTGAAAAATACTATAGGGACTGGCAAGCCTTGACTTCTTTTTACTCTTCTTTTTTTTCTTCTTTTCACTGTTTGCTGCTTTTGAGGGCCACAGTCTCCAAGTTTACACACCCAAGTCACAGTAGGAGGTAATTTCTAAATAAAATCAACATTAGACCTTTGGCTTTCCAGTAAGTTATTTTCCATGTTTGCCGGTGCTTTTCCCTTTGCCTGCCTTGTCTTCACGTACAGTGTAGGTTTGATTTCTAAGGTTCGTATTGGAAGTTACTCCTTGGGTTTTTTCCTTGGCATTTTCAAAGGCAGGAAAGAATTTCTCACCTCTGGAGTTCTACTCTGCTGCAGGTAAAGAATTTAACAGCTATGAGGGTGATAATTAGAGCCAGTAATAACTTGACTGACTTACTCTAGGTACTAACTTGTACAGTAGATTTCTCTTTCATGTTGTAAGATGGTTACTTAACTCTACACATGTGTTACAGCCCCCAGTGTGACAGGAGGAGTTGAGGGTCTTTGGGCTCAGAGAGGTGAAGCAGCAGCATTCACAGAGAAGATGTCAGGGAGCACCATGGAACGAAGTTCCACCAGCCCCAGCCAGAAGCCTCAGGATCTTCCTCAGTTTCTCTCTCTCTTACTCTCAGATTCAGTGTCACGTCTGAAATGACTGTGGAATGTGACTTCCTTTTCTATCCCTACCTTTGCCATTAATTCAGGTCTCATCTTTTCTCACTTGGTTTAATTATTGCACAGGCTGATCAACCTACCACTTTCTGTCTCAAAGAGCAGAGATGTCTTCTAAAATACAAATCTGGCCATGTATCCAACTCTGACCCAAACTGCACACATGCTGGGATACCCAGACACATATCTTAAAGTTCTTCTGTTGCTTCCCATATTCTAATAAAGCACAGACCCTCTGTGGTAGAGTATGGATACCTCTATGGTAGTATCTCTTCACCTGTTTCTTTACCCAGACACACTTGAGGGAAGTGGCGTGTTCACAGTACCGATGGCTGAGGGGAAAAGAGAGAGAAGCATGAGGTAAAACTAGGATATGTGTGTAAAAAACCACAGTGTAATTTTGATATACCTCCTAATGGAGAGGGAGGGACTATGCTTCACACCCAACTCCCTTTGAAACAATGGCTTTAAGGTACCAGAAAGAGAGAGACACTTAACTTGGTTCATCAGAGTTCTAATCACACTAGACAAAAACCTCCTTTTTCAAAAATATCTTCCTAATTACTAAAAAGAAATTAAAACTCATTAACCCTTTGTGGGTCTTTTGCGAGCTTGCTTACCTTTCAACCTTCACACTTGTGTTCCCTTCTCCAGCTATGTGAAACTTGCAGTGGCATCTAGAGCACCACACTCTCCTCTCCTCATGCTCTGGCATTCCCACATACTTTTCCTGGCACCTAGAGTGCTTATCCCTTTTTCTGGTCAATTCTTATCCATCCTTTTGGTCTGCTTGGAGTGTTCCTCCTATAAACTGGTACTTCCCCATACCTTGGCACTTACCACACTATTGAAATTGCCCTGCAGTTTGGTGGTCTCGGCCTCCACACTCCAGGGAACACATCTCTCTCGCTTATTGTGGATTCCTGGGCGTTCAGCCCACCGCCTAGTACATAATGGGTGCTTTATGCCTATTTATTATATGAGAGAATGGGGAGAACAGCAGGGCAATAAACAAGGATGATATAAGAAGGCCAGCATTACCCAAAGGACATGTTTCTGATCCTGTCCTAGCTTCCTTTCTCACGGGAGTCTCAGGCTCTGACTCAGTCTGCATCTCATCTTTGTCATATTCCATCTCTGAGGGGTGGTTTGATTCTGAAGGCAGTTTATGTTTGCTCTCTATGTGAGAGGCACTGTTTTACTTCTCTGACGTTCAGGAATGAATCTACTAGATATTTTGCTTCTTGTTTTTCTCATGAGGTTTGGCTTTCCGGCGTGCACTCCTACAATTTGTCATGGGAAGAGCATGCTCCTTGTACTATATTGCCCCTTCATCCTGGGCCTCAAAATGGAGACTGATTGAATAGACCAAACCCCAACTGTAGCCTCAGTCAGAACCACCCAAATGACCTGCAGACCTGAGAGTCAGAAAAGACATGTCTGTTTTTGGCCACTGAGATATTTGTTGTTTATTACTTGACATAGTTGTAACAATAGATGACTAATGTGCATCTGAATATAGGTGGGATGGGCTCTCATTGACACGAAAGTAAAACACCTCCTTAGGCACATAAAAACGGTGGATTGTCTCACTCATCGCCTATTCCAACCTCATTTAATATTATAGAGTCTGGGAAAGCTATAAATTACATTTTCCAGATTCTCTCTCTCTCTTTTTTTTTTTTAAGGTTTTATTTATTATTTGACAGAGACAGAGGCAGTGAGAGAGGAACACAAGCAGGGGGAGTGGGAGAGAGAGAATCAGGCTTCCTGCTGAGCAGGGAGCCCGATGTGGGGCTCGATCCCAGGACCCTGGGATCGTGACCTGAGCCGAAGGCAGACGCCCAATGACTGAGCCACCCAGGTGCCCCACATTTCCCAGATTCTCTTGCAGCTAAGGTTTAAAATATAATTTATTTTCCATCAATCAGGTGAAGTTGTGTGAAACTTGAATTTAGAACTGAGTTGAAGCAAGGGATCCATTTTTGTTGGTGCAGATCCTGGTAGATCATGGTGGAAATGTCCTGACTTGGTGACTATTTGCATAGGAGATGGCAGAGTTGCTTACTGTGATTAGGGGCCTGGGTGTTTTAGTTGGATCCTCTGTCTAGTTTGCTCCTCCAATCTCTCAGTGTTTTTGAGAACCACCTGAAATTGTAGTATAAATTCCTTTCTGCTTAAGTTAGAGTGGTTTCTGTTTCAGCTGCAAAAATCTAATAAAATCATACAGTAGGAATTTCAAACTATAAGCTCATAAAAATCATACAGTAAGAATTTCAAACTAAAAATTGGGAGGCTGATTCATCACAGGCTCTCAGTCACCTATGGGATAAAGTCCAAGTTTGGCCTGATATACAGGTTCCCTCACAGTTTGGCCCCAACCTGCTTTCCAAACTCTTTTCTTACATCCTTTTTCAGCTGTCACAAGCACCAGCTGTACTGAGTTACTAGACATGCCCAGAGCACAACATGCCTTTTTTGAGCCTTTGACCTGCTGTTGTCTCTACCTGCAATTTATTTTTCACTCTTTGGTTCATTTATTTAGCAAATGTTTATTGACAATCCACACTATGCCAGGTCCTGTGCAAAGTGCTGGAAGTACAAAGATGAGTCAACAAGGCCCCTGTACACAAGGAGCTTATAGTCTAGTGTGAGAAACCAATGTATAAGTAAATAACTATAATGAATCTTATTAAGTGTTAGAATGTGAGTTTGAAGAGGGTTCTGGGACAATGGAAGAAAAGAGGGACTCTCCCTGAAGGCTTGATGAAAGTGTCCCAGAGAAGGCAATCTGGAGCTACATTTTATAATGTGAGTAGTATGGGAAATTGACCAAGCACAACCCATTCTAGAAAATGATGAGGAGCAACTCAGGCATCTAGAGTAGGGGAATGAAACAAAATGAAGTTGGATTCCAATTGCAAGTCACTTTTAAAGCAATACTGTAGGTTCTGGTAAGCAATGGAGAGTCCATGGAGGTTTTCCTATAAGCGAGTAATGTGATTCAATTACATTGGCAGGGTATGTCTGGTGACCATATGGAACATGGACCAAAGTGGAGGAGACAGATAACCAAGATGGAATTCAGGAGGTGGTTACGATACAATGAGACTTGGAACTAATGCAGGAGCAGTCAGGGTTAGAGAGAAAGGGGTCAGTCGTCACAAATGTGTTCCTGGGAGAGAATGTACAGGGCCTGATGAACAGTTGGATCTGGGCGATGAGAGGAGAGAGGAGCTGGAGTGCCTGGATTTCCAGCTTCGATTAGGGACTAGATGAATACAAGTACTTGGTAGCACACAACAGGTATAGATAAAATGTCTGCAATTGATTCCACACACCAAGACAGAAGATGTAAAAGAAGAATCAAGGAGGATTGGGTGTGTGTCTGTGTGTGTGTGGTGGAGCTGGGGGCAGAAAAGGTGATGCTCTAAAGTGTATCCAGTAGACAGGAAGAGCTTTGGGGAGAGTTCAGAACAGAAGTTATGTGTTGTATTTGTGTATTGTCCTCATACAGGAGGATGAAAATGGGTAAGATTGTCCAGGCATAGTGTGTACAGTGAGAAGAAAGGTGGTCTGGGGATAAATGTTTGGGAATACCAACAGATTATTTAAGAGTGGAAAGAGGGCTCAGAGGAAATAGGCAAAGAACCCAAGGGGGAATGACATTTTAAGGATGGCTCTTAAGCTCACCTTATTCCCATGAATACACCTACATAACAGCCAAATCAGTGCAACTAACTCAGAAAATGACCAAAGATGGGGAGAACAAACTTCCCAAAGTTAATTGTAGAGAGGAGGCCACATTGCGAAGGGTAAGAGGGGTGGAGATGCTGTCGGGAACCAACTTCCTGATGAGACTAACCACAAGCACCGAGAAGGTAGAGAAACAGACCCCACACCAGGCACCAGGGATCTGCACTGGGAAGACAAGTCCTTGTAGCTGCTGGCTTTGAAAATCACCAGGCATAACTTCACAAATTTTTACAATCAGTGGTGCTTAACTCCTGGTACTTTAAAAATTAGAAGACTTATCTCTGAAAGAGCCAGAGCATGATAGGATTGAGACCCTGCCCTTAAAGGGACAGCATAATAAACAGCCTCACAGAGATAAGGCATAGAGCCAGCAATTTGAAAACTGCCTGGGCTATATGTGAAGGAGATTTTTTTACTAATCTCAGGACATGTGCAGGAGGGGCAGAGATCTTTAGGAGAGGGCTCCAAGAATAAAAGACCTGGCAGGTGCCATTTCTTCCCTGCCCCCACCCCCACCCCAGCCTAAATGGCTGGACACTTTCGGAAATCAGTGTGAACACTTTCCACCTATCTTGCTAACACCACATGCCCTGCCCACCATGGTCTCCTGCAGATCCATCCCATCCAGCTCACCCCACTTGGCAGACATCCCTACAAAGTGGTTTCTGTTGCCCACACATCCTGCGAACAACCCTAGCTGAGACTGGGGCAGGCATATGATCTGGTTGGCAGTCCTGCCTAACAATGAGTGCCTCTTAGGGGACAATGCAAGGAGAGTGCCCTGCAGATGGGTGTGACCACAACCCTAGCAGATGGACTGAGGGCAGTCATCTGGTCTGACTGCTTGCACAACCCAACTATTAGCCCATGGCAACCCCAGACCAGCTCCTTAACTGCACAGGGAACACACCTTGCCCCACCCTTGTGCCTACACCAGGCAAAGTGTGTCACTGCAGCCAACTGGATGGAAAGCATACAGGGCTCAGTCATAATAGTAGGGTACACACAAGCCACATAGGAAATGTCCCTGAAGCACCTGGTTCTGATGAATAGGGCACATTGTGCCACAGGACCTCCTCTTCATCAGGCCACTATTTCAAGATCAGGAGATGTAGCTGACTTTCCCAATACACAGAAACAGGCATAGTGAGTTAGACAAAATGAGGAGACAGAGAAATGTGTCCCAAATGAAAGAACAAGACAAAACTACAGCAGAATAACTAAATGAAATGGAGATAAACCATATGCCTGATAAAGAATTCAAGTAATAGACTTGAGAAAAGAGCAGAGGACCTCAGAGAAAGAGAAGACATAAAAAAGAACCAATCAGAAATGAAGACTTCAATAACAAATTAAAAATACAATAGTGGGAATAAACAGTGATTATAGGAGGCAGAAAAATGGATCAGTAACCTGGAAGACAGAGTAATGGAGGACAACCAAGCTGAACAGCAAAAAGGAAAAAGAATAATGAAAAATGGGAATAGATTAAGGGAACTCAGCAACATCATCAAGTGTAATAACATTCATGTTACAGGGATCCCAGAAGAGGAAGAGAGAGAAAAGGGGACAGAATATTTATTTGAAGAAATAATAACTTCAAACTTCCCTGGTCTGGAGAAGGAAACCAATATCTAGATCTAGGAGGCACAGAGAGCCTGCAACAAAATCACCCTATGGAGGTCCACACCAAGACAAACAGTAATTAAAATGGCAAAAGGTGGTGATAAAGAGGCAATTTTAAAAGCAGAAAGAGAAAATAAAATAGTTACAAGGGAAATCCCATAAAGCTATCAGCTGAGTTTTCAGTAGAAACTGCAGGCCAGGAAGGGGCCTGATATATTCAAAGTACTGAAAGGAAAAAACCTGCAACCAAGAATACTCTACCCAGCAAGGGTATCATTCAGAATAGAAGAAGAGATAAAGAGTTTCCCAAACAAAAGTTAAAGGACTACATGACCACTAAGCTAGCCCTACAAGAAATGTTGAAGGGGACTCTTTGAATCGGAAGGAAAGACCATAAGCAGGAGTAAGAAAAGTAGAAAGTACAAAAGCAGTAAAATTAAGTGTATCTATAAATATCAGTCAGGGGATTAAAAAATGAAAGGATGTAAAATGTGTTACCATATATCATATTTTGGAAGAGGAGTAAATAGTGGGTTCAAACTTAAGCAACCATCAACTTAATATAGATCGGTATATGCATAAGATCTTATATATGGACCTAATAGGAACCACAAATCAAAAAACCTGTGATAGAAGAGAAAAGAATCCAAGTATATCCCTAAAGAAAGCCATCAAACCATAAGGGAAGAGAGCAAGAGAAGAAGAAACAGAGAAGAACTATAAAAACAATTGTAAAGCAAGTAACAAAATGGCAATAAGTACATATCTTTCAATAATTACTTTGAAGGTAAATGGACTAAAGGCTCCAATCAAAAGACATACTGTGACTGAATGGATAAAAAAGCAAGACTCATGTATATACTGCCTATAGGAAGCTCATTTCATATCTAAAGACACATGCAGTTTGAAAGCAAAGGGATATAAAAATATTTGCGATACAAGTGGAAGTGAAAAGAAAGCTGGGGTGGCAATACTTAGACAAAATAAACTGTAAAACAAAGACTAACAAAAAACAAAGACATTATTTAATGATAAAAGGAACAATCCAATAAGAAGATGTAACAGGGGCGCCTGGGTGGCTCAGTGGGTTAAAGCCTCTGCCTTCAGCTCGGGTCATGATCTCGGGGTCCTGGGATCGAGGCCTGCATTGAGCTCCCTGCTCAGCGGGAAGCCTGCTTCCTCCTGTCTCTCTGCCTGCCTTTCTGCCTACTTGTAATCTCTCTCTCTCTCTCTCTCTCTCAAATAAATAAATAAATAAATCTTAAAAAAAAAGATATAACAATTATAAATATCTATGCACCTAAGATACAGCACCCCAATATATAAAGCAACTATTAACAGACATAAAGGAAGGAATTGATAGTAATACAATAATAGTGAGGGACTTTAAGATCCCACTTATATCAATAAATAGATCATCCAAACAGAAAATCAGTAAGGAAACAGTGACTTTGAATGACACATTGGACCAGATGGACTTAACAGATATATTCAGAACATTCCATCCAAAAACAGGGGAATACACATTCTTTTCAAGTGCACATGGAACATTCTCCAGAATAAGTCACATGTTAGGTAACAAAACAAGTCTCAATTTTAAAAGACTGAAATCATATCATGCAAGTTTTCTGAGCACAACAGTATGAAACTAGAAATCAATCACAAGAAAAAATCTAGAAAGAACACAAATACATGGAAGTTAAAAAATATGCTACTAAACAGTGAATGGGCTAATTAAGAAATACAAGAGGAAATTTAAAAAAATACATGGAGATGAATGAATGAAAATAAAATCAAAACTGTCCAAAATCTTTGGTATGCAGCAAAAACTGTTCTAAGAAGGAAGATTATAGCAATATAGGCCATCTTAAGAGGCAAGGAAAATCTCAAGCAATCTAACACATAAAGAAGACCAAACAAAGCCCCAAGCCAGTAGAAGGAAGGAAATAATATAGATTTGAGCAGAAATAAATGAAATAGAGACTAAAAAACAATTAGATCAGTGAAACCAGGAGCTGATTTTTTGGAAAGCTGAACAAAATTGATATACCTTTAGCCGGATTCATTTAAAAAAAAAAGACTCAAAATCAGAGGTGATAGAGCAGGAGTAACGGCCATCATCACAGAAACACAAAGGATTGTAAGAGAATTAAGAACAACCAAGAAGAAATGGATAAACTCCCAGAAACATACAACTTTCCCAAAATGAATCATGAAGAAGTAGAAAACACGAAAAGACTGATTACTAGCAATGAAATGAATGAATAATCAAAAACTCCCAACAAACAAAAGTCCAGGACCAGATGGCTTCACAGGTGAATTCTACCCATAATTTAAAGAAGAGTTCATTCCAATTCTTAAACTATACAAAAAAATAGAAGAGGAAAGAAAATTTCCAAACTCATTCTATGAGGCCAGCAGTACCCTGATACCAAACCCAGATAAAAACACTACAAGAAAAGAAAATTATAGGCCAATGTCTTTGATGAACACGGATGCAAAAATCCTCAACAAAATGTTGGCAAACCAAATCCAACAACGTGTTTAAAATCATTCACTGTGATCAAGTGAGATTTATTCCAGGGATGCACGGGTGGTTTAGTATTTGCAAATCAATCAACGTGACACATCACATCAACAAGAAAAAGGTTAAAAAGACATATGATCATTTCAAAAGATGCAGAAAAAGTATTTGACAAAGTACAACATCCATTCATGAGAAAAACTCTCGACAAAGTAGGTTAAGAGGGAACATACCTCAACAAAATAAAGTCCAAGAACCCGCAGCTGATATCATTCTCTCATTCTCAATGGTGAAAAGCTGAGAGCATTTCCTCTAAGATCAGGAACAAGACAAGGATGTCCACTCTTGCCACTTTTATTCAACATAGTACTGGAAGTCCTAGCCACAGCAATCGGATGAGAAAAAGAAATAAAAGGTATCCAAATTGGAAAGGAAAAACGAAACTGTCACTGTTTTCAGATGACATGATACTATATACAGAAAACTCAAAAGACGCCACCAAAAATTAGTAGAACTGATAAATGAATTAAGTTGCAGGGTTCGAAATCAATATACAGAAATCTGTTGCATTCCTATACACTAATAATGAAGTACCAGAAAGAGAAATAAAACAATCCCATCTATAATTGCACTGAAAAGAATTAAATACCTAGGAATAAACTTTACCATGGAGGTGAGAGACCTATACTCTGAAAACTATAAAGCATTGATGAAATACATATATTCAGTTGAAGATGACACAAACAAATAGAAATATATTCCATGCTCATTGGATTGGAAGAATCAATGTTGTTAAAATGTTCTTACTACCCAAAGCAATGTACAGGTTTAATGCAATTCTTCTCAAAATACAAACAACATATTTCATAGAACTAGAACAAACAATCCTAAAGTTTGCCTGGAACCACAAAAGACCCCTAATAGCCAAAGTAAAACCTTGAAAAGAGAACAAAGCTGGAGGTATGTATCATAGTCCTAGATTTCAAGATATACTGCAAAGTTGTAGCAATTAAGAGTATGGTACTGGCACAAAAATAGACACATAGATCAATGGAACAGAATAGACAGCCCAGAAACAAACCCATTGGCTTATATTAAAAAAAAGAACAGAGCACATTAACCTAAAATTACCATATGATTCAGGAATTCCATAACTTTTATTTATTCAAAAGAAACTAAAACAGTAATTTGAAAAGATATATATGCCCGTATGTTTATTGTGACATTATTTATGAAAGCAAGATATGGAAGAAACCCAAGTGTCCATCTATAAGTGAATAGATTAAGAAGATGTGGTATATTTATACAATGAAATATTACTTGGCCATAAAAAAAGAATGAGATCTTCCCATTTGCAACAACAGAGGTGGATAAAGTTAGTTATCCTTTCTCTTTCCTGTATTGGTAATTTCTCCCATTCTGTATAAGACACATAGTAGGGTTTAGAAAGAACATGGGCTTTGGAGTCATTGTTAGTTTGACTTGGGAGTCAGTTGGCCCAGGGTTCAAACCTTAGGTCTATTACCTATTCCCTGAGTGACCTCTAGGCAACAGTTTCCTTCTACTGAAAAAAGGACATAGATATGCCCAATTTCCATAGTTGTGAAACTTACGGAAAGCCTTCTAGCACAATGCTTGTTATATAAAATTGTGGCCAAGTACTCTAAAGACAGTGTATCTTTACCTTGATTGATGGCGCTAACACAGGTGGTGGTGATGGGAACAGCTGTTCTGTTACTTCCTTTCTATTCATTCTCTCCTAAAAAAAAAAAAAAAAAAATCTTCCCTTTATCCCTAGCCTCCCTAGAAGAACTACCCCCATCTCTCCTATTCTCACCCAGGCCCCACATTATTAAATATTAATGTATTATTACCCTCTTCTCTCCAACTCTCAGATCCTATTCATTCCTCTACCACAAAACTAGAATGAAGTTGGTCTTGCCAAGGGGGCAAGGATATCCAAATTTTCAAACCACTGAACACTTTATAGTTCTTACTCTGCTGCATTTGGCCTTATAGATGCCTCCTCCCCACCTCCCCCAAATGCTAATCTGGTCTCACTGTGTCCTTCCTTAAGTTCCCTCAGTGGGTCCTCACTGCCTTCACCCCGCATGGGGTTCCTGCATAGCCTCACAGTCATGACTCATCCCCTTACTTTCTCTATGCCAACCACACTGATTCTTTCTTTCTTTTTATTTTAAATATTTCCATTTATTTATTTGATAACAAGAGAAAGAGAGCACAGGCAGGGGGAGCTGGAGAGGGAGAGGGAATAGCAGGCTCCCCACTGAGCAGGGAGCCAGACCTGGAACTCGATCCCAGGACTCTGGGATCATGACCTGAGCAGAAGGCAGATGCTTAACGATTGAGCCACCCAGGTGCCCTGATTTTTTCTTTTAAACAAACAAACAAACTTGCCACAGGACCTTTGTACATTTGATTTCCTGTACTTGGAACACCTTTCCTTTCCTTTTTCACCATAAAAAACTTCTGGCCTTTCAAATTTCATCTCTAACATTATTTTTTTTTTCAGAGAAACCCTCCTAAACCTTCTTATTGGGTCACATCTGATTCTAGCTTTTCACATCATCAATTACCTTTCCTTTATAGCTCTTACCATAGGTAATTTTTGCCCCTGTCTCCCACTAGACTGCCATCCTAGAAAGGGAAGGACCAAGATTATTTTTGCTCATTATTATCTTACTCCAACAACTAGCATGTTGCTTAGCACCTGGTAGGTGAACAATAAATATTTGTTTAATAAATGAATGGTTGTATAAATGAATGTGCATTTGTTAGTTGCCAACCATATTATGTGCCAGATTCTTTCATTAAATAGGAATAATATCAGATGATTTATAATATCCCTTCAAGCTTTTAGGGTATTTTTTGCATGAGGAAAAATTCATTTTTAGACTATTACTTCTTCATGCCAAATAGGTCTTCTTGTGCCAAGAGATTATGCCCTTGAATGTTAATTTATACTATTAACCTAGTTATGCAATTCTAGGCAACAAAGATGGGGTTTGACTTAGATAGACAAAAAGGATCCTTAAGTTATATTCAGAAAAAAATTTAGGGGCTCCCGGATGGCTCAGTTAGTTAAGTGTCTGCTTTCTGCTCAGGTCATGATCTCTGGGTCCTGGGATTGAGCCCAATGTTGGGCTCCTGGTGCAGTGGGGAGTCTCCTTCTCTTTTTTCTCTCTCTCTTCAAGTCAATAAAATCTTAAAAAAAAAATTAAATGAATAGTTTATAAAAGTAGATAATTCTTTGAAGAGGGGCTCCAGTTACTTGAAATGGCCTAAAAATAAGAAATACATGGCATGATATGAATTTAACTGTCATGAAACAAAAGAGAAACATTATAGCAGGTACCCTATGACCAACAACAACAGATTTGTTTTCACTGTCAGAAACTTTTTTTTTTTTAAGATTTAATTTATTGATTTGACAGAGAGAGAGAGACATCACAAGTAGGCAGAGAGGCAGGCAGAGGGAGAGGGGGAAGCAGGCTCCCAGCTGAACAGGGAGCCCGATGCAGGGCTCAATCCCAGGACCCTGAGACTATGACCTGAGCTGAAGGCAGAGGCTTAACCCATTGAGCCACCCAGGTGCCCCTCACTGTCAGAAACCTTAAAATTATGAATGGATCTGTCTCAATAGCCCCACTTTTTCTTAAAGGCACAAGAGAATATTTTTAGACTATGTCTTGACAGGACATTTTTTTTTAGGAGGGAAGGGCAGTGGGAGAGGAAGAGAGAGAATCCTAAACAGGCTTCATGCCCAGCACAGGGCTTGATGCAGGGCTCCATCTCACAATCCTAAGATCATGACCTGAACCAAAATTAAGAGTCAGATGCTTAAATGGCGGCACCCTTGATAGGCCATTTCTGAGAATTACAGATACACATATTAGCAGTTCCATCACTTGGTGAAGAAGGATCTATTTTATTCTTTGCAGGATCAAAGAAACATCTAGTACAGTGGAAATGTATATGTAGGTACTTAATAAACATTATCTTTTGAGCTCTTTGCAGTCCATTCTGCTTTTAAAGGGATGGATTGATCTCACTTTAGGTATTCAGTACTTAAAGGTATCAGTACTGAACCTAACATAAAGTAATTTATGGCCTTGAATTGCTTATTCCATGTCTCTGCGTCTTTCTACCACTTCATCCCAGAACTTTGTATGCTGTTCAGATCCTGTCTTTCTTGACTGATGAGTTTGCAGCTTTTCAAAGTAGTATTATGGAGTAAATCAGTTGTAGCTCCCAGTTATGTAAATGAATAGTGACCTCTCTTTTTCTTTAAGTAACAAAAGTTCTCCATCATAGGTATTATAATCTTAAAGATAATTATAGCTTTAATCTTCAATTTTTTTTTAAACAAACCATGATATAGTCTTTTTCACTTTCTACCTTTCTACTTTTCTTATAATCTTTATGTTTTTAGCCTCTGGCTTTGCTGGAGCTACCTTCTATAATATCTGTCGAAAATGTCCTGCAGGAAGAGCAGTGTCTTTCCTAAGGATCCTGAGGATGCCCAAGGTGGGAGTTGGGGAATGGGCTAGGTGTTTCCAGCTCCAAGGGAATGAGAGGTTCCCAGTCCCTGCACCATGTGAACATGCAACCCTCCTCATGACTTTGCCTCTGACTGCTTCTCTCTGTGCATACAGCTTTGCCTCCAGCCCCTTCCCTGTCATTTTCCAAAGCCCAGTACGGCAAAGCTGCTGTTGGGGAATCCAGAGGGGGGATCACAGCAGGGCATCTGGGGGATGGCTTTTCCTCAGGCTCCACTGCCTCCATTCAGTCCCTTGCTCTACCAAGATAATTTCTACAACCTCCTTTTCTGTTGTGAGGTCTCCGGGTCTCTCATCCAGTCTCTCAAGAGGTGCCATCTGAAAAAGGGAGAGGTTCAGTTCTGGCCTTCTTCCTCGGTTCTGGGCCAAACTTAACATATCTAAGAAGGCCCATTAACAAGCTCCACCAAAGGCAAACACAGAATTGATAGATTTGGAAAAATTGGGGGCAGTATTCCTCGGCATAGGCCAAATCTAATTTGTAAACAGCCTGCCCATATCTGCCGCACATGCTGTCCTGTTCCTGCCAAGAATTCCTCAAGGAAGGAATCCTGGTTTCTTTTTTCTTTTATGTTAAAATGACAGTGATGATATTATTATCATGTTGTTATCAATAACCTAAAAATACAAAATCTTGTGGAATACTGATTTGACATGTTGAAATTAAAAATAGAAATTTTCTTATAATTTCTTTTCCATCTTGAGTCTGAATGCTTCTGCTAAAGTGTATGGTACTCCTGATACTTGCCAGCAGGGCTTTTCAAATCTTTTTGGTATTCCATCTCTGTTTTTTATTTATAAGTAGAAATATTTGAAATATGTGAAACTATACACCATGCGCATGGAGATAGAAATGAAATGCATTATCTCATGGGACACTCGGGATGGTGGAGGAGAGAGAATGAATGTTAAAGCATGTTCTTTAGACCTTAAGAGGGGGAATCTAGGTCAGAAATATCAGAGAAAATGTACTGACAGACCATGCCTTTGGAATGAGAAAGATTTGGGGTCCAATATCTGTTCTGTCTGTAATTAGCTGGGCAAGTCACCTTGGACAACTCTCTCTGTACCTAAGTTTCCTCATTTATAACATAGGGATTGTAATACTTCTGATAGTTATAAGGAGGATTAAATATACTGGGAATGTGTCTGGTATGTGACAAGTGTTCCATAAATACCAGGATCCTTCCGTTCTCCCTTCTTCTTCCTTCCAAGGTAGGGTGCTACAGCAGTCCCAAAACACAAAATTCTATAACTTAGAAACTCTTATAATTGAGTAAAATTTTTTTATAGAAAGGGGTACACACACACACACACACACACACGTATGGTTTTTTTTAACAGTGAGAGGATAAAGTAATTCAAAATGTTTTCTCTTTAAGGAATGGGAGAGAATATAGTGGAAAAGAAAGAGAAACCAGGCTTTGAATATCCTTGTTTCATTTATTTGACTTTGAAACTGTGAAAATATTTTATATACTTATAAAACAAGATTAAAAATCTCATTCGCAGAATGAGAACTCTCCTCGTTCTGAGAGTCATTCTAGCAAATTTTTGAACCTGACGGTGTGGAGGGAGAGGAGAGGTCATGGGAACCCCTGAATACATATTCACATAGAATCCTAGCTTTTTTAAAGCCTGTCAGTTACAGCTGGAAATAAATCGTGGTAACATAGATCAAAGTGGAATCTATGAAAAGGAAGAGACCATGCTGCTATTGTCTGGGTTTTGGGGTTTTTTTTCCATTTACATTTTCTTTGCTTTGCTGGGTAGTGTTTGGTTTATCTAGTTATACTTCATAAGTTAACTTATTCATTTGTTTTCTTCTTCTAAACAAATGTGTATCTTATAAATCTAAAAAGAAAAATAATAAAAACTGAAAAAAACAATCCCTAGACAGGAGGAGGAAGCAAAACAAAATTAACCTTACTGTGTAATCAGTTGTTGGCAGAAAGGAACTATAGTAAGTGAATTTAAACCTGGTAATTGGACAATACATACCTTGTGAGATATATCCTAAGCAAAAGAGAGAACAACATTTTTTTATAAATAGTTTGCAAGAGTCATACTATTCACCTGAGACTGTTATGTGTGTATTATGGGACAAAGCAAATGAATAATTATGTGGCATTCCAAATTCTAAATTCTCAGCTTCAGAGATGTAAGAGATTAAGTAAAATGCTTACAAATTTAAATTAGAAGTATCAGTTGAATTAATGAGGAATTTTATCTTCAAAGATTTTTCCAACTTTGTCCACTTACAAGGCCTAGAAACAGTAGCTAACCTGTTAGCAAATGAACACCTTCAGTGCCCAGATTGTTGTTTATAAATATCATTTCCCACTAGAGGGAACATTGGCCCCTTGTAGAAATGTCTGAATCCAAGTCTGGGGTAGGCAATGTATAAGACAAGCCTAGAATATCTTTTTTTTCTTTTTTTAAAGATTTTATTTATTTATTTATTTCACGGAGGTAGAGAGATCACAAGGAGGCAGAGAGGTGGGGGGGGGGGGAAGCAGGCTCCCCGCTGAGCAGGGAGCCCGATGCGGCCCTCGATCCCAGGACCCTGAGATCATGACCTGAGCCGAAAGCAGAGGCTTTAACCCACTGAGCCACCCAGGTGCCCCTAGAATATCTTTTTATATCAGACAGAAAGGAAGTGTGTTGTGGGACAAAATATATATACATAGATCTGGCCATTGTATCTGGTTCCTGGCACAAATCTGCTAAAACCTTTGCAATTTCTTGATAGGAGTGTCTTTTGTTATTCAGAGTAAGTTCCTTTCAACCACATCAGAGTTTATGCTAATGAGCTGATTCTTTGTTTGTCTCCTTGATAGAACTGGGATGGTGGCTGATTGCCAGAGGAACAGAGCACAAGATTGGAGGGTTGGCACTTTCAACCCCACCTCCTTCTGACCTCCAAGGAGAGGAAGGTGGATGGAGGTTGTGTTCTTTCTTCAAGGGATAATGATTTAATCAGTGTTGCCCACATAATGAAATGTAGATAGAAATGGAAAGAATGAGGGTAAGGGAGCTACTGGTTTGGGAGGATGGCTTGCCCATGGAGGACTTGAAAGCACTGTCCCCTTCCCCCTGTGCCCTATTTATCTCTTTATTTGGCCATTCATTTGTATCTGGCTGATAATAAATTATCATTGTACACACAGTGCTTTCCTCATTCTGAGAGTCATTCTAGCAAATTTTTGAACCTGACGGTGTGGAGGGAGAGGTCATGGGAACCCCTGAATACATAGTCAGCTGGGCAGAAGTTTGGATAGTCTGGGGACCCCATTCGCAGCTAGCATTTGAAGTGGGGGCAGTCTCCTGGGACTGAGCTCTTAACTGTGGGGTCTGCACTAGCTGTGGGTAGTGTCAGAATTGAATAAAACTGTAGGACACTCAGTTGGTGCCAGACAATTGGAGAACTGTTGTTGGAAAAGCAAAGAGGGGCTATCAACTCCTGGGCTACATTGAAGAGATTGCTACTAGATAGATATGGTAATTTAAGTATTAAAAAGAATAATGACTGCAAGTATGCTGAACTCTTAGTTCATAATTATTGTAGAAAAAAAATTTGCTCCCCATTGGAGGATGCTAGAAAACTACCCCATTATTTTAAAAACTGTTTTTAAAAAAATGGAGCATTTATCTGGACTTTCCTACATAAATTGTATGACTATGTAACCAAATAGAAGCATTGTAATTAAAAAATGAAGAAGAAATGATAAAATTAGAATATCCCTACAATGTAACTCCCAATGAGTTAGTGGATCTAGGCATTCCATTCCACATCACAGATGGCTAACATCACAAAAAGAGAGACACTCAGAAATTATATAATTCTTAGTGGAAGAACTTAACACCACTTACAAAATATTCTTGCCAAAAGAATTGAAGTTGAATCTGATCAGGACTTTAGATCCAACTAGAATTTACAGGAAATACAGGTAATACTTTGTTAAGCTATACCATGGGGATGCAGTCGACAAGATCCCGACTTTGGGAACTGTAGGATTATAACTCTATTTCTCCCGCAAATAAATTCAAGGGGAGAAAAAAGAAAGAGACCTAAAAGACATATACTAATCAATTGCATTGTGGACCTTATTTGGATCTTAATCCAAAAGAACAATCTGTTAAAACCAAATGAACATAGAAGTCATTTATGACGTTATGAGACAGAAATCTAAGTGCAGGTTTCATTTTCTGGAAAATGTTACACTCTGTAACAATGATTACCATGAAGGAAATTTACTGGAGAGCGCTCCTGGGATCAACGCCTATAGGGGAAGGAAAAGCCCCAGGATTGGATGGAGGAAGAAGTTGGGCTCTGTTGTAGTTACGGCAAGGCCTCTGCTATGCCCGCAGCGAAGCACTGAGCTGGGGTGGCTCCTCAAAGTAATGCCAAGTTGGGGTATTTGTCTTTCTCTGACTTATTTCACTTAACCTTATACCCTCTAGATCCAGCCATATTGTTGGAAATGGCAAGAGCTCATTCTTTTTTATGGCTGAGTAATATTCCATTGTGTAGACATACACTACATCTTCTTTATCCATTCATCTGTTGATGGATACTTGGGTTGCTTCCATATCTTGGCTATTGTAAATAATGTTGCAGTAAATACAGGGTTGTATGTATTTTTTCAAATTAGTTTTTTGTTTGTTTTCTTTGGGTAAATAACCAGTAGTAGAAAGACTGGATTGCATGATAATTCCATTTTTAATTCTTTGAGGAAACTCCATACTGTTTTCCACAGTGGCTGTACCAGTTTGCATTCCCACCAACAGTGAGTGCACAGGGTTCCCTTTTCTCCACATCCTAACCACACTTGTTATTTCTTGTGTTTTTGATTTTAGCCATTCTGACAGATGTAAGGTGATATCTCACTGTGGTTTTGATTTGGATTTCCCCAATGATTATTGATTTACACTATACACATCTTTTCATATGCCTGTTGGCCATCTGTATGTCTTCTTTGGAAAAATGTCTATTCAGTTTCTCTGCTCATTTTTAAATTGGGCTATTTGGGGTTTTTTGGTGTTGAGTTGCAGAAGTTCTTTATATATTTTGGGTATTAATCCCTTTTTGGGTATATCATTTGTGAATATCTTTTTCCATCCAGTAGGTTGCTTTTTCATTTTGTTCATGGTTTTCTTCACCGTGCAAAAGCTTTTAATTTTGGTGTAATCCTAATAGTTTATTTTCTGCTTTTGTTTCCCATGCCTCAGGAGGCATCCCTAGAAATATGTTGCTAAGGCTGATACCCAAGACACTACTGCTTGTGTTTTCTTCTAGGAATTTTATGGTTTTAGGTGTTACATTTTGGGTTTATTTTTGTGTATAGTATAAAAAAAAGTGGTCTAGTTTCATTCATTTCTTCACTTCACTCACTCATTCATTCATTTTGCATGTAGCTATCCAGTTTTCCCAGCACCATTTATTGAAGAGACTGCCTTTTCCCCATTCTATATTTGTGCCTCCTCTGTCATAGATTAATTGGTCATGTAAGTGTGGGTTTATTTCCAGACTCTCTATTCTGTTTCATAGATCTATTTTTGTGCCAGTACCATACTGTTTTGATCACTACAGCTTTGTAGTATTTCTTAAAATGTGGGATTCTGATACCTCTAGATTTGTTCTTCTTTCTCAAGACTGCTTTGGCTACTTGGGGTCTTCTCTGGTTCAAATTTTAGGATTATTTTTTCTAGTTCTGTGAAAAACGTTGTTTGTATTTTGAGAGGGATTACATTAAATCTATAGATTGCCTTGGATAGTATGGACATTTTAACAATATTGATTCTCCCAGTTAATAAGCATAGGATATCTTTTGTCTGTGTCATCTGCAGTTTTTTTCGTCAGTGTTTTATAGCGTTCAGAATATAAGTCACTCACCTTCTTGGTTAAGTTTTTTCGTAGGTATTTTCTTCTTTTTGGTGCAATTATAAATGGGATTGATATCTTGATTTCCTTTAGAAATTACTTTTAATTTTCCTTTAGAAAATGATTTTATTATGGCTATGTTTTAAAAATGAGTCCTTATCTTTTAGAAATAGAGACTGACAAATTTACTAATGAAATTATATTATGGATGGGATTTACTCCAAAATAGTATCAGTACAGAGAGAGCGGATGTGGGAACGTAAATGAAACATGAGTTGATAATTGTTGAAGGTGGGTGTGAGTGTTTGAGCTTTGTTATACCTTTTCTCAACTTTTGTGTATTTTGACTTTTTTCATTAATAAAAAATATAGAAAAGGGAGCTGGAATCAAAAAATTAGTTATAAAACAAATATGTGAGTTGATATGGTATAACATGACATTTTTATGAACAGGATTAATGTTTGTCTTAATATACTTATTCCTTTCTGTGTAATATGCTAATAATTAGGGATCCATATTATATTTTAATTTTACAAAGAAAATGGTAAGAAAAAAATAACAGGAGAGGGATGAATTAGGTTTGAATAAGGGACAAATGCCCTAGGAAATAAAAGGTTATTAAGTATCAGATTACCAGAAAAGACTATTGTGGGCATCTTAAAAATGGAGCAGACATGCATCCTTCTGAGAAGACTCAAGTCTAATCTGACGGGAGGCAATCAGGGGAATTGTAGCCCTCTGAATGTCTTTCATGTTGTAGAATGTAGCTGGATTTTTCTTTTTTTCCTTTCAACCCAGGGTAATTATTTTTTCCCTTCAAAGGGAAAAGTGGCTTTTATGTGTCCCATGAACAAAAGACAGTTTTTGTTCTTGGTAATGAAATATTCGTATATCTAGTTTAAAAACGTATGATAAATAAAGCCAGGTTAAAAATAGCAGAACATTAATGTCAAAATGTTTTTGTTTTTTTAAATGAAAATTCTTACATATAGCGTATTTCCTGACTGTGCTGTTTCTAATTTCTGTTTTAGTTTCTGCTCATTGTTAGGAGAAAGGGATCATAATAGCTGCAGATAATGTTACCCGAGCTCTGTTCTATTATTCTGATTCAGCAGGAAGATTGTGTGTGTGTGTGTGTGTGTGTGTGTGTGTGTGAGAGAGAGAGAGAGAGAGAGAGAGAGAGAGAGAGAGAAAGGGAGGGAGAGAGAAAGAGACTGAAAAGCATTTAGGAAAAAAAAACTTAAATTGAGTTTATAATCCACATAAATGTTTCAATGGCATGATAAGGTAGATTTGTGGATACCATGTGCATCATTAATAATTGGAAAATATGCCACATTGCCCATGCTTCATGCCATTCTGTGTGGGGGACTTGTCTTCTCACTAAAAGGATAAAAGAACATCTGTTCCCTGGCAGCTTCTCCCTCCCTGGGGCCTAATTTGGCCCTCTCTATTTGGACCAGATTCCTCCCCAAATGGGATGTGGGCCTTGCATCCTCTAATTAATCTTGCTGTATTTCTTGCTCTTTGCATGGCTACTTTTCTTGTAACCTTCACTTTGGGTCCTTGCTTCAGATGTTATGCCAAGATAAGTTGAGAGAACCTATTGGTAGGCCAGGAGAAAATCCAAAGGTCTCATGGGCTTTCTGAAACATTAAGGTTTTAGACAGTGCTAAGTAGAGTAAAAGCAGAATATTAATGCTAATGCTCTAGAAATCTCCACTGAACCAAGCATTTCTAATATTTCACTGCCATTATTATGAATACCTTGGTCATTCATTAATGGGGAGGTTTGTTCTCCTCACAGCACGGATATGAGAGACACCCTATTACTGCAAGAGGCTCCTGACCCAGAACTGGGAAGAAAGTACTGCGTTGGCAGCATTGTCCGGTTTCGGGGGTGCTCATGCCACTCTGTTACTTCTTGTCCTACTTCAGTTCTTTGCTCTCCTCTCTGCCATTTTCCCCACTTCCCCATTTCTAGCTTTACCCTCCTAATGCCTGCCATTTTCCCCATTTCCGCATTTCCCCATTTCTGCTTACCCACTTGCTTCTGTCACATCGTTCTTTCCCTACCATGCTTCACTCACCTATGAGGGGGCCCAAGGCCCAAGTGTGAAGTTAAAGGATTCCTTTTAGACCCCATTTCTCTCCCCTTTATTCCATTCCCCTCCTCACTGTCAAGGGTGCTTTCCTAACCTCCCCCATTACAGCCTCCTGGGAGCAGAGGGGCTGCTGCACTCAGGGAAACACTGAGATAGAAATAACAGGACTAAGCTCTCCCTCGGTGGTATCTGCATTTTAATAATTGTCCCATTGCTCCCATTTTCACTCTGTACCCTCCTCTTCATTATCTATCATTTTTGCTTTTCCTTTTCTTCCTGTTCCCTTCCGATTGCTTTGGTATCACCAGCTTCCCCAACTCTTTGTACCAAGTACCTTCAGTAGTACTTTCTTCTCACTTTTGCCCACCATGTGCTCCTAGTACTTCTTTGCTGGCAACTCCACGGCTGCTAGAGTGCAGGGTAGCCCATCAACTCTCGAACATGGCTTTCTTGGCATCCTAATGCCTGTCAGCTTTTAAAAATTTGTGTCTGAGTAAAAGGAATAATAGTTTTCTTATTTTTCCAGCTTGTTTTCTAGGTACGTAGAACTCCCAAATCAACAACAATGAATTAATGAGCTTGCAGTAGAATTAGATGAGTTGAGGCAATTATGGGCCACAGTGATCTAAAGAGAACAAGAGATGCATCACTTAGGATCTTTGTTTGTAAGAAAAAAGAGGTACTTTCTGGCTAACGTAGGAGAAAGGAATTTATTGAAAGAATCTGGGGTAGCTCAAAGGAAAAGCTAAACAAAGAGTCCTTACCCCAGGGTTAAGCACAGGGGAAGCTCTGGCGGTCGGGGCAGCAGGAACTAAGGTACAGGCTCCTTGTGGCACTGTGGCCTGATAAAATACCGCTGCCACTTTCCCCAGTCTCTGATTTACTCTGCTCAAGATACAAACACCAAAGCAAGAGAATATGATGAGCCAAACTTGGGGGATAGGCTCATTTTTTCACTGGTGAGAGGTGAGGCAGTGGCAGGATGGGGTGTTTAGGCCCCTTGATAGAAGCCTAAGCAGTAGGTATCCAGAAGCAGAGGGGAGTTCTCCAAAATAAAATCATGATGCTATTCTCCAAAGAAGAGGTGCTGGATGCAAAGTGGGCAAAATCCCCAGTGGCCCCCCGAGTTGAGAAATAAGTAGATTCAAATGAGGACATTCATTCATTTTTTTAAAAAGATTTATTTATTTATTTTAGAGAAAGAGAGAGCATGTGTGCACCTACAGGGGGAGGGGGAGAGGGAGAGAATCTTCAAGCGGACTCCCCACTGAGTGCAGAGCTCAGTAGATGGCGGTGGGGGAGGGGAGTTGCTGATCTCCCAACCCATGAGATCATGACCTGAGCCAAAAACTAAGAGTCGGAGGCTCAACTGACTGAGCCATCCAAGCATCCCAGGAGATTCATTCATTTTTAAAAATGAGTTTCTGTCTAGAGAGAGTAGTGCTGTACCCCCCTTTTTTAAAACACAGCAAGCCAAGACATTAGGGTTCACATTCAAGGTCAGGCAGTCAAGAAAATTCACTGTTTAGGAACAGCAAACATGATATAACCCGATGAGTCAGTATATGTTATGTCCTTTCTGTATACTAATTCACTCCCCACAACAACCCAAAGAGGTAGGCATTATTATCAATCTCATTTTACAGAGGAGAAAACTGAAGCCCAGAGAAGTTAAGTAACTTACCCAAGACTACACAGCTGGTGCCATATGTAACAAAGTACGAACTCAAACCCAAGCAGTGTGGGTCAGGCTGTGCTCTTATCCATCAAGCCATCCATCTCTGAAACTTCAGATAACAAAATACACTCCTATAACAAAATATTTAAAGAAAATGTGGGGGCACCTGGGTGGCTCAGTGGGTTAAAGCCTCTGCTTTCGGCTCAGGTCATGATCTCAGGGTCCTGGGATCGAGGCCCTCATCGGGCTCCCTGCTCAGCGGGAAGCCTGCTTCCCCCTCTCTCTCTCTCTCTGCCTGCTTCTCTGCCTCTGTGTGATCTCTCTCCCTCTGTGAAATAAATAAATAAAATCTTAAAAAAAAAAAAAAGAAAATGTGGGACTCTGATAATCTCTCCTGTGTTTGGAGGAGGGAACAATGACACAGACATTTTAAATGATAGTTAATCATCCCTCTCACATGGACCCAACTTGAGGATTTTATCAATAAACACCTGTTTCTATCAAAACAGAACACACCAAGACAGAAGTCACTAGTGTACGAAGACACATCCTCACGTCCTGGGAAGCCAGCTTCGTGGTTTTATTTCCTAAGGGCAGTTATTCGAAAGTATGGCTGTTTTATTTTTAGTTTCCTTCAGATTATACCCCAGAGCACATCTCTTCACTGTCTCTCCCAGACACTCCTCTGCTTTTCAAAAAGAGAAACACTGAACCTTCTCTCCTCCACACTAAAAGGCCTTTGTCCGAAACCACACATGTCGATTTTAAACAGAAAATAATATTAAAGCACAGAGCTTCCTTTATGTGCTCCATGCAGCTCTCTGAGTGCCTGTGTCTCTGGATTTATGATGTGCTCTACACTTTCCACATGCTCAGTGCTGTTTTCCCACATTTGAAGGAGAAATGATCAAGAGATTTGTGCTGGAGTAAATTTATTCTGTCTTGAGCTTGGTGAAGGTTCCAAATTCACCACAGCATGGAAAATATAAATGCTGTAAGCATCGTGCTTCCTTCCCAGACACTGCAGACAGGCAAACAGTGGGCCCACGGCAGACATGAACGTTGCATTCTTGTAATCACTCCCCTGCTCAGAGCTGCTTTGGCTTTTCTGAATCGAGTGACAGAAACCTGACCAGATTTCATGACCCTACCACTGGGTTTCACGTTGGGGAAAAACATCTTCCGTGTCCTCCATAACTCCTGGGGGATGAGAGAACCATGAGTTTTGGGGTGTCCGAACGCTGAGCTGGGGACTTGCCCTGGGTCTCGGGACAGGACACTGGAATGAGCCATCGAGGAGTATGTGAGGTAGAAGTTCACTTCACATACGCTTCAAGAAATTAAACTATTTGGGAATCAAAGACACAGATTAGGGAATATAGTCAATGATGTCATAATAGCGTTGTGTGGTGACAGATGGTAGTGACACTTGTGGTGTAGAGAGATGGTGAATCACTCTGCTGTATACCTGAGACTAATGTCACATTGTGTCAATGATACTCAAATAAAAAAATTTTTTTTAAAGAAATTAAACCAGTGACTCTCAGTCATAATCCTAGAGATATATGGCATTCTATTTAAAAATGAGAAGCTTTGGCAAAGGGAGCAGAAGCGTGGAATCCTGAGATTTCTTCCCAGTGTGTCAGGGTGCCTCAGTGTTCCTGCTGACCTCCATATGTCAAGTAACTGTTCACCTGCTCCTGTCATGTCAGAAGCCTTCCTTATCTACTTGACTTGATCCAGAGGAGATCAGTCATGGGGTTGAGTGGGACAGTAATAGACCTTCAGGTTTGGGCCAGGGTATTACCCACCTCATTGTTTGAGTCAGGCCACTCACCATTACAAAGCAGCTGTATTATATGAATTTGGTTAGGTCAGATAGTCCCAGTTTTTAAGCCCCTCGTGTTTTGCTGCTTTTCTTCCTGTCCCCTTACTATAAAAACCACACATTTCATAGTTTGTTCAGTGTCCTAACTGGCAGGACAACAGGGCAAGGGCAGACAATATTCTGCCTTTTGGTGATACGCTGGGCAAGACCAAGGATACCTTTCATCTAAAAGGAGGGACGAATGACAGGGCGGCACTAAAAATCAAGGGAGGAAGATATGGACTATCAAGAAGAGGTGCCAAAACCATTGATTATCCTTGTGGAAAAAAGAATATAGGACCTTTGCTTACTACCATATTAAAATCTCAATTCCAGGCTTACTAAAGACCTAAATGGGAAAAATCAAAACTTTGAAGCTTCTAGATAAAGTATAATGTTCCATAAAGAAATGTTCCATAAAGAAATACTTTCTTTATAGAGGATACAAAAACTGCACACCAAAATTAGAAAGTTAGAAAGTTTGACTATATTGAACTTAAAATTTCTGTAAGACAAAGCAAAGATACATAACCTAATTGAGAAGATGAGCCCAGGGAAGATATTTGCTAACGACACAAACACACATACGTACGTAAATAAAAGCAGAGACCTTTCATGCATCCCTGACCTGGATCCTGTATCTCTCTCCTCACGTTCTTTTCTCCAGCCAGACTAGCCTCCTTGGGGTTTCTAGAACCCAAGAAGCACTTTCCTACTTCAGGGCCTTTGCTCTAGCTGTTTCCACTGCCTGGAATGCCAGTGCCCCAGATAACCACTTGGCTAATTATCCTCACTCTTTTTAAGTCTTTGCTCCCTTTCTCAGGCCTATCCTGAGCATCCTGTTTATCTCAGCAAACTGCCCTGTCCTCCTACTCCCAATCCTCTCACTCTGCTTCTTTATTCCATAGCACTCATCTCTTTTCACAACTATGGCCCCTATTTACGTGTTGTGCTTAATACAGATTTTCCACCTTTCCTTCCATTAGCGTCAAAGCTCGTGGGGGCAGGGATCATTCCCTTTTTTGTTTACTGGTGTATCCCAAGTTCTTTGAATAGCAACTGGCATAACCACTCAAAATATTTGTAGGAACTCAGAAATATTGGAATAAGTGAATGAATCTCCACTATTGGAAATCAGAGCTTACCCATCATTGTGTCACAATACTCTGATGGACTACCAGTGGGTTAGAGACATGCTGAGATGTTGACACCCTCAGCCCTTGAGGCAGCTGGCCAGAGTCTGGGGCAGCAGAAGACCTGGACAGCTGTGTCTTATTGTAGGTGGCCTGCTCTGTTTATTTCAGTGTCCCTCATAATATTGACAACTTTTGATGTGCCAGGACATTTAAAAGTTCAGGAGATACTGCAATGGCTAAGCTGTGCCTTGCCTTGTAAAAATAGACACATTGTCCACTTTCACCTTGTTAGGTGAAACGCTTGGGTTTCTCCCTAGAAGTGCTTCTGTATCTCCACGTCCATGTCTGTTGTAGATCAAAGAAATGTTTTTTTAAAACAGATGATTTCATGCCATTAACTGCATATTTTAGAACATAAAGAATGTATGTTAAGTGAGTAAAAGAATTAATATGTAACAAAGGTGTGGGGGAAATATTTAAAATGTTAAATTTATTGGTGTTGTGGAGAGCAGTGGTGAGAAAATCAGGTCTGAAAGGTGGTGTGAATAAATTTAGCCCTAAATGTTTATGCCTGGCTGCTCTAATGGAGGTTCCTTAAGAGGGAAAAAGTATGGTTAGGGGAGAAGGGCAGATAATGGAAGATTTTCCTTACAAAGACATCAAAGTCTAGAGATCTGCTTCCCAAAATAATTCTCCTGGGCCTCTTATTTATCACAAAGAAAACTCTTAGCATCCACTCTAGGTTTATCCTAACCTGAGTATAATGAGGAAGGTCATAGTACTAGATTTTTCTGTACTAGGTTTCTGAAAAAACAGTATCATGGGGCAATAGGTAAGGTGTTGGCTGCTGGGTGAGTGGGTGTTCAACCAGAGCTGTAAAGGGCTGACAGGCAATGAGCGAGAGATGGAGAATCAAGACCAAAAGAGCCAGAGGAAGCCTGGGAGGAAAGCTCAGGGCCAGACAAGGCTGTTGGCTGGATTTGGGAGTGCCCGGAATCTGGCAAGCACAACAGATCTTGGAGCCAAGAGTTAGGCAGAAGCCAGGAAACTCTGGGTTCATGAGGTGAAGGCTAAATGGGGTAGGGAGCAAGAGTCAGGAACAAGGCAGCAGGAACCAGCAGCAGGGATGTCTTGAAACCAAGACAACTACTTCTGCCAAGAAGTCTCAGGTTTGCCTCTTGCCAAGGCAAAATGCAGCATCTGGAACAGTGCTCCCAGGCCTACAGGTGGGAGCAGAGTGAAGAGGATAGCATGGCTCAATGGCCAGGATGGAACTATATCCAAGGGAAGGTTCTGGCATTCAGACTCTCTCTCTGAGAAGTCATCTCCCTTCTCCTTTTTCTAGATTTTATGTGGCATGGAAGGGTGAGCGTTATATGTTCTGTGACAACCTGTTAGGAATTTTTAGGACAGTCGTTAATTTCAAGTATCCCATCCTTGGAATGCTGGCCCCATGTTGGTTCCTCCTCTGACATCTCTCATGTTACCCTGGTCCCTTTGAACCTCACTTTTGACTTAGAAACTTTGGGACACACACACCAGTAAGCCAAACATAATGCATGATCTCTAATGTCCCTTTAATAGTGGGGTATGCCTAGGGGAGTCATGACTGTCAACTCTGAGGACTTAAGGAAACATTGGTAGTGTGTGAGTGGGGGGAGTTCAGGATGGGACACACCCAGGATCTGACCATCACTCAAAGGGCCTAGGTTCTCTATTTGTGATTTTAGGAATCAATGCTCATCAGTTTTTGTAATGAATATGGTTTCTTCCTCCATCCATCCAACTAACATTTACTGAATGCTTGCCATATGACAGACCTGTGCTTTTCCCTACCAGTGTTAACCTGACTCTCTTGGACAAGCCTGCATTTTTGTACTGTACCATTGAACTCCCTTTCCCTTTAGCTGACACTTAGCTCTCTGAATGGAGTTTGCTAGAGCTTTATGTTACTCTTATCTCCTGCAGGGTTTTGCTGGTATCTGCATTTCTAATCACGAGGCAGGCATCTAGAAGATGGCTAGCCTTCTGCATGGCTTTTTTCTAGTACATATTCCAGAGCAAGAAGGCATTTGCAAGGAAGACAGAAACTCAAGAACTGAACAAGGTAGCCTGTTCTCCAGCCCCAAAGACATTAGGACTTGGTATTCTAAGCCCTGTGAGCCATGCGGGCATACACTACTTAGGTGACGTGATTGGACCCTGGGGACAGATGTGTCAGATCAAGTAGGTCTGATCTGTCAAAAGATAAAGAGAGAGAAGAGACAGTAATAAAGATGGTGATAATTTGGAAGTCATGGTAGCATAATTATCAGGGAGAATGCAGACTTGAAAGTCAAGAAGACACAAGTTCAAATAACAGTGGTTACACTATCAAATCCTGACCAAGTTCACTTAACATTTAGGTCTTAATATCTTTTATAAAAATAAGGAGACCTACCTCACGGTGAGGGTTGCTTTGAAGATTAAATTAACAAGGTCATGTATTTGAAGTGCCTGGAGGATGAGTTGTGTGGTCATGACACAAAGTTGGTGGTTACTAAAGGGCAGGTCGTAATTGGCATAACTGCCTGTATTGAGCACCTATGATGCTCTAGACTGTCACTGCACAGTAATGTTTACTGCCACCTAGGGGGTAAGACTTACCCCCATTTTAGAACTGAGGACCCTGTGGCTTAGCAAAATGATCGGAATTACTCGGGGTCACACAATAAGAGAAAACTGGGCCAGGAAAGTGAGTAAAGGAGACGCAAATGAACATTTGTGGAACACGGTACGAAATACTGTACCAGATGCATTATGAGCATTAACTCATTGAATTATCATAATAATCCTAGGAGGTAGGTGTTCCAATCCCATTTTACATGAGGAAATTGCAATTTTATAGAGGCCTAGATGTAGAGAGTTAGGATTCTAGCCCAAATCCACCTGTTCCCAAAGCTTATGATCTTCTCATCCTGAAAGGAGGGAAGTTAAGGCTCTGACTTTGACCACCACGAAATCAAGTTTGTCCATATCTCCTCTGGTGGTCTGCTTTGCTTCCATTCTCAGGCATCCTAGATGTACCCCAGTAAAAACAAGAGCTGGTCTCCCAAGGGTATTAAACTCTGTGGGCATTCCTGATGCCTGGTCATTTAGAGAAGCAGTGTCCCTGGTTTGTGGGGTCCAGGCAAATGTGTCATATCTTTCAGGGCAGAAAGTCTCCAGACCTGGGCACAACACCAAGCTTTAAGAATGACAAAGAAAACCCTTATTTTATCTTGAGAAACTGAGAATATTGCTTTCCAGAAAAAAAATTTTAAAAAAAAGGAGAGAGAGGGAAACTCAGGTCAGATAGGGCCACTTGGTCTGGCAAGCTGCCACTTTAGCTTGCTCTCTTCCCAGGATGGTTCCATCCTGATTCAGAATCTCCTAGGGCTTCCATAGACATTGGCAATGTGACTGCTAAAGGAAGCAGGAAGAGAAAGCAGAGCTCTCCACCAGGTGCGCTGTGACAAAAAGCAGGAGGGTGAGGAGGCCAGAAGAAAAACAAGTACTCTTGGAAAGTCTCCATCTGATTTCCTTTTAGGGTCCTCACAATGACAGGAGTGGGTTCATTGGTGTGCTCAGAGGAAGGGTTTCTTACGCCCCAGCCCTGTGCTGGGACTTTATTTTCATTTTTTGAACATTGAGTATATAGTTATCAAGTACCTATTGTATGCTGGATAGAATACAGCTGTGAGGAATCAAAGTCACTGCCCTCACTAATAGAATTAGTCCATTCTAATGGGAGGGAGCGTGCATAGACAATTAAGCAAATAACATAGAGTATTTTATAAGACGATAACTGTTGTGAAGAAAAATAAAGTTAAAAAAAGTGGGGATTGGTACAGGTACAGGCTTCCAGGGTAAAAAAATGGGGGATCGGGAGTGACAATACAGTCACTATTCTTATTATCTGACGTTTTCAGGCGAGGAAATGGAGGCCAGGAGAAGTTCAGTTCTTGAGGCCACACAGCTGAGTAGTGGAGCTTCAATTGTAAACCAGCTCTGTTTGAGTGAAGCTCATTGTTTCTTTTTAATTTTTGAAGTGCCAACTTTTTATTTTAGAGTAAAGGACATTAGAAAAAAATCCTACCATCTTTTATCACCATTATTCTATAAAATAAGTGATTAAAATCTTTAGCTTTTTGTTGCTCATTTTCTTCTTTATACTTCTCTTCTGTAGCTGTGTGTTGAAACAAAGGAAGACTGGAAAGGGCAAGACAATTTCTTATTCAGAAGTCTTTTCTAATTGCCTGGTGGGCAGCGACAGAATTCCTTAGCATATGCCAATAGAGAACGAATGTACACTATATAGTTCGGTTAAGAAATGCTATTTCTCCTGTTAGAAGCAAAGACATTTTTGAGGTCAGCATTTCAGCCTCGGAGCTAAAGATGAGCTAGAACAAAAATTCAAAAAAATTCTGTTTAAGATAATTTATATTTCCATTGTGTGCAAACCCATAGAAGAGTTTGCATTAAAGTTCTGAACTTTGCTGTTGACAAGCATTGTTACCAATCAGCAACTCATATCCAGCATTGTGGTCATCATTTGATCTTTTATTAAAGAAAATTCTTCCAAAAATATTAATTTAAAAATTAATGTCAACACTTTCTGACATTCCATCCCTGAATGCTGAAGAAGAAAAAAGTTTTAGAGTTTTTTAATAATCTTGGTAAATATTATTTGAACTTTACTTCAAGCCAAAACAAGTTTCATGGGGGAAAAAAAATCCTTTCTTCGGCCATGGGTAATAAATTTGGCCAGGAGGGCCTGGAAGCAAGAAATTGAACATGCTAAATACTAAGTGGGCATTCATACTGGTGGACATCAGGATTTTCAGAGACATTTATTCCACTCCCCTAAAATGAGACATGTTTTCAAGAAAATCCTCAATTCTTGTCCATCATTTTTTGTCTCCTGAGTAAGTGTGTGGATATAATACATGGGCTTTTTTTTTTTAAACATTCAGTGGTTAATAAAAAAAGCCACTGACTGGACACATTATCCACTGTTCCTCATGTTTGGTGGAAAGAAGAAAGAAATGGGAGGCTAATGATTCACTCTAAATCCAAACATCTCTCTCCAAGATCAAGGTTTTTTAAGGATTAATGAGTGTGTGTGCATGTGGGGGGTAGACACGTGCGTGCGTGTGTGTGGGCACATACGTGTGTATGTGTAGTAAGTAATGTGTCAACTAAGCTTTCCCTCTTTTCCTGTAAATGGAGCTTTTCTTTTTTCTTTTTCTTTTTTTGTCTTCACTGTGGCTTATGAGGAAGAGATCTCAAGGGTTTGAAGTAAGAGATAGGATTCCACATGGTTCTTTCTCACCAAAAGAGGATGTTTACTTTCTCTTATTTGGTAACTGTTTGAGTGAGTAGAACACAAAGGAAGACAGAGAAACAAAAGCAAGGAAGGAGGAAGAGGATGGAAGGACAGAAAGAAAAGTGATTGGGGGTCCTGGGGGCTCTGGATTGGCTCAGAGGTGAAAAATGAAAACCCCTAAAGAACTGGCCACTAATTCTCTCAACCCCGGGTACCTGCTAAACTCAGTCCAAGAAAATGAGGTACGGATGGTGAAATGGATTTAGTCTAACAACATTACTTGGTAAAAGAAGAAAACAAGCAACTTTTGTTTCCTCACATAATAGATATTAGATCTATTCCCTGCAAAGCAAGGGAGAAGAAGCCACTTAACCTGGGCTTGTAGTCCCACTCTGCTGCTCTCCAGCTGGTTGACCCTGGACAAGCCATTTGGAATTCTTCACCTACAACACATTGGCAGTAATGTCACTTTTCATTCCTAATTCATACAGTTGCCTTGAGGACTAAAGGAAATAATATATTGTATGTTCTTTCAGCAAGATTTATCAGGTATCTACTGTAAAAAGATGGACAAACTCCTGCCTCATGAAGCGTACTTTCTAGGTATATTCTAAGTATATTTCAGTATATGTTGCAATGTATGAAATATGTATGCATGTATATGCACATATATAAATGCACATATGTATATGCACACATATGTGCTATTCAGTATAGTAATATACAGAAACATATTTTATTCTGTGAATATAGTTATTGTGTTACTCTCACATGTAATAGAAGTTAATAAGAGCATCTTCTCGTGGATCACATATGATGTGTATTTGTGTGTAGATATGTGAATGATAAATTTAATTGAGCCGCACGTGCAGATGGTTGGCATGTCATCTCCCTGACAGTTGGCTGCATCCAGCTTATCTCTTCATTTAATTTTTCCAACAAATAACTGATGCTACCAGAAAAAGAACATCTTAGGAAGAGGAGCAGCAACATTTGTAGGTAACCCAACTGAAGATACTAACTGCTTCAGTCAGTTTCAATAGAACATTCGCATCCAGACAGGCTCATTGCTCTCAGACTCACTGAGTGGGATGCTGTAGTCTGCTTTTTTTTTGTTTTTACCTGGAACATTGCCTTTCTCAAAGGCAGGAAAATCACTGCTACACTTGTTAATATCTGAACAAAATATACTCAGAACTTGCTCTTGCCAGAAACTGCAGGATTTCTGGAAAAGGATCAAGATGTTCTTTTAGCCTTCTTGCCCTCATCCGTGCCTATTCAGTTTTGTTCAGATAGTTTACCACAAGATGGAGGAAGCCAAGATCAGGGGCAATGGAGGTTGATTAACCCCCAGAACAGTCACCCTGGACCTGACCCCAGCTGTTGGGAGTGATGAGATAGAAGAGGGGAGAAATGATAGTGTCAGGGATAGAGATTTGTCAAATGAAAAATAGTTCTGTAAATTATTTTTATTGCCATTTTGTAGAAATGAAAGTGAAAGCTCTGGTTAAAGATCTTAGAGAGGTGATTATGAAGACATACGTTCTTACAATTACTTTTCTTTTGCAATATTCTGTTCCTGAAAGTTGTGATGTAGCCCTGTGCTGCTTGTTGCATGACATTTTAAGTTTGCTCTCTGAAAGCACTTTTCTTACTCATCCAATTTCCACAACCACACCTCTCCCTGGACACCAAAAAGAGAAAATCAATGTGAAAAATGGGAGAATGGAATGAGTAGAATGAAGTATAGCATTGATTTTATTTCATTCTGTTTAATCCCATCTGTATTACTACTACTAATTGTGCTAATAATCCATAGCACTTAGTGACCGCTGCATGTCAGACATTTGTTAATTGCTTTGCGTGCTTTATTTTAATTAGTTCACTCAAACAACCCCATGAGGTAGATTTGAGTAGTATTCCCATTTTACAATTGAAGGAACAAGCTTAAAGAATGGAATAGCTTGCCTAAGCCACCCAGCTGGAGAGTATGAAAACCAGGATTTGAAGCCATGACTTAATTCCATGGTGTTAATCACTCAGCCATTCCGCCTTGCCTTAAATTCCCTCTTTAACCTCTTTGCTGGCACTACATGGCCCTTCTTTCCTTCCTTCCTCCCTCCCTCCCTCTCTCTCTCTCTCTCTCTCTCTCTCTCTCTCTCTCTCTCTCTCTCTTTCTTTCTTTCCACCCCACTCCTCACCTGCAGTCCTTCACTCCCATCCGATAATTAAAGAACCAAGTGGCAATGTTAACTAAAAACAACAATCTAAAAAGGTAAAATCTAAAACACACAGAACATCAGTATTTTTTTTCTTACTCTTCTAAGTTTTCAGAGACATATGCGTCGTTTTGTGGTGGCTCAAGAGCAGAGCCAGTCTTTCAGGTAGACTGTATCAAGCCTACAGTGGGCTTAAATAATGATAACACATCTTGCACATTCTCAAAGCAGATTTCAGGCATGGAAGAGAACTTGCACTTATTAGAGGGCTGGTTTCTAAAGGTTTTGCTCTTGCCAAGAACAGCACTGTGATATGATTATAGGCCATTGGTGGTCTATGGCAACCAAAGTGACAGGGGTCTTCATTCCTTCCCAAGAAGAAAAACAGAAAATATCTGAAGACTTGAAAAAAATTCCAACTTGATTAAGTGAAGTAAAAAACGAAGAGTTGAGTGACACTTCCAGAAGGATTTGCAAACGTGAAAAGAGCAAATATAAGTTACTCTGAAAAAAAGGAATAAAATACCCCCCAAAAAAGTCTCCATACTTATAATGAATAATGTCTTGAGTGTTTTTTAAAGCAGTAGTTCCATTGGCTGGGAGTGCTTCAGCTTGTTCCACTGGGATTGGGGTGGTCTAAGAAAGGGAAGGGCTTCCATGTTTCAAAGTTGGATGGGGGTAAAAAGAGCATGGCTCCAGTTGAGGGAATGAGCAAAACAACATGAGTTTACAATGCGCTAATCCTGCATACAGCCTCTACCAGACGCCAGGGTTGAATTAAATCAGCATGGAAAATTTTGGTTTGCCCAGTTCACTGCAACTCATCTGTGTGGGGCATTTCAAGTATATGCCTGGCAGATGTATTGGGACTATTATTAAGTTATTTGGTGAATATATAAAATCTATTTTTAAAAAACTGATACTTAATATTTTTGCCAGAAATTCACATATTATCCACTGAACTGGAGTGGAGACATGGTATTATGCCCTTTACAAGCTCTTTCCCCCCATAAGGCTCAGCCAGAGGTCTCTCCACAAATATAACGATGGCCTCCAGGCTCGGAGGTAGAAGCCTGCTCCTTCTTGCCTGCCTCTCTGCTTTAGCCAGCTTCTATTTTGGATTCTTGTCATGTTCTCCACTGTGATGTTGACGTTTTAGATGTTCTCTTGCTTTCTGGACCATCTTCACTTAAAGAACACATTTCAGTTACCATTTGCTTTTACCTCACATTTGAAGGTCAGCTCTGTGCACTCCCCAAATCAGACAAAGCTCCTTAGACCCAAATCTTAGGCAGAAACCTGGCCTGTCTCTCCCACTCAAATAGGAGAAGAAGTTGCACTATTACACAATGCTTAGTAGTCTATATAAGAAAAATTGAAATGTATGTTAGTCAATCTAATTGTACTTTAGTAGTAGTAGTCTATATGAAAAGTCCTGTGTACCAATATATGCCCAATTTTTGTTTGATTCTTACCCACAGAGTAGCCCCAAGAATTCCCTTACTCCTAAAATCACAGAGTTTTCTTTTCTCCTTCATTCCCCTTTTCATTCCCATTGCACTGCAAATTCCATTGGCCTAGATCTCCTCTGAGGGGATGTCTGGTATTGTGTCTTGATCGCTTGGATAGAAAAAAAGTGTGAGAGACAGTTTCTCTCACAGGCAGCCCTCTCAGGGGTTTATGTTCCAGGCCAGAGGCAGATTCGTCTCTATACTATGAGCATGTGAACCAGAATAACATCTCCCCATGACTGAGTGTTAATGTACTTTTCTAATTTACTGAGTCATCACCAGTAATAATAGTTCACTACCAAATGTGACTTTCTTAATTAAGTACACAAAGGATGCTAAAGATTATTTCTAAGTAGCTTTTGAGCACTTCCTATTATGCTTAACTGCTGACACACTGCAAGTGCTCAGAAAATGTTCACTCCCTTTCTCTCTTTTCATTTAACTTTTTCTTATTTTCTCATTCATTTCTTCTCCTCTCCTTCCATTTTTCTTCCTTTTGCCAATTTTTGTCTTTTCTCCTTTCCTTCTCATGCTCCTACGACTGGTGGCCCTCTGGCTTGGAGAGGTTCCTGAGGTCTTCTGTCTAGACCTGTGCTGTCCAATATGGCAGGAAACAAACTGAGGGTTGCTGGGGGGTAGGGGTGGGAAGGGATGGGGTGGCTGGGTGATGGACATTGGGGAGGGTATGTGTTATGGTGAGTGCTGTGAATTGTGTAAGACTGATGATTCACAGACCTGTACCCCTGAAGCAAATAATACATTATGTGTTAACAAAAAAATGGTATTTTAGATATGTTGGGTTAAGTAATATATATTAAAAGTAATTTTGACTCTTTCTGGTTACTGTTTTGTGGCTACTAGGAACTTCAAAAATTTAATTTAAAAAATTTAAAAATTTCTATATGTGACTCACACTTTATTTCTATTATAAAGTGCTGACCTAGACTATTTGTGGGGAGGGTTTTTTTGTACTAAGAGAATGATCTGTATATTTGAAAGGCAGCAGATTGCATTGCTCAATCATTAGCAAATCGCATAAATTTATAAAAATTTTTCTTGGCTTATACAGACCTGGAGATGGAAAAAGATGCAACATTATTCTCCAAAATAGTGTCTTACCTTTTGTTTTCTTGACAGAGGTAGATACATGTCCACTACAGTATTTTCTCATTCGATATAAGGTATACCCTCCCAGCCCTGAAGATTTTATTGAGATTTACTAACTGTAGTATGCATTAGAAGAGCAATATAAAAACTGCTTATCCTAAACTACATATGTTTTCCCATCACCATAGGGTACCATACAGTCCATTCCTTGGGAATACTTCTTCTAAGTTAAAACTGAACAGTTGGACACAGCCAACAGCTAGTGTCTTTATCCATTGCAGATGCTTTGACAGGTCAGAGAGTATCAAATTGTAAATCTGTGTGGTGATATACCACAATAAACCAGTATGGAGGGGAAAGTACAATTAGATTGACTAACATACATTTCAATTTTTCTTAAAAATCCAGATTGCTAGATCAAAAGCAGTAGGATTTAAGTAGAAACATTCTCAGAAATATACTTTATAGCAATTGAGATAGTCAAATGTCTTTGCCACTGTCTAGTTGGGTGAACTAGATCAAGTCACAGAATTTAACTCTTTGTGCTGTGTATCTATTTTTAAATATTTTACTTTTTAAAAATGGAGGTAATACCTATTTAAGGAGAACAATGGATTGAGAAAAATACATAAATCATTAACAACAGCAATTCAAGAGGAAGGAAATGATCACTAAGTAGAAATGCAAGCAGTGAACCATAAACTTTGAATTTGTTGTCTGGAAGAACAAGTGTATAAGCTACTGATCTAGAATAATAAGTGGATGAGATTCAAAAAGAGTATTCTGAGTATGTGTGTTGGGGAGGAGGGTGGGTGATGGAGGTGGTTAATAAGGGAAGGGTAACTCTTCCAGTTGTAAAACAGATTGTAAAACAAACAATTAAGGCATAGTAGACCTTCAAGAACATGGAAATCACTGAAACAAATAAATGCTCCAGAAATTCATCAAAGACAGTTCAATAGGGAACAAGTAGTCTTTTTAGCCAGTGGTGCTGAAACAACTGGATATCAATATGCAAAAGAATGAAGTTGGACCCAACATCATACACAAAAAGTAACTAAAAATGGAACTGAGACCTAAAGGAAAGAACTGGAACTATAGAACTCTTAAAAGATAACATAGGCATAATCTTTGTCACCATGGATTAGGCAATAGTTTTTTAGAAATGACACTAAAAGCACAAGCAACTAAAGAAAAACATAGGTAAATTGGTCTTCACTGAAAAAACAGCACCACTTTTGCACTTCAAAGGACATCATCAAGAACGTGAAGAGGCAATCCACCGATTGGGAGAAAATAAAGGACTTGTATCCAGAATATATTAATAAATTTTTAACTCAAATACAAAAAGACAAATAGATTAATTAAAAAATGAGTAGAGGATTTGCATAGACATTTCTCCAAAGAAGGTAGGCAAATGGCCAATAAGCACATGAAAATGTATTCAACATCATTAGTCACTAGAGAAATACAAATTAAAACCAGAATATAATACAACTTCACATCCACTTGCATGGCTATAATAAAAAAGAGATAATAACAAGTGTTGATGAGGATGTGGAGTAATTGGAGCTCTTATACATTGCTAGTGAGATTGTAAAATGATACAGTTGCTTTGTACACAGTTTGGCAGTTCCTTAAAAAGTTAAGCCGTATGATCCAGACATTCTACTCCTTGGTATATATCCAAGAGAAAAAATACCTATATATCTACATATCTAAATATACACACACATGGAAAACTGTACACAAATGTTTATAGTTATTTATGATAGCCAAAAAAGTAGAAGTAACTCAAATGCCTATCCACTAATAAATGGATAAGCAAAACATGTATACAGTTATTAGGATCTTTTTTTTAAATGTATTTCTTTAAAGATTGTATTTCTTTGACAGCACAAGTAGGCAGAGTGGCAGGCAGAGGGAGAGGGAGAAGGAGACTCCCTGCAGAGCAGGGAACCTGATGTGGGGCTCCATGTAGGGCTTGATGCGGGGCTCAGTCCTGGGACCCCGAGATCATGACCTGAGCTGAAGGCAGACACTTAACCAACTGAGTCACCCAGGCGAGGCACCCCTACATATATTAGAATCTTATTTGGTCATAAAATGGAATGAAGTACTGACCCATGCAACAAAATGGATGAATACTGATAGCACGTGAAATAAATCAACCATGAAAGGCCACATTTTGTATGATTCCATTTACATGAAATGTCCAGAAGAGGCAAATTCATGGAGACAGAAAGTAGACGAGTGGTTGCCTGAGGCTAGGGAAGGGGAGGATGGCGAGTGACTGCTGACAGTGGGTGGTTTCCTTTTGGGGTGATGGAAATGTTCTGGAATTAGGTCGTGATGATGGTTTTGCAATTCTGAATGCACAAAGCCCACCAAGTTGTACACTTTAGTGTGAATTATGTTTCAGTAAACTTGTTATTAAAATTAGTTTATATAAATGGCTTTAATATATAATTGAAACATTAAGAATAGTGAGGAAAGATTATTTAACAAATGGCATGGGGACCATCTACTTTACAATTTTGAGAAGGTAATAAATTTGTGCTTCAAAATAAATTTCAGAGGGACTAAAGATTTAAGCATCAAAACTGAATCATAGAAAAAGCAAAGCAAAAAAGTAGAAATAAATATTTATAGGGTGTTTATATATGGAGACAAAATGAATTTCTACACTTAGAAACAATAGAAGAAACCACAAATTAAATGATCAATATAAAAATGACCACATTAAAAACAAATATATAAAAATTAAGGAGTATATGCTATATATAGAAAAAACACGAACAAAAAGGAAAAATATATTGGCATTGCATATTGCACAAGTATGATTGACAAGGGTTAATATCTTTATTGTAGAAAAAAATAATTTGATAAGATATAAAAATAGGGCTGAGGATATAAACAGTTAACTCACTAAAGAGAAACTCATACAATTCAAGGCAGGATAAAAGTTGCATAATAACATTTGTTATAAAAGGCTGTGTGCTAGGGGGCCTGGGTGGCTCAGTGGGTTAAAGCCTCTGCCTTCAGCTCAGGTCATGATCTCAGGGTCCTGGGATCAAGGCCCGCATTGGGCTCCCTGCTCAGCGGGGAGCCTGCTTCCTCCTCTCTCTCTGCCTGCCTCTCTGCCTACTTGTGATCTCTCTCTCGCTGTGTCAAATAAATAAATAAAATCTTAAAAAAAAAAAAAGGCTATGTGCTGTGGTTGTGCAGAAAAAAGAAATATTCATTCAGTCTAGGGGAGGGTAATAGTAAGGGGCAGTGTATACAAAATGTGGAAACATATTCATCCATGCATGTAATCGAAGGCATGTGCTTTAATAATTACTCATTCTTCATCTATTAATTTAGCAAACATTATAAGTCTTAAAGATGATGTGAAGGAATGGTGAAAGTGGTATACTCACAAGCATAGATAATCAATGTAAGGCAGATTAACATCAAATGATAATTCTGTCACTTATAAGCTATGCAATCTTGAGTAACTAACACAATCCTGAATTTGTATTATTAACTATAAAATGATGATGATTCCTACCTTATAGCATTGATATGAGGACTGGTATTATGTGCAAAGAATGTAGCTGAGTGCTTGGCATGTAATAACTGTTCAACAAAGAGTAGTATAATATTACTGCTGGTCTTATAAATTAAGGAAGAAAAAGAAAGAAAGAAAGAAATTTAGTAATAAGTAACAAGACCATAAACAATTAGTAACAATAAAATGTTTATATTAATTGATCCAGTAATTTTACTTCTGGCAACATAAATCCTAAGGAAATAATCACTAATTCTATTTTTTATGGCATTATTTAGAATAGGAAATAATGTCCCATTAAAAGAATGGTTAAGTAAATTATGATTCCACTTTCTGGGTGGAAGGATGTGACTGCCCCATAAAGATAAATAATCGTGAAGACTATGGAGCTTCCTTTTATAAAAAGTTGACACTTCTGTGTACAAAGAACACAATCTACAAAGTGAAAAGGCAACCTGTAGAGTGGGAGAAAATATTTGCAAATCATATATGTGGTAAAGGATTAATACCAGAAAATATTACGAATTCCTATAAACTCAACAACAGTAGGAAAACAGCCTGATTAAAAAGTGGACAAAGGACTCGAATAGACATTTCTCCGAAGAGAACAAAATGGACAAGAGAACTGAAAGCAGAATCTTGAAGAGATATTTACACCCCCCCATATTTGTTGCAACATTATTCACAGTAACCAGGATATGAAAACAACCTAAATGTTCATCAAGTGATGAATGATATATATATATATCTCACATTTTCTTTATGTGACATATATATGACATACATATGTCACAAAATGTGATATCATATATTGTATATATGATTATATATTCCTTTGCATATATATATATATATATATATACACAATGAAATATTACTCAGCTTTAAAAAGGAAGAAAATCCTGTCACATGCTACAACCTGGATGAACCACGAAGATACTATGTTATGTGAAATGAGCCAGTCACAAAAAGGCACATGCTGTATGATTCTACTTCTGTGAGGTATCCAAAGTAGTCAAATTCATAGAAACAGAAAGTAAAATGGTGGTTGTCAGGGGCGGGGAAGTGAGAAATGAGGAGTTGTTGAAGGGCTATAGAGTTTCAGTTTGGCAAGATGACAAAGTTCTGTTCCAACAGTGTGAATATAACTTAACACTACTCAAGTATACACTTAAAAATGGTTAAAATGGTAAGTTTCATATTTGTTTTTTCTGCAATTTAAACAATTTTGTAAAATATTAAATATGAATTGAGTACTTGTCACTGTGCTAGGTGCTACAGCAGAAGGGAAGGTGACTTTGGGGAGGTAAAGGCCACATGATCCATATAGGGCCATTTGGAAGGAGCAAGGAGAAGCTGTCAAAAAAAAAAATTTTTTTTAAGATTTTATTTATTTATTTGACAGAGAGATACATAGCAGAAGTTGGCAGAGCAGCAGGGTCTCCACTGAGCAGGGAGCCCAATGCAGGGCTTGATTCCAGAACCCGGGGATCATGACCTGAGCCAAAGGCAGATACTTAACGACTGAGCCACCCAGTCGCCCTCATCGAAAATTTTAAAGCAAGGATAGAGGATGATTCCATTTACATTTAGAAAATATGAGTCTGACTACAGTGTAGAAAATGGATTCTTTGAATATAAAATTGTTCACTACAACTATGCAAAAATATGCATGTGAAGGAAAAAACTAAAGGGAATTAGCTTATGGGTGTCTGTTTCCCTTCATTAAAAGAAAATTCTTTTTCTTGTCTTCTCTAACCCACAAAGGGTGTAGCCAGCAAAGCCACACAATTTGAAATTTATAACAGAATTCTATACCTTTCTCTGGCTTGGCTTACCCCTCCAGTCATGGCAATTAAAGTTCAGTTCAGAGGCTGAGTGTCTCCTGTGCTGCCACCTAGTGGTAGCTTCCAAGCTGTCAACAGGAATTAAGATTATGCCCATGACATTTTGTTTCATGTCAAATAATCACAGCTCAATCTAAGAATATGGTTGGCATTATTCTAGTAAATAACCTTAAAGTATGTCTCTATATACTAGTCTTGATTGCAAGTGGTTGGAGGATGAACCTTGTGATCTCTTTAAATCCCTTCCAGTTTTCTTTCATGTGATTTAAATTAGAAATAAGGTTTTTTTGTTTTTTTTAATCTGGAAATTTTATATTAACATGGCATAATTCACAATAAGAAATTCTGTTGTTTAGGCTTTTTAAAATGTCAATATTTGACAATTAAAAGACACGAGGGGTTTTATAAAACTAATGATTTTATTTATTTATTTATTTTATTTTTTAAAGATTTTATTTATTTGACACAGAGAGAGAGATTACAAGTAGGCAGAGAGGCAGGCAGAGAAGGAAGCAGGCTCCCTGCTGAGCAGAGAGCCCGAGGCGGGCCTTGATCCCAGGACGCTGAGATCATGACCTGAGCCGAAAGCAGAGGCTTTAACCCACTGAGCCACCCAGGCGCCCTAAAACTAATGATTTTTTAGATCTAGCTTTAATGGCTACATTTTTTAAATTGGCAAATTCTGTATTTTCTTTGCCAACTTGTTATTTTGCAGTTAGAAACTTCCTAAAGTGTATGATCAGATAATCCTCAAAGACCAATATTTTAATATAAGAAAGTCTGTGGCACTTGCTAATTCATAATTTTTAAATATGAAATAAAGTAAGGATTTTATCCCATAATTTAAAATTATGTTGTAATTAATAGGAAATGTTAATTTTTTTTAGAAGAAAAAGTAGACCATACACATCAAACTGATGTAAGATATTTCAAAATCTTACTTACGCATCTGGGATTTTTTCCCCCTTTCCTTTTCCTATTTATCAATTGTAAAAACTATGTAGCAAACTTTTCTACTTTTTAAATTCCCAAAGAATGTCTCAATTTATGAATGAATTTATATTTTACAAAAAAACAAAACAGAGCATTTGGATTCAGATTGCTTCCAATTCTGACTATGATCTTTGTGGATACATGTTGCTTGGACAATTGACTCTAATGATTCTCATCTGCAAAATAGGATAAAAACCCTACTGACTTTTAGGGATTTTGAAGGATTAAATAAAATAATGCATACATGGGACTTACAGTGCCTGATTTATAAGAAATGCTCAAGCAACCTTAGCTAACACTATTACAAATGAAGAGAATCTGAACTTTGGTAATATATGGCTGTGGAGATTAAGCCTTCAATAAAGACTTACTGTTGAGGTGAATTCTCATTAAAATGTAGTTATCTACAATAAAAAACCGAAGAGAATATATGCTAACAAAATAGGTCAATAATTATCAAAGCAGCATTATTCAAAAATCTTCCACCACCTCAGTGGTATGATTTCTTTAAAGCTTTACATGTCTCTGTGTTGAAAAATTGACATTTACCTCCAGTAACTTCTATTTAGGAGTTGTTATTTGGAAGAAATGATGATGACATATGGATACCAGAGTCTCTTCTTCCTTAGATATCCATCCTGTATGGAGTGTTCAGAATAGAGGCAAGAAAATGACTCAGAATAAGACCTGTTAATAGGGTTTTGTTTAAAAGGGTATAATAATTCAAATATTAACATGAAGTTTATTCCTATTCCAAAATATTTAAAATAACCTCTTGTACATCAGTGCTTTTTAAGTAAAGCTTTAATAACTCAAATGATATTTGGTTAAAATTTAGAAGTCATTTCAACAAACAAGCCTTCCAAATGTCATTTGAGGTTTTTTAAAGCATTGATTGTTGCTCACCATGTTGTTTAATTGGGGAAAAAGAACAACTGAAGAATCTTTCATGATGTAATGTACCAGAAGTAAAAATATGTGCAGTATAAATTAAGCACAGAAATCAGACGGATGCAGAGAACAGTTTAGAGTTATGAATGGAGTAAGGAAGTCATCTGTGGAATGTTCTGGAAGGTGCTATGTTGGCAAAGTTCTGGATTGTTGGAGACACTCTTGTGGACTCTCATGGACTGAGACTTTGCCCAAGGGTCAGGCTGGTCAGAGTAGGGTTGGTGGACGGAAAAGTTGCCAACTCTCTTGGACCCTGAGAAATAGGGGAAGGTGGTCAAGGTAGCCAAGCAGGGGAGATGGAGTGGGAAGAATTTAAAATATACATGGTGTGGTTTGGCCAAAGAAAGTATGCCTGGATGGTGCCTCTGCTAAACATTAGAATTAAATCTCAGATCCCAGTGTGCTGACCTAAACTCTGAGCTCCTGAAGACAAGAATGCAGTGCTTATGAAGAGAGCTGCTCTATTCCACTTATTTAGTCATGTTTATTTAACTTATTATGTAGCAGAAACCATTCCACACACTAAAGAAGATGACATAATCCTTGCCTCAAGGAGCTTGGTGGTGACAGCTATGTGAACTTGCAATTACAGAGCAGTGTGATAAGTGCTCAATAGGCTTTATAGCAGAATGTTTAGAGCAAGGGTTTTGGCCTTATTTGGACCTGTGTTCTTGTGTAACCTTGGTTGAGTTGCTTGAACTTTTTAAGCCTCAGGTTCCTCACCCATAAAATGGGGACACTAACAAAGCCTATCTCATTTAGGCTATCATGAAATTTACATGATATGATGCCAGCCAAGTTCTTAGCCTAATTCTGGCTCATGGGGAGTACCTAATACATGTTAGCTAGGAAAAACACGGAGGTATGAGATATACAGGAAACAGTCCACTATGGGGAAGCCAAAGAAGATGTAATAGAAGATGCAATGTAAGACCCAAAGAAGTTAGCTTGACAAAGATAGGGACATGGGGACTGGGAGAACAGAGTAGTTCTAGAGGAGAAAAATTCTAGAGGTAAGAGAAAATAAAAGGTGCGTTGAGGGAACTAGAAATAAGGAATAAATGCACATGTCTGGGGAGGTCGGCAGGTCTTTGATTACGTGGGGTCGTCTATTGTTAATGGACTTGTTCAAACTTGCCAAGCACACCTGCCCCACGGGCAATTGGCATTCCCTGTGCTTGGAATGCTGTTCCTCCAGATACCCACACACTTCTCTCTCTTAATTCCTTCAGGCCTTTGCTCAAGTGTCTCCATATGTGGGAAGTCCCCCTTGACCACCCTGGATAACAGAAGGTTTATACAGGACGGGGTGCTGGTAAAATACGTAATTCAGGAGTCAGACCTTAAACCCTCTTTATGGTTTAATTTCCTCATGTGTAAAATGTGGATAATAATACTAATGCAAGGGGCGTCATAAGGATTAAATGAATTCATAGCCCTGAAAGAATGATTGGCACTTAGTAGGTATTCGCTAAGTATTGGCTGCTGTTATCGTTACTGTTGATTTATTGTTGTTCCAAATAATGATGGAGGCATACAGTTGGGGCTATTCCGCAGGTGAAGTCAGCAGCCCTTTTGCTGTGCACTGCCTGGGGGAAGTTGCTAGAACCTAGAGTTCTATGACAGGGATTTTTTTTTTAATTTTGTTTTTATAATTAAGAAATCTATCAGGCACATCAAAAAGAATGTACAATTATATAGTGAATACCTGTATACCCACTACCCGGCTTAAGAACTGAAACATTACAAATACACCTGAAGCATCTTAAGATGTGGTGGTTCTGATTTCTTTGGTATTGTCCTACGCCAGCTTTTTCCACATGAGCCACTTGGAAGCTATTTCTGTGGGATGTTGTATGGGAAAAGGTATTATGTGAGGAAAAGGTTGGGGAATTGTGTTCTATTTCATTTGGGAACTACTGGATTTTAACAAAATAAAATAGGATTATTTTCTGGAGGATGACTCAAAGCTTCCCAAACTGAACACAGGACCCCCCCCCTTTTTATGCCATGTCTTTTGGGACTATATTTCAGGCAAAACAGTTTTAGAAACACTAATTTATGCTTCAGTTATCAACCCTGAAAAATACTAGTAACCTGGCTATTTTCACATCATTCAGAGAGGATGGATTAATTTTAACTATTAAGGAAGAAATAGGGCTTAATGATTAATCATTTAGTGCCAAAATCAGAGCTAAATGAGCAGTTCAACTTTAATAACCATAAAGGAGTCTATGGACTGATTATTTACATTTCAGTTTTCCCCATAGTCTTGGTATTTTACTCTATCCTCATTTTCCCTGCTCTTGATCCTACTTTTAATTGTCATTGTATGCTATATGTTACTATAATCTCAAATTCCCGTGGAACAAGGCAGGAATAAATTCATGAAACTCAAATGAAGTACACTTAATTGTATTTGCCCCAAAATGCTAAATTTTAAAGTGCTGATTTAATGACTATTGAACATTTCTTTTGGTTCTTTCTAAATCTAACATTGATTAATAGTGAGATTAGGCCATTAGTATTGATGTAAGCCAGAAGTTGGACTCCAGCCACACCATACTTATAAATTCAGTCATTTCAAGGTTATGTTGTGGTAGAAGTCAGGGTCAATGATGATCTGATGGATTGGAAGATGGGTGGGGAAAAAACTTTGGAGCAGTTGGTCCTTGAGTTGTGATTTAAAGAGGAGAAACTTGTGGTTTGGTTGTTGTTCCATAGATATGGAAAAAATTGAGCAAAGGCTCTCGGCCAGCAGAGGAAGAACCAGTGGAAGGAGCCACATGACAATAAATTTAGTTGATCTGGAAGGTGAAGGCTAGGATAGAGTAGGAGATGAAATCAGTTAGAAAGGGTGGGTCTACCTGGGAGGATCCTTTGAAAGAAATACTTGGAAATTTGTGTTGTGGCTCACAGTGTAATAGGAAATCCATGTAAGGCTACAATTCATTAGAGGACATGGTCAAAGTGATGAACAAGAGAAAAAAAAGAGAAAAGAAATGACTTTAGAAATTGTAGCCTATGAGCACAATGTACCAGAAAATATTAATTATACAATCTATTTGAAAATATTAAGCTGCATTTGTCAAGCAGTGAGTTAACAATCGGTTATGCCAATGGGGGGTGGGCAATTGAGTTTATAAAACCAAAGTAATAAGGTTAAGTGCCCACCGTCAGGAGGGTGGTTTGTTGGAGATTTCCTGTGGGAAAGTCAGGATGAATAGTAACATATACACACACCCACACATACATATTTTTGTGTGTCTGGCACTGGTCTGACAAATCTCCAGTGAAAAAGGTGAGGCAGATAAGATCCTTGCCCTTAGGGAGCTTAAAATCTAGAAGTAACACATTCGTACCCATTCAGCAAATTCTTCCTGAACACCTGATACTGGCCAGGCTATGCCATATTCTAGTGGTGCTAGTTCTCATGGAGTTTACAGTCTATCTGAATATAGAGAAGTAGGTGGGCAATTACAACACAGAGTAAGAGGAGTGTCTGTAGGAAAAATACAGAGAGCCAGAGCTAGACTCACGGGGTAGTATAGCTGTGCAGGGTGTTAAACGCCAGTGAACATATACAAAGTGGAACACGTTGTGTTTTTAAAACTCAGGGGAGTATGACTGTGATTGAAGGACTTTTTTCGTAAGCATCTTGAAGTGGGGTAAGTGAGACACCTCAGGACTCTGCTTGAGTACTAATAACGGATCACTAAATTGCATTCTTAGGAGGTGAGGCTGGTTGTCTTCAGGGCTTTCCTTTTGCTGAACTGAGATTGCAAATCTGATACAGGGGAACCGTTCACAGGCAACGCAAGAGAAGCTAATTTTTGGCTACCTCAAGCATTTTTCCCTCTCTACTCTTCCCCACAATAGCATATAGCTTCTCTTCTATTTAATAATTAATTATTGATTCGAAGAGGCACTCACTGTTGGTTCCTTTTTCTTGGTCTTGATTCCATTCTACGATGTGCTATAGGAGTGCATGAGTGGGGCACCGTGATGGTTAATTTTCTGTGTCAACTTGACTGGACCACAGGGCACCCAGACATTGGTTAAACATTTCTCCTCCTCCCCCTACCCTCTGCCTTTTTTTTAGTGTAGTTACCATCTGGCACCACACAGAGTCATTACAATATTATTGGCTATAATCCCTATACTGTACTTTTCATCCCTGTGACTTATTTATTTTATAACTGGAAGCTTGTACCTCTTAATCCCCTTCACCTCTGGTAACCATCAGTTGGTGCTCTGTATGCACTTATGAGTCTGTTCTTGGTTTGATTATTTGCTCATTGGTTTTGTTTTTTAGATTCCACATATAAATAAAATCATATGGTATTTATCTTTCTCTGTTTGACTTATTTCACTTAGCATAATACCCTCTAGGTCCATCCGTGTTATTATGAATGGAAAAATTTTACTGTTTTTATTGTCTAGGTCATATTTCATTATATTTATATATTCCATCTTTATCCATTCATCTATTGATGGACACTTAAGTGGCTTCCATATCTTGGCTATTGTAAATAATGCTGTAATAAACATAAGGGTATGTATATCTTTTGGAATTAGTGTTTTCATTTTCTTTGGGTAAATATCCAGTGGAGTTACTGGATTTTTTGGTATTCTGATTTGTAATTTTTTGAGAAAACTCCATACTGTTTTCCACAATGGCTGTACCAATTTACATTCCTACCACGGTGCATGAGGGTTCCTTTTTCTCCACATCCTTGCTAACACTTGTTATTTTTTGTCTTTTTGATGCTAGACATTCTGATAGTTATAAGGTGATACCTCATTGTGGTTTTAATTTGCATTTCCCTGTGGGTTCTTTGGAAAAATGTCTATCCAGGTCCTCTGCCTGTTTTTACTCAAATTATTTATTTTTTTGGCATTGAGTTATAGAAGTTCTTTATATATTTTGGGTATTAGCTTCCAATCACCAGATATATTATTTACAGATTGATAGGTTGCCTTTTCATTTTGGTGATGGCTTCCTTTGCTTTTACTTTGGTATAGTTTTTCCAGGTTTTTGTGCATGTTGCTATCCAGTTTTCCCAACACCATTTATTGAAGAGGCCGTTTTTCTCTCTTGCATATTCTTGCCTCCTTTGTCATCGATTAACCATATAAGTGTGGGCTTATTTCTGGGCTCCCTTTTCTATTTCATTGGCCTATAGGTCAGTTTTTCTGCCAGTACTACACTGTTTGGATTACTATAGCTTTGCAGTATATCTTAAAATCTGGGACTGTGATACCTCCAAGCTTTGTTTTCCTTTCTCAAGATTGCTTTGACTATTCAAGGTCTTTTTGTGTTTCCATACAAATTTTAGGATTATTTTCTCTAGTTCTGTGAAAAATACTATTGGTATTTTGATAGAGATTGCATTGAATCTGTAGCTTGCTTTGGGTAGTGTGGACATTTTAACAACATGAATTCTTCCAATCCATGAGAATGTTGTGGGTTTTTTTTTTCCCATTTGCGTCATTTTGAATTTCTTTCATCAATGTCTTATAGTTTTCAGAGTACAGGTCTTTTAGCTCCTTGGTTAAATTTATTCTTAGGTGTTTTATTCTTTTTGATATAATTGTAAAAGGGATTTTTTTCTTAGTTGCTTTTTCTGCTACTTCATTATTAGTATATAGAAACACAACAGATTTCTATATATGAATTTTGTATCCTGCAACTTTCTGAATTCATTTATTTGTTCCAGTAGTTTCGGGTGGAGTTTTTAGAGTTTTCATGTATCATGTCATCTGCAGATAGTGGCAGTTTTACTTCTTTCCCACTAATTTGGACGCTTCTTATTTCTTTTTCTCATCTGATTGCCACAACTAGGACTTCTAGAACTATGTTAAAGAAAAGTAATGAGAGTGGGCATCCTTGTCTTGTTCCTGATTTTAGAAGAAAAGCTTTCAGTATTTCACCACTGAGTATGATGCTAGCTGTGAGTTTTCATATATGGCCTTTATTCCACTGAGGTATGTTCCCTATAAATACACTTTGCCAAGAGTTTTTATTAGTAAGTTAAACATTATTTCTGAGTATTTCTGGATGAAATTTACATTTGAAATTCTTTTTCCAGTTCTCTCTCTCTATATATATGTATATATGTCTATATAATCTATATAAATCTATATTCTCTATATCTATATAATATATATTATATATATAAATCTATGACATAAATCTATATATACATATAAATCAACTAATCTGTAATGAAGGAGTCAAGAATATTTAAGAAGAGAAAAAAAAGTTTCTTTCTTAAATAGAGAAACTGATTAATTTGCTGTAAGAAATGGCGTCACAGGATTATGGAGGCTAAATCTAAAATTTGCAGGTGGCAAGCTAGAGACCCCAAAGAACTGATGGTGTAAGTTCCAGTCCGACATCAAAGGCCTACATATATCCTATGGGTTCTCTGTCTCTAGAGAACTCAAACTAATATAGGCACTCCATGTTACTGGGCTGGGGAAGGAGGTGGACAGTGCTTGAAGATGTAGTAGTCTGTCTGGAATGATAGAAAAGGACTATAAACTCAGGGGTCAATTGCCAGAGGAAGTTATTGCAGCCTTGAAAGGTGTGTGGTAGCAAGAAATCCCAGAATAGACTGCCTTCTGCTTTAAACTTGTCTTAATATAAACGAGAAGTGTGTTACTCCTTTAACTCATTTATCTCTGTTATCTTAAAATGATCTTAGCCACTCAAATAAGTTTAGCTGCTCACAGACATTTTCTGAAGTGGATGGATTGCTGTTGGAGAAGAAGGGAAAATCAGGAAAAGTCAGAAGTCGGGCTTGCTTTTTAGAACCCTTTAGATCCAAGCGACAGATTCTAACCAAACTAGTTTAAGAAAAAGGAGGTTATTCCTTCTCCCCTGCCCCTTGCCATATAACTAAAAATGTTAGGAATGGATGGATCCAAGGCACAAACCATGGTTTCAGGGTTATCTTTCTTCATCTCTTTTCTGCTTTTCTTTATAAGTTGGCTTCTTTCCCTCCTATACTAGTTTCCTTCATGCAGCTAGGGGTTATGATGCAGTCAAATGCTCTACCACTGAGCTATACCCCCGAGGGGTTATGATGAATACAAGAAAAATGTAGACATTTTTCTTACAACCTAAGACTGCAAAGAAAGCCGTAACATTATTCCCATAATGTCCAGCCGAAATGTCCAGGGAGAACTCTGGTCACTTTTGATCATGTGCCCATCCCTAAACCAATCACTGTGGTCAGGGTGATTTCATTGGTCCAGCCAAGTTTGACGACATTTGTATCGTTTACCCACTCTATGGATTAGAAGGTTGTGTTAACCTTCCCATCCTCCCAAAACAATGGAATAAAGAAAGAGTGAACACATATCATGGAAGATAGTGTATTACAAGATGATTTTAAAAATCTTAAGTCTAATATATATAAAAGAACATGTGTTAAAGATTTACTCTATGTACTAATGAATGAGGGGACAGATGGATGTTATAACATGTTCAAAAAAGATTGAAATGAATGTGCAAATGGAGGCAAAACTAAATTTTCCCAAGGGTGGGGAAAGAAGTCGGTTCAACCTCTACCAGACAGGACAAAATTATAGACAAGAATTATTTTACATTGCTGTAGGTTACCTACAATTCACGGCTTTATAAAACACTTCCCACAGAATCAGAATCTGATAACCTAGAGGAGTTTCCTCTAGAATCTAGTTGCATAGTTTTCAACTGGAAACACAGATATTTTCCCTACACTGGGAAGACAAGCAACATATGTTCCTGAAACAAGGGATGCAGTATTTGAAGGGGAAATATTTCTCCTAATATCAAGTGGTACCAGCAGAAAGCTTACCTAACTTGGATAGCAATAGGTAATCTATTGGTTCTTTGAAATAGTGTGCCTCAGTTGTCTCTGTGTCCTGTGTGCCTAACACATGAGAAATGTTTATTAATTGTGTGCAGTAAGTGTTACATAGGCACCCCTTGTGTGGACTTCCTCTGGAATAACAGAAAAGTATCCCTACTTTTATGTCACCTAGAACCTTTCTGGAGCTCTTAGTTCTTGGCTAGCAGAAAAGCCCCATAATTTTTATTACTACAAAATTTGTGGCATTTACTTAAAACATTATTATGGGTTACTCAAGATAGACTCTGGTTCTACAGAGATATTTTTTCTGTGATATTTGGCTACATTAACACTAAACAAGCATGAGGAGTCATTATTATTGTTACCATTGTAACTACCATAAAAGATGATAGAAACTGTCTGGAATTTGCATTAAGGTACAGTCTATGTCAAATACAAGAAGTGCAACTTCCACTTCCAATGAGTAGGGATGTTTCCAGATGACCCAGTCACTTCCAACCAACAGGATGTGTATTTACTGGCCAGCTGGCTGCTGCTAGACCAATTCTCAAAGAAAAACATAAGCTCAATAGGAAATAATGGCTAAAGATATATATATATATATATATATATATATATATATATATATAGTATAAGAAAAGATAAAGCAATTGTAGAGTCAGCATGGCATCCAGGGAGACTAAGTACTATATGAACTGCAAACCCAACAATCCAATCAGTTTAACATAGTCTGCTGGACATTTACTTTTCAGGCTAATCACCTTTTAATTGTGACACCGTAGGAGAATGTGATATAAGGACAGAATCAGACAACCAGGATAATAGTCCTCCACAGGAGAAGATAGAATTTGATCTGCCTTTAGGTTAGATTAGCCTTCATTGCTTGGGCATATGAATCTATGTGATTCTTGGAAAACGTGGGACAAGGAGAACTGTAATGAGAACGATAGCCAGGTGGAGCGACATGGTTGAACAGGCTAACATAGTAAAAGGTAAAAATATCATCTCTCCCATTCAGTGCATCGGCAAAGTATGTGTAGCCATTATCCTAAGACTTGTGTATTCCTTTGGGCAATAAAACATATATTTAATTGCCTATCTCTTTAAAAGAGTCACTTGGTACAAAATGAATGAGAGCTTTGAGCAGACAGGATTCTTCACAATTAGATTGAGAGCTATGAAAATGGTAGAATATGTAATTGGCAACAACAACAAAAAAAGTAGGCAGTTTCAGACTGAGGGAAATGGGAGAATTCAAGAGGTTGCTGCAGCCAGTGCTTTCAAAACCAAGTCAAGCCAGCACCTTCAGGAACTGGTATGTCACCTTCACCTTTGCCCCCAGCTGTTTTCCAAATGGAAAGAAGCGGACGTTCCAGTGGGTCGGCCCCGTTCATTCTCTCCACAGCGCCCTCCCGTGACGAATGGCATTCTTCTTTCCTAAATCAAGTTGATCTCAATGGAAACATTTTCTTGTTCCCTTTCCATGTAATTTTAAAATAAATAAATCAGTAACCAAAAGCCAGTTTAGAGATGAAAGCCCGCTGAAAAGAATCGATGACGGCACACTCATTGTTTGCCCCATGTGGGCAGTGGATAAAGGAGCATGCAGAGCAGGCCCACTCCTCTGTTGGCTGGGGAAATAATTAACTGCTGAGATTATTTCTGCCTGCGGAATGAAGGAGGAGAACTGTTCTGCGATGTGCCAAGTGTTCCCCTAGAAAATCAGCATTCTCCAGGGAAGTGTAGGGGGAGGGCGAGTGAGGCTTGGAAAAACTGAATATTGGAGTCTTGGAGCAGGTTGAGAGGTAGCAGGAGGGGAAAGATTTCATCTCTGAGGTGGTCCCATTTTAAATATGTTTTAGCCTTCTTACAGAAAGTGGCTCTCTGTATACGTTTACACACCCTCCTGCCTGCCAGCGCTCCCTCACCCTCCTCTACCTCCCTCCTTTTAAAGCAACAGCTGCTCATTCATGGAACTTTGCAAACACCTGGGCTTCTTGGCCGCACACGTGTGTGTGTGTGTGTGTGTGTGTGTGTGTGTGTGTGTGTGTGAGTGAGAGAGAGAGAGAGAGAGAGAGAGAGAGAGAAAGAGGGCACACTTTATGAGTTTTGTGGAATATAAGGCAATAGTCAGCTTTATAGGATGCCATGAAGGGAAGAAGCTGGTAAAATGATGCTCTTAGAGGAGGTAGAGAATGGAGCAAAATAGGATTATGTCAGACCAGTGATTTCACTGAACTCACAGAAAGCAAGACAGTCACAATTTTGTCTAAAAGATGTTGATTCTGAAGCAAGCTTTACTGCAAGAGTTGTATCTGGCCCATGGAGTACAGAATTGGGAGGGCAGGTGAGGCTTGCTTGGAGTCCTTTTTGCTATGTGAGCCACTGGATGATCTTTGACAAGACTTCTAATGCAAAACTGTATCATCTGTAAAATGGAGACAAATAGTATCTGCCTCAGGGATGCTTGAAAGGATTAAATAAGAGAGTGTCAATTTGATTAGTGCAAGCTAATAAAAGAACAGGATGAGCTCTATATGTTGGCTCGGTGTTAGGCTAATTCATTCTTTCTACCATTCTGGTTGTTATAATGTTATAACATGTTACGGAAAAAAAATTTCCAATTCTTGAGCAACAGGGCAAGTAAAATCTCTTAACTGTGTCATCTGAAGAGAAAAACATCCTCCTCAAGAAAACACACCTGCTTTCTAGTTTCTTTTACCTGTAGGTTTCTATGATGCAACTCTTCAGTATATTGTTTTGTATTATACATTGACTCAAGGGTCCTACTAAAACTCATGATAAATGATAAAAAGAGTAATGTGAATATAGAATTACTAAATCCAACATGGTATGGTTTCTTATTGTTTTGCATATATTTTGTAGAACAATGTAGCCACTTCCCATCAGTCTTTCAATGGCAACCCAGGATGCTGTAACCACCATTATCTTGCTCTAATGGAAGATGGACAAATGATCTTTTCAGACCTCAAAGCAGTGCAGATTTGGCAAGGAGTAGGAGTCACCGTTAACAATCCATTTTTTCAGGCATGACACATTTTGTATTCCAATTTTTAAATGTCTTCCAGGTTGTAGGAAAATGTAATATTTTCTGGAAGACATTTTGAAGTTTAATTAAAATGCAATTTTAAAACATATCGCTTGTGCTTTGCACTTGTAAATATGAGCATATCAGGAACTTACACAGAGTTGTGAATGTTCTCATCCTGATGTTGGGTAGCTCTGGTTGGGAACTGTGTACATTAATCTTTTGACAAAATAGCAGTGTGCCTCTTTTGCACAACTGGGCCCTGTGGGTAACTTCTGTGCAGTGTATTCATAGGAAGAAAACCTGATATTTTAAATTCTCCTCCCTTCCTCTGGGAGGCCACTGTGTACTCAACAAAAAACCCTTGCTTCTTGTACTTACAGAGCTGAAAAAGTTCCTATTAAACCAGAGGCTGAAAAACAAAGGGCACTCTGGTGAACAGTTGACAACTTAGAGCAGTTACTCTCAAAGCTTCTTGTTACTGGAATAAGAAAATGGCATGACCTAGGAATCTGAAATATTCAAAACTCTGATCCATCTCCTACCTCTGGCAGACATTTTGCTCAACTCTGCTTTTCAGTTGATTCATTCAGAAGCTGAAAGAACTTTTAAATTTTGTTCAGTCAATATTTATTGAACACCTGTTATGTACTAATCCTATTATTTGGTATTGGGTAGTCTAATTAAGTACCATATTTCTGACTGAATGAAATTGGAGGAAGTTAATAGTGAATTAGTGGATTAGGTTTTCTTAATTCTAGAATACTTAGTCCAGCTCGCCCTTATTTAAATTGTTATTGCTTTATAAACATTACCTAAGTCAAGGCTGAACCATATTCATTTAGACTGTAATTTGCTAAGAGTTTATTATATATAATAATTACCTATTACCTACTCTGAGTACCAGGTGAGCAAATCGAGCATTTAAACCATTCAATATATTATTATATATTTCAGTTTTTCCTTCTTAGAAAATGACAATGTCATAAAAAAATCACCATTTGTTCTTAAAAGGCTCTTCTGCTTCCTTCATCTTCCCACTCCATCCCTTATCCTATGATTTTAGTCTTTACCATTGCTAGAAGACCTTCATATGACTCTAAAGGCAATAATTGTATTAATAATGCTTCGGTGAGACTTGCTAACCATAAATTCCCAAGTTCCCTCTTCCCCTTTTTCTTTTAAGGGATGGGCTATTTGTGAGGAAAAACTTAAAGATGACCTGAATCTGATATTTACTTGCCTTAATGTTCAAGTATTTACCAAGCCAGTGTTTAGAAAACATATTTTTCATGGGAACAACTTAAATGGATTTGGTGCAATCTTAAGATTTAGAGTTTTAGATGGAGTTTTGCAAAATGTAATCATATCTGTTGTTATAGCACTCCAAACTAGGTGCATTATACAGGTTTAGTGTATTGGCCTTCAATTTTTGAGTGCTAAAAACTATATCCAACAAATTCATATGTGAAGCTATGCACAAGTTCTAGATTTTGTTTATTAACATAGCTTCACATTTCTTTTTTTTTAAAGATTTTATTTATTTATTTGACACAGAGAGAGATCAGATCACAAGTAGGCAGAGAGGCAGGCAGAGAAAGAGAGGAGGAAGCAGGCTCCCCGCTGAGCAGAGAGCCGGATGCGGGCCTCGATCCCAGGACCCTGAGATCATGACCTGAGCCGAAGGCAGAGGCTTTAACCCACTGAGCCACCCAGGCGCCCTAGCTTCACATTTCTTACCAAAATAATATGAGGATGAGTCCTGTTTTGAAGGCTATGCAACTCAAATGAAAATGTGAATTTAAGTTCACTCTTTGAATATTTGAATATCCCAGAAACATTAATCACATAGAGCTCAAACCATTCTCTTCCTTTGTATCTATTTCCTTTTTAAAATGTTCATAGCATTTTGTATCATTTAACAGTTTCTTGAATCCAGCATTTAGTTGTTTTTTATAAATGTATGTATAATCTACCCACTAGAATGAGAGAGCCTTGAGGGCAGTTATGGTATTTTACTTCTTGTGCATCTTCCAAACATCTAATAGATATCTAACAGGATTGGGAGCATAAACAGAATACTTCCTAAATATGTGCTTGCTTGATTCATAGACTTTTTGTTTTGTTTTACTGATGGGTGGGTCCTAAGCTGTAGACAGTTAAAGAAAAATTCTGTAGAAGAAAAGATGTCTGTTTGCATCTGGACACAGAGGTAGGATCAAGTAGGATGATACTCACAGCGGAAAAGTGATTGCATATGGTGTCACACCATGCTGTTTAGCAACCCAAGTCCCTGGAACCATGAGTGATACAACAGGAAAGCAGTCTTCCTCAGGGAAGGTTTTTTTGAGCTGTTATTTATTTCCCAGATCTCGGTCCTTTTCCCTGGTAAAATCCTCAAGTAGCTCTTTTATGCTTCTTGTTGCTACTAGTAAGAGCAAGATCTTTCAAATTAAACTTTACATTGGTGAAAATTACCCCTGGCCTTAAGGTTCCTGATCTGCCTCTCTCCCTTTTCTCAGATCTGGCTAATTCTCTGGACTGAGTTTCTTTAATCTTTTCTCCTGACTTCTCTGCTTTTTTTCCTACCGTCTTCCATCTTCACTTCAGTTTGGACATACTTCATAAAAGGATGTCTACGTAGTTCAGCCATTCTATTGAATTGAACTTAAATATTGGACGAAATACATTTTAAGTGGTTTTTAACTAAAAGCTAATGTGAAAATGTTGGAATATGTACCAATATAAACATATTATACTTAAGACCATATTCAAATACAGTTAAAAATATTACATCATGTTCCTTCTAGTAGAAATTTTACAGGGTATACATAATTCACCTTCTGAGTCTTGATGTAATTTAGATTATATTTTATTAGACATTCTTTACAAATTTAAAATACTGCTATTTTTACATGCACAGAGGAAAATCAGTTTGGATAATTATATTTAGGCATTATTAAAATCAACCACAAAATAGAGACACTTTATTGTGTCATTTATCAACATACTTGATATGTATATCTAAAGTGCATTATGTTACAAAAAAATAGAGAAATTCAGCAGCACCAAGATACATTTACAAAATAAATACATCAGTTGACAAAATAAATTATGGTAACTGTGATAATAATAATTGGATTAGCCTTGGCAAAAAAAAAATATTCACAATGACCAATGTGCAGTTTCATAGAGCAGTGGGGAAGACAGTTTAATTCCAATGCATTTACAGTATTTACAGACAATAAATATTTCTAATACTTTCCATATGTTCACTATTACAGAATCCTGTAATCCGTCCTGTGAAGGTCTTTGCTAAAAATTTCAATGCCTCCTGAAAAGAGAAGGAAGGGAGAGAAGAAAGAAAATAGGTTAATTCTCCTTTACAAGTGAAAAGGAATAAAAGATAAAGGAATACAGAATTACAATGGAAAAGATTCCAGAATATTGTAAATATTCCCAATAGGAGGTATTGGTGGGATCCACTTGACTCTCCAGAACCTTTGCTAGAGGCAGGATCTTGAACATGATCTAATAATCAATGGAGTGCAGGAAGAGCAAGGGCTTGCGTTTCTAATTCTGTATACTCTGTCTGAAAAAGGAGACCCTGGGAGAGTTTTCCAAAGCTGCCAATTGGCAAGTCTGGGAAGGGAAGGGAGACATTTGAGAGTCTGAAAATAAGGCTAGGTTGTGCAAGCCGTCATCAAATACACCTTGCTAAAAGTTGATTCACCAGCGATGCCTGACATGGGTGATCCAAAGGTTGCTTATTCTGTTCAGGTTTTCATTTGGCCAATCTTTCACTAAGATAATGGCTGTTAGGAGAGTATGGTATGTGATTTGGAGTAAACATTGGAAGGATGCGAAATTGAACAGTATATTTTGTTGGTGATTTGATGATATCAGTCATTCCATTAGCTGTCCGTAAACACTAATGAATGAAACTATTTTTGGATTTTAGTTTTTGAAGTCAAAACTAGGAACTATTTGTCTCTCACTCTGCTGGTTTTTAAAATTGATCTGGAATTAGAAATTGTGAAAGCCCATCTTAAATTAGAGAATAACAACAAATTGATTTGGAAGTATAAAATAGCAGTACTTCACTGTGTTTATTATGCAGAATAAATTACCACCTGGTAATTGATACCTGTTCTAACCCTTTCGAAAACACTGTAGTGAGTGTATTTTAAGATGGGTCAGCAGCATTTTCTCTGCTTTTCTCTCTCCCTTTCTCTTCTCTTTGTATGTCTATTTCAGTGGTTTCTAAAGGAAGCACCTATAGAATGTAACTCAATTGGCTGTACTATTGCATTAACAGCCAGAGTGTGGGCAGAGTTTTACATGGCAGACCCATATGGGGGCGAGACCCACAGAAGAGCCAACTTTTGACAAGTTAGGAACTTTATGTGCAGCTTGAAGAAAGAAAAACAAGTTGAAAATTTAGGGTGTTTTAATGACTTAAGAAATTGACATCTTCAACCGTTTTGTTTGGAATGGCAAAATAGCTCCTAATTGCAGAGAAAATCATTTAAGATTAACATTTTTAATGGTGGATGTATGCTATGAAGAAAACCCAAAAGGTGGCTGTAAAACTCAATAATTTGTGTGCTGTATCAATTTTAAAATGTTTTCATACTGAACGGTATTTAGTGAATTGAACTTAAGAATAATGCAAACAAGGAGGGAATGACGAGTATTTTGAACAATTATTTTCCTCAGAAGGAAGGAAAGAGAAAAGAAGTAAAGGACCAAGGGAAAGATCTTTTAATTATATTTCCCCTTGTCCAGCCAGTTTGCTTGTTATAATGGCATGTTCTGGAATAGCCAAGTAAAACATGTAACAGGACCTGAAAGTATATGTGTATGTTTGTGTGTGTGTGTGTGACAACACTTTTAGAGTCTCTTTTGAATACTGAAAAGCTTTTGTATTATTTCTAAGTCAATATTTACCAAGGCAAAATATATGGTCTCAATGAAATGAGTCCTACCATATCTGGACATCTCATTTACAACATCAAAAATTCCAAAATGTAATTTCCAACATTTGAACTATTTACCTCCCACTGGTTCATGTGAGAGGAGCCAGACAGTTTTAGCTCAGTAGTTTCTCTTAAGAAATACTATATACATTTTACTAAAATTCGTGCTTGCCATATCATCAGATCACTGTATAATAATGCAAAGAGACTAAAGAGAGGACACTAATAAAATGTTCGCTGCTTACAAAACTGTAAAGTAGTTATTCTGAAAAGATTCTCTTTGGATTAAACATTTGTACAGCCCCACCGAGTCTCATCAGTATACTCTTGAATTTTGCTGATCTTCCCTGCACCTCTGTTGGGTTGTACTGGGAGAGGGCCAACGTCCGGCTGCCAAACAAACAGTGCTTTCCATGAATGTCCCTCACAACCAGGGAACAGAAAGGAGAAAGCAGAAACATTCTATTTCTTTCAGTCCTAGGTCTGGATTTGATTAGCCCAGGGCCTAATTTTTACTAGATCTCCTTTAACATAGGGGTAGCTCTGGGCATAAGAATTGATGAGTGCTGAATTTTATTAAAGTCCCAGATACTTCAGAACATTGCAAAACCTAAATAAATGAAATCCATAAAAAAGTATACTTTCGTTTTCAGAACTCTAATAAATGTATGTACATACACACACAGAATAAGACAATGGATAAAAATGGGTTCTGGCAATAAAGCCCTTGCATTAGTTATAAATATGTAGTTAGGATCCTATTTTAAAATACATTGAATTTGTGCTGTGAGTGAAGATTTGCAGGGTTTGTTACCCATTATAGATCCATTAGATATTTGCAGAATAGGTCATTCACTCTGCTAAAGGTTTCTCTAGTGTCATTACTCCTTAATTACTGAAGTGGAAATATTTGTCCAGTATAATTATCATTTTATATGCTATTTAATGATGAGTTTCGTCAACCTAACTCAAAGAGACAAGTGATACTAAGTAGGTTCATACTCCCCCTTGAAACATCACCCTGTAATCCTATCTCTACCAGTCAGAGGAAAGGCCTGGAGAAGTAACAAGGGACTCTAACTATTGAGATCATTAGCTGCATATGACACGTCCTTGCGTGGTTTCCTCTTTCTTTCAAACCCCACAAAAGAGCTGAACTGAAAAGTAAAAAACAGAAAATATCAGGTTGGTGGAATGCCTGAATCACGAGGCAGCACTAAACACAGTGCTGGACCAAATATCCAGAAATGGGGAAACAAATCCAGTTCTGAGGACCACCCATCCCAGTTCCCAGGGCTGCTCAGGTCCTTTAGCCATGGAGTACCTTGTTTTTCTGGTTTATAAAATGAGGTTAATATTTGCTGATTTTTCGCCTCATGGAAACACACATACCCAGATAGATAGAACGATCAGTACTAGATCTAAAAGTACCCAAACAACAAGTTACACTTTATTGTTTACTATGACAAGCATTTAACCCATGCAATCTCGTTTAATCTTCACCCAGCCCTATGAGGTTGTTACAATTATTATCTTCATTTCACAGAAGAGGAAAGTGAGTCTTAGACCATGTAACTTGCCAAAGGTTGTGAACTTTAATAGGTTCAGACCCAAGACTTGAACTTAAGGTATTTGACCCCAAAGTCAGTGAATGCCATTATCACCTGCATCTGTGAGCCAAGAATGAACAAGACATGTAAATGTGAAGTCTTATTATTCCTACTGTAATACCCTGGAAAATTATTTCAACTTTCCAGGGGATAAATAGATACATGAGAAAAAATTATGTCCTTTCCAAGTCAAAACTTAAAAATTTTCCAATTCATGACTTTTTTTCATGAGTTGGTAGAAACCAAAGTTAAATTTAATTAAACAGAGAATGTGTGTTTAAATGTTTAATGTTTATTTAAATGAAAATAAATTTAAGGTTTAATTAAATATAATTAAATGGAAAATGTGACCAGCTCAGAATTGTCTACGGTATGGTATTGTTTTGTAGTGTTTGTAGATTATATCAAAGCCTTCTGTGTTCGCCCCTGAAGTGAAAAAAAAGTAAGAAGTGACAAAATGATCAAGAAAGTTTGCCAAGGTGGGAGAGTAGGGAAATAAATACACTTCTGCAGCAAATGATGAAGGTGGTCCTGGGCTTCTGAAGCCAGACTCAGAAGAGAAATTCTTTAGTGCAGTAGTAAAGGACTGCTATTGGGGTCGTGATGGTGGAGGAAGAGAAACAGGTTATCCAAGCCCCATTTGTGTTTAGGTGGTGGGAGGTCACTGCTTGAGGGCAGATAATACTCTGACCTGGCTTGCTTTTGTAAGCTTTTAAATTGTGGAGCAACGGATAGAGGGACAGAAAGGGAGGACATTCTAGATCTGTTCATGCCACGGTGGGTGGAAGGGACGCTACACAGCCACACACCGCGCTGAGAGCAGCACCAAGGAGAGGCTATGGGGCACAGAAGCCAGTTACCGTAAATTGAGCTCCAGCGATGTCGCGGAGATGTCATATGGATGGTCCTCTTCTCGCCCACTCCCAGCCATGCCAGAGTTTAGCCAGGCAGACCGAGTTCGCCGTTTCTTTTTCTCCTGCTCCTTGCGTTTTCCAGGTTTGCCTTTCTTTTTCTTGCCAGGTGTCTTCAGTGGCTGCTCTTTGTATGTCTCCACCTTGTTGGTTTCCTGAGTTAGGTATCTGCCCTCATCATCAGACCCAAATCGGACAGGGTGGTTCTTTGTGTTGGGAGCAGGCTTGGAATTCGGGGACACCTCCGAGGTAGCTCTGATTTCAGCTGTGTGGATTTCTGCGATCAGGTGGTGAAGGAAGAATCGTCGCCGTAAGTCTTGGATAGATTTCCCCTTGTCGTGAAGGAGCTGATGTTCAGACACAGCTCTTTTGCTTTAAGAAAAAAACAGCAGGAGAGGAAGAAAATGAGAATATTTTAGTTGTTGGTATAGACCTCAAAGACAAGAGGAAAGGCCTTTGGTTACACAAAGCATACGCTGGAAGGGCAGCAAGCTTGTGGAGCGGGGAAGAGCAGAGAGGGAAGGGAAGTGTGGGCAGTTCAGAATCTGCAGCTCCAAATCCCATGTACACTGCTCCCTAGATCTGTGGCTTTGGTGAGAACGTGTGCTTCTCCATTTAAAAGGCAGGGGTCAGATTCAGAGATTTCTGTGCTCTCTTCTCAACTTAAAACACGATTCTGTTATTCTCAGCAATGGATAGAAAAAACTAAGCTTCTTTTCATATTTTTCAGACTTGTGTTGGGAAAATAAATCCAGATGTCCTAGCCCATGAAATTAAAAGGAGGCTGAATTTACTTGAGTACTCACCCAAGCACACACGCGTACACGCACACCCACATACACATGCGCACACACACCAATCCCCTATTAAGAAAATAATAATACTGAATCTCAAAGAACAGCAAGCTGTAAGAGTAAAGGCAAACAGAGGCTGAAGATGAAGTAAGCAGTACAGCAGTACAGCTTGTCTAGGAAACTACCTAACAGACTGAATTGTAATATGAGGAGTATAGTATAGACTACCAAGAGCCTATATTTGAAAGCCAAGTGTCAGAGATAGAGTATGTGTATTTTTCTGTAAAGTAGTGGGTGATTCCTTTAAAATGCATTTCTTTTGTTTAAATTGAGATCATCTGATTTTTTCCATGCATTAAGTTATTTTTTTCTTGTTTTTTTTAATTTTATTTTTTTTATTCTTTGCCCCAGGGGTACAGGTCTGTGAATCATCGGGCTTACATCTTTCTAATTTAGAATTTCAGTGGGTATTATGGCTAGTACTTAATCGAGATATTCACTTTTCTTTAAGATTTTATTTACTTATTTGTCAGAGAGAGAGAGAGAGAGAGAGAGCACAGGCAGGCAAACTGGCAGGCAGAGGCAGAGAGAGAAGCAGGCTCCCCACTGAGCAAGGAGCCCAATGTGGGACTTGGTCCCAGAACACTGGGACCATGACCTGAGCCGAAGGCAGGCACTTAAATGACTGAGCCACCCAGGTATCCCAAGATAGTCACTTTCCTACGTGTTTGTCTTAAAAAAATGTCTCTAGGAACAAGTGTGAAGTGACTTTTCTGTTTAAACAACACTCTAATGAAAATGTAGTGGGAAAGAATAAACCAATTTCCCATTAATCATTTTAGATGGCACCCTGACTCTTGTTTAAATGTCCATCCACATATCATTGTATTATTCTGTATGTATATTATTAACCATTTGCAGGGATCACATACATTAATCAGTCATATCATGCCTGCTTCAGCAGTGCCTTACTCCAGTTTCTACCACTCTCTAACTCTTCAAAATGGTTCACTGTCAAGCATCTGAGGGTACTTCACAGGGCCATCTCCCATGTATTCTTACCTCTTTCACACACAGTATCTGGGTACCTTATTTGCCTTCATTAGTACAACTTCTTTAACTCCTCAGAGAAATATGACAATAAAAATAGCATTAACTTCATTTTATTGATAGGGAAGTTTAGGTTCAGAGAGAGTCAATGACCTGCTCTTGCCCACAAAATGAAAACAGAACCAGGGATCCAAAAAACAGGGTCCTCTAATTCTGAAAGCAAAGATTGCCTTTCAGTGACCTCAATCTTTTCTTCTGTGGAAGCAGGAGTGTATGTTGAGGAAACAAGAAGTGAAGGGCATAGAGTAAAAAGCCTGTGGTAGGAACCACGAAGGACAGTGGGCAAACGGATAGCAGTTTATCAGTTTCCTTGAAGATCAAGCTTACTGCTCCAAGGCCATTTTCATCCCCCAAAATAAGGAACTAGGATTATCACTGGGGGAAATTGAGAGATTTTTTAGTCATACTGTGAGTCAAAATAGCGTAAGACGTGAAAATATAGGCATTATTTCTCTAGACCTTATAGCCAGAATACCAGCTTCCTTTTAGTATTTTAGTGTGTGGACCAACTTTAAGCCATGCAGCTTGTTCAAAAAAGACATGACTTAATGGAAAGGAATTTAACAGGAGCCTGGTTTAAATGAGGCATGAAGGAGTCTCTCTTCCTTTTTGAAGGTGCCACATGTGACTAGATTAAAATTCACTTACTTTATGGCAACAGTTAGTATTCTGGAAACTTTTAATAAGATACAAATTTGAGGTTTTGGTACAATATATTTATACTCTCTAATAACATTCCTGAAGAATAGGTGGCTCTTAATTGCATATTTCATAAGTGTTACAGTTTAATAAGTATCCTTTAGCAAAATGTCACATTAAAGGAAGTTCTTAACCCGTGATCATTTATAGGGTCTGGGGTTTTTCTTTCTTTCTCAGTTCCTGGCAGATAACCACCCCATCTGTATTGCTCTCCAAATGTATAATACAGCCCATTCTAGCTTAACTCGAAGCCAAAACTTGTAATGGTTGGACTGTTCTAATCAGGCCACCACTGCTTATGCCCCCTCTGCCTGGCATATATGCCTGTCATCTTGGCCAGTCTGTCAACTGTGAGTCACAGTGCCTTCTTAACCCAAGCACTGCACTTTCCCAGGATGGTTCTCATGAGAAAAGGAGGGGTCGGTCTATCCTTCTGTTTTATAAAAAGTCTGCAAAGATGGCATGACTCTTTCCAGTTTAAAATAGTGTCTCTCTTGTGAGGTACCAAGCTTCTTTCTGTCTTTAGGGGCAAATGTTAGCATAATATTAGAAAACACAGATTTTCTTAAATGCTAAATCTCAAATCTTAAATGCTAAATCTCACAGATTTTCTTAAATGCTAAATCTCAAGCACAAGGAACAGCTCAAAGACTTCTGCATTTAAAATATTGTGCAGAGTGAATTTCTGATTGGGCAACTGCACTGGAAGATCAGGAATATAATACTATCTTTATTGTCAACAAGGAATAAGATCTCTAGAGCGTTTTACTTATTTTCAAAATAAGACATGAACTGACACAAGGGTAAATGACTAGCATGTACAAACTAGATTTACATAGGTGGGGAGCAATGAATCCAAATTAAGGAGGCTTTCCATTTAGATAATTCTGAAATATTTAAGTGATAAATATGGCCTCAATAATAGTCTATTACTCTATACATCCACAAACATCCCCGAGCCCAGTGGTTTGCACAGAATTTGTTACAACCTGATATGGTATGTTTATGGTCTCCTTTGATTATTGTAAACAATTTTTCAGGAATATGGGAGAAATCCTTAACACAGGTAACTATAAATTCAGTCAGAATATAGCTCTTCTGCTCTAAAGAAAAATCACACTCAAGGGAGTTTTCACGGAAGAAGAGTAAATTGAAGGAGCTATCAAGGAACAGAGGGAGTAAAGGGAGTGATGGGTCTGCCTCTTCCAACACAGGAAGGAGCAGCAGGCTTGTGCTGAGGCTCAGTTACTTATGAAAGAGTCTGGGTTTGAGGAGAAAAGTTCTGTGGTACATGCACGAGTCAGGGTTCGGGTGTTAGAGTGAAGATGACTCACCACAAGTCCCTTCCAACCCAAATGACTCAGTCAAAAGTTATGCTTTTCATTAAATGGAATAGACCCAGTCTGGCTCCCAAGCCAATCAGCCAATTATGTTTTAGGGTTCTGAATCTACTGGAATTCCCTCTCTAACTTAAACACAAATGTTGCTACCTGCTGAAAGTCATGTTCATTGGGACAAGAATGTCTATAGGCCTCACTTTCCAACCTCCAATTTATTCATGCTCTAGACCCATTAATTAAAATCTTTTGGACTATGACAACTTATAATTGCTTCCTTTGCATGGCTTAGGAAGTGTTATTGCTGTAGTAGTCCTCCCCACCCCTCAAAGTCAGTCCCTAGTTAGAAAAAATCTCTAAAGCAGTTTCCCTAATGCTTGGTGTGAAAAGTAATTGGGGAGTAATGTGATTTGATTATATGTTAACATTTCTTTCAAGAAATTAGGTTGATTTAATGTAATAGTAGACTAATGTTTTGTCTAGAACACAGAATTTACTGTTACTTGGCAGCAATGCAAAAACAATGACTTGTTTTTTAAAACTCCGTTTGGCTGTAATAATTTGATGAAACATCTTCATCTACTGATGATTTCAGCCTTCATGAAAAACCATGGCTGAAATATGATGATCTATTAGCCATTAACTATAAGAATGTTTTGTGGTAGTTTTATAACCATCTGCTGAGTGTGAGTGTTTAACTATAATATTATATTTCACCCACAAACAAAACTATAACAGAGTCTCTGGCTGTTAAATGGTTTCTGATGTGTGTTTTGCAAGGTGCAACAACGAAAGAGTTAAAAATAGCCTTTAGGACAACTTAGCACTATTTTTATGTCATAACTGTGGATTTAATCATAGTCCATTTACTGTTTCTCAAAAGAGAAAACAGGTATTTCTCAAGTAACTGTAAAGAAAAATCTGGCTCTGTTCCAAGACAGTATTTCTTGGCCAGTATTTAAGTGTGCTTTTAAAAATTCTCTTTTCATACACACATATATATATGTATGTATATACATACATAAACATACATATATATATACATATATATACTTTAATACAAGTCCTAAAAAGAGCAAAAAGTCTGAAGACAATTTTCAGAAATACATCAGCAAAATGTTGATTTGAAGAATACAATGCAGCTTTATCTTCAGTACAATGTTCTACACAATTCGCCTTAGGAGATTCGTAATAGATTTTCATTTTGGTGCCAAGGTTCAGACATGTCGAAAGTAATTTCATTTAAGGATTTTCTGCTCTAATAATAATAGACCAAGGGCACATATAAAACAGTTGCCTTTTTGTACACCCTCGGGAATTTACAAGGAAGCACCATGAACTCGATTGTAAATATTGGATATTGCTATTTTTATTGTTAGTGTAAAAGCTCCTTAATTCCTTCTCCAGAGGCAAACTCCTCTCAGTTCTCAAACTTTATGGTTTTCCCATCCTGAACACTGAGTCTGCAGCTTAAAGATCACCCAAAGATGGCATTACACACATCAACGTACTGCTAGGTCCAACAGATTATTAAGACAGTGGTACTCGACTGCTCTTCCAAGTTTGCAGTCATACAACATGGTACTATTTCTCTGGTGTGCTTGGATGTATGATTATGTTAAAGTCAAAATTATCCTTAAAAGAACCACCAAATGAGAATGCCAAAATGCAAGTTTTCGGTCTACAATGCAAATATTTGACTCCAGATTAAAGAACTGTTAGCTATAATTCCAAGAAAAAACAAGTTTCCTCACCTAATATTCATTTTGGAGTCAGGCACTCTAGCGTTCCTGAACTGTATCAATACTAACGTTGGAGTTGTGCCATTGCAAAGTTGTTACTACTTTATTATATAATATGCCTTCATTATGTAATGTGGTTCATTTTATATGCTTAAAATTATGTCATTCATAATAAAGTTAGATGTAAGGCTTTTGCTTTTCACACACAAACTGCCACCCACATTCAGTCTGCAAATCAAACGCACACAGACATATGTCCCCTGGCTCCCTCAGCTTCTTCTGAGTTATCCTCTCTTGTAATTCTCAGGGTTTCAAAAACCTTCCCAGGTCCTGAAAGTATAACCTTTTCCTTTCACTGCAGGCAGATGATCTTTGTCTAGAGGAGATTCTGCGCTCCCTCTTACGGAAACTTATGGAAATTTGTCTCTTGCCAGTCTCCCCTTGAGTTCAACCAGTGCTCCCGCCGGGGTTGAGGACAGGGTCTCAGCCCCCGGCAGGTAGCCGGCTCTCCCCGCTTTTTCACTCCGGCAAGGAGCATCAGTGACCGCTGCGAGTCCTCGGCAGCGCCCCAGCCTGGCCGCCTCTCCCACTGGCCTTCCCAGCCCTCACCCGGCGCCCCGAGGAGGACGGGGCACTTACAGCCGGCGGCCGAGCTCCTCCACCGAGCGCCCGCAGGAGGGCACCGAGTAGCTCAGCAGGAACACCGCGACGCTCCACTGCTGAACCAGCCTCCGCAGCATCGTATCCTCTCGCTCTCGGGACCTGCAACAGAGCGGAAAGGGGCCCCAAGTGTCAGTCCGGGATCTCCATCTCCCGGGACTACCACGCTCCCCGTTTCAGCTGGCCCTCAATTAGCCTCTTCGACACCAAGGGCATTTCCCAAGTTGCAAAGGAAAAAAAAGAAAGAAAGAAAGAAAAAAAACAGAAAAAAAAAAAACCTTTCTCTGAAGCCTCTCAGCACTTACTTTTTTAGGAATCAGCTACTGCAACTGTGCTTTTTCCAAAACCACACAGGCAAAAAGGGACCAAAAGGAAAATAAAAACAAAAATCAGAGACGTTCCTCTGCAATGACAACCACAATGAAATGCTTTTATATATGCATCAATGATGAGCAGCGTGTTTACACGTCTTCCCTATCAATGTCTAATTAAATCTGGCCGGCACTTCTCCCAGGTTCGTGGAGCAGAGCTAACCCCTTCCTAAAAAGAGAAGAAAGTTTCCCTCCTCTGAAGTCAGCTTCTTTGCGAACTAGGCCGTCTCGTTCCAGAGCCACTTGTAGAGACCCACATATATATGCATAGCTGTCTGTCTACCTCCTCTGGTGGGCTGGTTGCTTCCGGAAAGTTGATTCCACACACCCTGAGAACAAGTTTCAAGTGCGTGTGTCGTCGATCAGGAGGGCCAGGTGGCAACGAGGGCGGGTCAATAGCGGCGCGGAGGGGAGGCGGCGGCCCGAGCGGCAGGGCAGCGGCGGCCCCGCTTCACGGGCGGGGAGGCATGCTGGCCGGGCGGCGCAGGTTGGAGGCGAGTTGAAAGCCTAGCACAGGAATGTTCACACGCTCCCAGGCAAACCTGCCGGAGAAGTGAGCTAGTCGCAAAGAGGTGGCGCCCTTGGAACGCGCGCGGGGCGAGCAAGGGCGCGGGCGCGCGGGGGGCGGGGGCGGCGACGGGCGGCCG